>CM026274.1:7303019-7728019 GCA_014851415.1 Cnaphalocrocis medinalis | reverse complement strand
CTGAACAAGCAAACGGGCTACTTAAAGCGGGGAATTCAAAATTTGACATTTGGCACTTTGAAATACTTGTCTAATCTACTTTAGAGATAACGATTCGATTTTTATTTACAACATTGTAAGAATTAGCTGTGAAATCTGTAAATGATGTTGAATACCTATATTGTTTCATTAACCTTCAGCTATGACTGTAAATTTGCTTATTCAGGAAAACTATAGTGTATTAATTGGATATAAGAAGGGTCTACTTTTATTTCGGATTTTTTTATATCATAATATTGAATTGCATAACATCGAATGGCAGAAACTTCATTTCGCCGAAAATATTTTGGCTCGTATCATTAAGCATAACTCAAAACGCATAATTTTGTAAGGTTGAATCATCTTTAGGTATGCCTAAGGTAAGTTCAATATCCATAATTATGAAACGACTGAACTTTTATACGCAGAATGTTTACATTTAGAATCATCCTTAGGCATACTTTTCTTATGGTTACCTATCTTAAATTCGAATTTTTTTAGTACGAATTTCATTTTCTATGTTATTAAAACAATTAATAAGTTTATACAACAATTACTTAAAAATGTATTTCTAATATGATTTTCAATCGTAAATTTGACAAGTAATGTGGCTCAGGTGAAGCATGCATGCAACCGGGCATGCATGCAGGCATTCAAGTATGCAGCATGCATTGATTCTGTCACGGCTCCGGTGCTGCAAGGCTTCGGCGGTCCCACGCGAGCTTATCGTCGCAGATGATTCTTGCTCGTGACATATACAGGGTGTAACAAAAAGGGGGTATCAACCATAATAGATAATAATGTGTACCTTATGTAGATGCTATGTGCAAAGTTTCAAATTTATTAAAAATAATTTAGAAAATCTTACCATAATTAATTTATTAAGTTTTGTATGTAAACAAATGTGGCACAACACTATTGAGTTCACTGCCCTCATACATCACATTTCGCGCCCTTTACAATATTCTCCTTGCGGCTCCTGGTCGCCTGGTACCGGCAGCGCTCGCGCGCGCCTCTCGCACGTAGGCAGGCGAGTTACACGTGTAAGGTAGGTACGGCGGCAATCGTCAAAGCTAGGTTATCAGCGCGGCGCCGCCCGCGCGCCGGCATCGTTAGACGAATCGCCTGCTCTTGGCGGCCCGTGCTTCATTTGGCAACTGTAACAAATAATAATGATACTAAATTACTAGTGTTAGAAGTTATTTTGCCATAGCAAATTTTGTTTCTAGGTCCATATCAGCGCTTACATAATTAATTAGAAAATAGGTAGGTACATACTGATTTTTTTATTACGATTAGTTAGGTGAAAAACTAAGTGTGTATTGTATTTAGGATAGTTAAAGGCGGTAACACATAAAAAGTCTCCTAGAACTTCTTAAGAAAGAAAGTAGGTAATAGCTTAGGTACTTACGTTCAAAGAAATGGTTCGAAATGTCGACCTTCTCGTTGAATGCACAAACCGGCTCGTCTGTAACTGGACGCTCTGGTGTTCCGCAGCATTTCTGGCGTCACAGTGATGAAAGCGTCGATAATGCGTTGCTTCATTTCATTTCTGGATGAGCACTGGACTGCATACACTATGTTTTTTATGTGGCCCCATAAAAAAAAGTCCAATGGAGTCAGGTCCGGGGAGCGCGCTGGCCAAGCAATGCGCCCTCCTCTCCCTATCCACTGAGGGAAGCGCGCGTTAAGGTGGTTTCTCACACTGCTGGCAAAGTGCGCCGTCACTCAAGCACTCAAGTTACCGTCGGTAGCACCCACACAGAGAATCATCTCATAATAATCCCGATTACTTAGAGACATAGTCACTTATCACAACACAACCACAAAAGTCACTTACAACAACCGAAAACCTAGGATATACGTCTGAACAATCACACTAAGGCGGATGGAGAGCGACTGTCTTGTAAATCCCCGCGCACCAGTGTTGCCAGTTGGGCTTTGTCAAAAGCAACCCGAAATAGAAAAAAAAGTAACCTTTTTGCGTAAAAAGTAACCTTTTGTGTAAAATGTAATAAAAGTTTTTAAGTAAAGAGTATTTTTTTTACCACGCACCGCATTTCTGAATTTATGCGTATTGATATAACTTATACTAAAAAAATATTTCATTTTCTTTATCGGTTGTAAAAATTTTAAATTTTATGTATAACTTTCGGTGAAAAGTAACAATAATTCTGACGCTGAACAAAACAACAAACATTTTTTTCACATCCATCCGATAGTATCTAGCTAGAACATGTTGTTAGTAAAGGCGGCTAGGGTCGTTCATCAAAGTCTGTTTCACGTTGCTTTCATGTGAGAAATTTAAAGTAAATTCTACAATTTCTCAAAAAGTCACCTTAAAGTAACCTTTTCATTAATGTAACCTAAAAGTAACCAGGGCAGTTAAAAAGTTACCTAAAAGGTTACAAAAGTAACCTTCTGGCAACACTGCCGCGCACCTGCTGCGCGTGCTTTCTTTTTACCGCTTCCGACTCCTAGCATCCTAGTACTAGGGTGGCGGTCCCAATAATTGTCACTTAAAAATAAGAGAAAAAAGTGATACCACGGCCTCACAGAAAACCGACGTGAAGCACCACTGCGCATTGTTTTGCCGAGTGCGTGAGGGCACCGGTTAATAAGGTATCTTTCATCGCGCAAGAGGTATGGATTGAATGTAAAAGAACGTAAAAATTCCCTAATGGTAGGTACGTACTGAGAGTTAAACGACGAACCCGAATGTTTTGAGGTTTCTGAAATACTTTTTTACCGTGGGAGGGCCATACTGCGGCATGAATTGACCGGAGTGATACCACGGCCTCACAGAAAACCAGCGTGAAGTGACGCTGCGCTGTGTTTCGCCGAGTGAGTGTGGGTACCGAAGGCCCAACAACACTCTCCTCTCCCCATTCCATATTCCCTTCCCATAAAAGTTCGCCGGCGCAATTGTGGGGCCCTTAGTCTTACAGATAGTGATACCACAGACTCACAGAAGACCGGCGTGAAGCAGCGCCTGTGCTGTGGTTCTCCGAGTGAGTGAGTGTACCGGAGGCCTAAATTGGGGGAAGGGGAAAAGGTTGGCAGCGTATTCGTAGCGTAACTGTGGGAACATAACTGTGGGAGAGCCACGCTTCGGCATGAATGGGCCGGCTCGACCGGAGTGATACCACTGCCTCACAGAAAGTGAAGCAGCCCCTGTGCTGTGTTTCGCTGAGTGAGTGAGGGTACCGGAGGCCCACTCGGGGGGAAGGGGATAAAAGGTTGGCAGCGCACTTGTAACTCCACTGGTGTTGCAAGTGTCCATGGGCGGCGGCAATTGCTTACCATCAGGTGATCCGCCTGCTCGCCTGCTACCTATCACATAAAAAAAAAATACTTAATTGCCTTTTGAAACAAAATTGTTGTCATTTTTTGGTTTGTTTACCCTATTGACTGACCATGCCCACAATTTGGCGCGTAATTTGAAGGCATTTCATTGGGCGGGCGGCGAATTTTCTTGATCGTGATTGGTTATCATTTTGACAATAGTATTGTTTTTGAACAATGACTGACCCCGCCCTCAATTTTGGCGGGTGATTTGATGACATTTCATTGGACGTGCGGCAAATCTTATTGATCGTGATTGGTTATCATTGTGATAATGGTATTAACATACCCATAGCTAGGATCAAACAAAAATTAGGGTTCAACATCAAAAAATACATGCCAGTTTCGATCTTTTATTGTTTTAGGTACATCGTATTATTTCTGGTGATCTTGACCAGGTTTTTGTTTGTGGAAATGTGCAGCCGCGCTTTGCCGGGCCAGCGTAGTTTTGTATGAATTCGGGTACGAATTTTTTGGTTAGGATTCGGATTTGTCGATTACCTACTTTTCAGACAATTTGAAATAAGTAGGTACGTAATGACCTGTTCTTTCCGAGGCATTTTTTTTTTCTAAAATTAGGTGCTTTTATCAATACCAATGTGAAACTTAATGTGGGAGAGTCACGCTTCGGCATGAATGAGCCGGCTCGACTGGAGTGATACACTGCCTCAGAGAAAACCGGCGGGTGAAGCAGCACCTATGCTGTGTTTCGCCAAGTGATTGAGGGTACCGGAGGCCCATCTCGGGGGAAAGGGGATAAAAGGTTGGCAGCACGCTTGTGACTCCACTGGTGTTGCAAGTATCCATGGACGGCGGCAATTGCTTACCATCAGGTGATCCGCCTGATCGTCTGCCATCTATCACATAAAAAACATCAGGATTTATTCACTCTTTTATTATGTGAATTTCATTGACTCTTTGCTTGTCGTGCATTATGTACCTGCTTACCTACCCTACATACTTACTACTTCTTGGTCAATGTAGGTATCTCAATCGATCGTAATGATTTTATTCTTGTCACGATTGTGCATGATGCAAAAAATATTGTAGAAAGGTAAATGTTTTTTTTATTATTGTTTTTAATCACTAATAAAACATCATGTTGTGATTTTAAACACATTTCACTGCAAAAATGTTTTTCTTTTCTTTTAACATAAAAATAATGAAAATAATGTCCGGAACCAATTTCAATATTGTATTCAATGACCAGGAGCACAGCCAGGAGTGCAAGTGGCGGTAGCTATTCCAGAAGGAGTGGTCAAAGGTTAATAACCTTATCAGCTGATTGCTCACCTAGTGATGTGCGAATTGAAATGGATTTCACTAAGGATCGGATTTCAATTAACTATTAATAATCAGAATATTAACTTGGAAGGTTAAAAACTCGAATATGAGATTTGTAAAGTTTGTCAGAACCGGTTCTCTTTGGGTTGATACCCCCTTTTTGTTACACCCAGTATATGACATATGAATCGCCAATTATAAATATGATCACATTGTGATGATATTATGTTAAAATTCATTAAATTAACATTTATTATATTCATAGAATAATTTCGTATTTCTTACAAAAATCGTAGAACAGAAAATTTTATTGATTACAAATTCGAAGATAATGCTTATTGCTGCTGCAACTTTCTCACAAAGACTCGTGTCGTTCTCTGGAATGCAAGCATGATTTCTGTCTCAGCTCCGGCGCTGCGAGGCTCCGGTGATCCCACTCACAGCTCATCGTCGCAGAGGGTTTTCGCTCATCACCGCAGTTTAGACTAACAAACCATCTGCTCCTCAGTACGCGGGCCGCCTCACCCCTCCGCGCTTACGCGGGGTTGTATTACATCTAGGGGTAGGGCAGACAAGACTACGTGGAGTCGGTTATGCAGCGATTCGTTTTTGACAAAACAGTAATATTCAATTTTATTATAATAAATATTACAATTTGATTTAATACTAGCGGCCGCCCGCGACTTCGTACGCGTGGGGTTAATTATTGACACTTACCGTCATATTTTGGACAATCCACACAATGTATTTTTATAAATTGTAGCCTATGTGTTATTCTGATGTATAAGCTATATTGTGGTAAAGTTTCATTCAAATCCATTCAGTAGTTTTTACGTGAAAGAGTAACAAACATCCATACATCCTTACAAACTTTCGCCTTTATAATAGTAGTAGGATATATTACAGTAATATAATATTAAACTAGCTTTTGCCCGCGACTTCGTTCGCGTGGACTTCAGGTTCGTAGAAACCTCAAAAATTGTAGCCTATGTGTTATTCTGATGTATAAGCTATATTGTGGTAAAGTTTCATTCAAATCCATTCAGTAGTTTTTACGTGAAAGAGTAACAAACATCCATACATCCATACTTACAAACTTTCGCCTTTATAATAGTATAGTAGGATCATAAGTATACTATTGTAAAGAGCGATATGCTATTAAAAATATCCTATATAAAATTTTGTCATTCAAAGTATGCCAAGTGAAATTCTACCAAATAATAGTTCGACTTAATAATAAAATTATCCTAAATGAAATTCTGCCTTCTTCATAGTATGCCAAGTGAAATTCTACTCAATAACATTTCGACTAAATAAACGATAATTATGCTAAACGAAAATATGCAAAATTAAAATTTGGATAAGAAAATTATGCTAAATAAAATTCTACCTTCAAGTGTGCGATTAAAAATACGGCCTAAAACATTCGACCAAACAACTATTATCCTAAAGATTTTTTTTAGGAATACCTACGACAGATGATTTGTAAACGTTCGTAAAAGTATCTTTTGCACGTTTTACGATTGAGACTAGAGTCACCACATCTCAGCGTGTTATTCCTGGTTGCGTCCAAAGCGGTCGCTTCGGAGTCCGGGGCACGCTTTGACAATGATTCACGGTTACACGTTTCAGAGACGTGCAGGTTTCTTCACGATGTTTTCCGAAGGACACGAATCCTGCAACCCACCAAAAATCTCGCAACCCAATCGCATATAAGCGAGGTTTCAGGGCCGTAACCCGGAAGTTTGGAGAGAAGCGAACAGTGTAGTAGACAAGTGATGACTTAGAACACTTCTCCGACCATTGGCGAACCATTGCTTCAAATAGAGTCCAATGGAGACTTTTAGGGGAGGCCTTTGCCCAGCAGTGGGACAAAGGTAGCAGACGAGCAGGCGGATCATAGACACCTGCAACACTAGTGGAGTCGCAAGTGCGCTGCCAACCTTTTATCTCCTTCCCCCTCCCCCCTCCGGGTGGGCCTCCGGTACCCTCACTCACTCGGCGTGCACAGGTGCGGCTTCACGCCAGTTTTCTGTGAGGCAGTGGTATCACTCCGGTCGAGACGGCCCATTCATGCCGAAGCGTGGCTCTCCAACAATCACCATACTTCGCTATAGCATCTTCCCAGAAGTGTGATACGAACGCTAGAAGATCACCTGTGGAGCGTTTCGGTCTAAAACCATATTGTCGGTCATGGAGTAGCGAATGATCTTTTAGGTAGCGGATAAGTTAAGTGTTAAACTATCCGCTCAAATACTTTTTACAATATTCAAAAACAACTCAAGAGACATGATTTGTTTCTTAAACCTACTCAACAACTGCAACGGTTTTTAATTTTACAAAAGTGTTTCAAAGCACTTAACGCATTTAAAAAAATCTACCAAGTTCAATTGGTTATTTAGCAAAAACATTCTATGTCTCTTAAAATGTTTTATTAGGTGTGTAGTGTGTTTACCTACAGTTAGAAGATGAGTGAGAGATGAGGGAAAGTTAATGTGCGAAACAAACCCAATGATAGTCGATCAAACACTGATTTTATTCATAAGTAGATATTAAAAGCTAACTAACCAGACGTAGGTAAACAATAATTATAACCGCGTTATTGACCTAAATTCTGAGTCATCGACATTATACCTATTGTGCGGTCACTAACCCGTACAAGGTGTAAATAAGCAATAGAAAGTTTTGCTATAAAAAAATCTGTCTTTTCTCGCAATAACGACTATATTTATAAAATGAGTTAAATAAAGTAATCAACTTTAATTTATCATCAAACATGTCCAACTTTTCAAAAATCTCCATACAAAGTATTTAAAACTTATTCTGAATTTTCAAACGCCATTTTCTCGGAATGACAGTCATGTGGGTTAACACACAATTGCTTATTTGCGTCCATTTATGAATGTCAAATTTTATAATCTACCTACCGCTTATTCGGAAGGTTATTATTCCACCGAGAAGAATCAGAAGAAACTCAGTAGAACTTAAATCTTTTCAGATTTTAATCATAAAATTTTTGAAGAATTTAATAAAATTAACATTTTATAACACAGTGTAGGTGAACAGTTTATCATTTCCACAAATTCTTGTCATTTAGGTATTCTTCAACTGTGTAATAGGCATTTGCCATCAAATAAGATTTAACTTGAGATTTAAATTTATGTATGGGTAAATCAACAAGGGTTTGTGGTAATTTGTTAAAAAATTTGCGAGCGGCGACATTTTTTTCCGGCTTCTTTTAATCTCCGCGGCACGGTGTCCATTGAAATCTACAACAAAGGAAATTGTCTAAATATGTAACTTTAAAACTAATTTAAACACTTTTTTACGGACAATGTCGTTTAAGTTTTTAATCTCTCTGATAAAAATTATCTATTGTGAAGGTAATTGTTCGGTTGCATCACTTTAAATAAATGTTTACAATACTTAGGTATTATTATATATGCAGGTGTGCAAAGAAGGTAGCAGCAAAGTTTTTAAAGCAATTGTTCGTCTCCAACTTTGATCATACTATATATATGTCACGTTGAATAAAGCAGTTAAAACTATGCAGTACCTATATATAATGAACAAAAATGAGTAATAAATAAATTAATTAATGTAGGATGGTGGGGCAAGGAAACCGTTTTAGTATATCTTCTTGTATTTAACAATAATATTCTTCCCATCTTTACATCTTCCGTCGTCCGCGGCCATTCGTCTTCTCCCTCACTCTCACACGTCATCCTAATTCAAACATCGTTCTTTACACGTTCCATATCATACATCTACCGATCGCCCATACCACACTCGGCCATTCTGCATTCAGTATGCCCTCATACTGCTCTCATACTGCTCTTCCATACACCTTAAAAACTGTTTACAACTTTATAAAAATCAACATAACATAAAACACATCTTAATAAAAACATACGCATCAAAAAATTTCTTCCTCTTCTTATAATCTTTTACCGCTAACTCTTTAAATTTAGCTCCACGCCACCTACTATCGGCTGGTGTCCTCTTTCGCTTCTGCCTACCCCTCCTCCTTGTCCTGCGGAACGTCCTCTTGTTATCCGTCGTAGACTGCAAACTTCTTTCGGCTTTTTCGATCAAAACTTCTTCGTCGTTATTTTTCTTTATTTTGCTGTCATTTCTGTCATCACCGTTCGTTGGCATTTTTGTTTGCAAAGGCTTGACACTAATGTCATCGATCATCACAACGTCTGAATGATTATAACTTCGCTGACAAATATTTAAATCATAGATATGCCCTGACACCTAAAAACGAGGCAATATTTTGATGACATGACGTGTGCGTGTCATCGAAAGTCACTGCCTATGAGGATAAATTACGGTCAGCAAAATTTTCATACTGGGAACTAAAAATAAAACAATTCCTAAATTTAAAAGCAATTTTACTTATAGGATATTTTATTTCTAAATGTTACACTACATATATCTATTTGATCGGGTTTGATCACCAAACCGAATAAAGGGTGGTGACTATGCCTAATCCCATCATAGTAGCTATGACTTGACTTCTATGATAAAGGCCTTTGCCCTACTATTCCTTAAGAAAAATTATGAGTAATATTTACTATAATTTAATAATTAATTAATAAATTAACACAACCCCAGATTTAATGTCCTGACTCCGTACTAAATAGCTTAAGCTAAGCTAAGCACTTGTGTTATAGAATAAGACAACAGAAGAAACACAAATATAATACTTGTAACTTTACGACCTAGAAGACCTAGGAAAATCAAACATAAATCATTTTCTTTGAAACGAGAAGAGCAAATTCATTTATTTATTTATTTATTCATACAAAATCCACAGCTCTTAAATATAATAATTACAGTAAACATATTTTTCTTACAGCCAATAATGGACTTACATTTTATCAACATAACTTTTGTGAACGACTAAATTGTCCAGTTAACCAGTATTCATCCCTTCGATCCCGTTGGATAACTTTGATACATTTTTCTTTTAAACGCGGAAATCTAAAACAATAAACGTTCACTTAAAAATAATACGTAATAATTATTCGCATGTTTATTGATTTCTAGTCGAAATAAAATTGCTATTTTATATCTGACCGCTATTAAAACAATGCCTATCGAAACCGCTGTCGCTACCGTACTTTTCTCGGTTATTGTAAACCATTAACAAATGAGCTGTTATCAACTGAGTTCTGAGTACTACAGCGGGTCAAAGTATATTGGTCACCGAGATAATGATGTTGTCTCTTTTTGTCTCACATTAATTGCCAATCTCTCTCTCTGTCACGCGTTGGCCGATCAGACTTTGATGTTTTGTCAACAAAATAAAATAAATTAAATAATTGATAAAATATAAATACTTACGAGTCAAATGTTACACCATTCGCTTTATTTGAATTTGTAGTATTTTTCTTGCACAATAAAAAGGCACATGAAGGCATTTTGAGTGCTTTTTCCTGTCAAAAATCCAGGCAGCTGTATCGTCCAACTGTCACCGTGTGCAAACGGCAACTATAACGCGCTAATCCCAGTTGAGTTTATAGGTTATTTGAGCTTCGACTCAAATCGGCGCGGTCCAAGTATGGCGAAGGCATATCTATGATTTAAATCTTTGTTCGCTGAATGTTTTTATCTTCCAGCTGCTGTTCAAGTTCCACGCTCATGCTCTCTTTGGATTTTTCGCCTAACTCACTTTCCGACTCAGATAGCTGTTCAGTCGTGCTCACTTCTGGCTCCTCGTGCAAACATCCATCAACATCTACATCCTCGCCGCTCTTACAACATTCACTCACATCATCTTCTGTGTATTCACTTTCATCGTCATAAAATCCGCATCTTTCACTCTCGTAAACACAATCTTCACACCGCCAAACAGGGTGAAATGGCGAACATTGGGGGAGGCCTATGTCCAGCAGTGGACTGAGACAAGCTGATGATGATGATGATTCTAAAGCTATATTTTTTAATAAATAGAACAAAATAAAATAACTCACCGTTACGCCAGTTTGGTCACAAATATCCTTTACTCTGTAACCACTTCTTCTAAGCGCAATTATTCGCTCCCTTTCAACTCTTGAGAGTTGAGGCGCCATTTTCAATGAAACAGATTTATTCAATTTAAGATAGATAAAATTTTAAATTTTGATAACTGCTCTATTTGAAGTGACAATCTTAGCCTAGTGATAGGACTCGAACCACATTCGATTTGAATCGTGACGGTGAAAACTCGACTCGATGACCGCTCGCGCCGCGAGTCGGCATTATAGGGTAGGTATGTTGTGCATTTTTTTTGTGAAGAATGAGGTATAGTCAAAAGTTTATACACTCATTCTGGTGAAGGTAGTCGTTGTATAATTTTTGGGGATTATTTGAAAGTCAAGACTTTTTGGAAAAAGTCAATTAGTAATATTCAAATCGATGCGATGATTCGAATTACGCGTCAACTCGATTCTAGTTTTAGCTATCGATTTGAGTCCCATCTCTAACGTACGCGCAGGCGGTGTGGCTTACCATCGATGAAACCATTCTATTGGCGCTCAGCTTATGTCAGATCAACCATTGGCTAATTTAGGCATACTGTAGAAAATCCACCAATAATATCAAAGCGACTTTCTTTCTAACACAACTGATGCGTCGTAGTTATAGTTATGTATAATGGGTAACCTGATGTGCTGCCGTGTGTACATTAGATTTGAAAAATGGGTTTTTTCATCTGAGTGTGCATCCAGACTCAATTAAGTATACAGCCTTTGTCACTTCAAGCGGGCAATATGAATTTTTGAAAGCCCCATTTGGTTTGTCAATCTGTCCGAAGGTGTTTACTAGATTTATTAATATGATTTTCAGAGACCTAATGGATAAGGGAATTGTGTTAATATTTATCGATGATTTGCTGATTCCAGCTGTTAGTGAGGACGAGGCAATAAAGAATTTGTCATTGGTACTACAGAGAGCATCTGAATATGGGTTGGAGATAAATTGGAAGAAATGTAAGCTGTTAGCAAAGAATGTAGAATATTTGGGCCATGAAATTGAAAATGGTGAGGTGAGACCATCGCCAGGGAAAATAGATGCCGTTGAAAGGTTTCCTGAACCGCAGAATGTTAAGCAACTGCACAGCTTTGTGGGATTATGTTCATATTTTCGTAAGTTCATACCCAATTTTGCTAAATTGGCTCAACCATTGACGGATTTGTTGAAAAAAGATGTGAAGTTTGCTTTTGAAGAAGAACAGAAACGGAGCTTTACTATTTTGAAGGAAAAGTTGATTACTAAGCCGGTGTTAAAAATTTATGATTCCAGGTTAGCAACAGAGCTACACACTGATGCTTCATGTTTGGCATATTCTGCAATCCTTATGCAAAAGAGTGGTGATGACGGTGAACTACACCCTGTGCAATACATAAGTAGAAGAACCTCAGAATCTCAGAGTAAATACTCAAGTTATGAGTTGGTAGCTTTGGCTGTGGTAGAAGGTATCAAGAGGTTTAGACATTACCTGTTTGGAATGAAGTTCAAGGTGGTAACTGACTGCAAGGCATTTCAGATGACAATCAATAAAAAGGACCTCACACTATCAACAAGAGTAGCTAGATGGATTATATTCTTGCAGGATTATGATTTTACTGTTGAACACAGAGAAGGGAGTAAAATGAGGCATGCTGACGCTTTGAGCAGGAACCCTCCACTTGTGAGTACATTATTCTCAAGTTTACATGAGAATGTTAAATATTCCCAGGAGAAAGATGAGAATTTGATGGCAATAATGGAGATTTTACAGCATCAGCCGTATCAAGATTATTCTTTAGACTGTGGTTTATTATATAAAGGAAATGAGAAGAGGTTGGTGATACCTAAAAGTCTAGAAACGGAAATATTGAAGCGGGTACACAGTAATGGGCATTTCTCCTATAAAAAGATGATGGAGGTGATAAATAGAGACTACTATATAGAAAATGCAAGCAAGAAAATAAATGATTTTGTTGCAAGTTGCATACCATGTTTGTTGGCAACGCGTAAGCAAGGGAAGCAGGAAGGTTTTCTTAATCCTATCGAGAAACATGATGTGCCGTTTCATACCATACACATAGATCACATTGGACCGATGACGGAGACAAGGAAACAATATAATCACATTCTTACTGTGATTGACGCATTTACCAAGTTTGTATGGATTTTTCCTACCAAGAGCACCACAAGCAAAGAGACTTTAGACAAACTAAGGATCTTTCAGCAACATTTTGGAAATCCAATCAGGATTATATCAGACAGAGGGACGGCATTCACGAGTAATGAATTCAAAGAGTTTTGCCAGGAAGAAGGAATTCAACATGTTACAATTACAACTGGTATACCAAGAGGGAATGGACAAGTTGAACGTATACACAGGACGATTATTTCAGTGTTAACGAAGCTATGTATTGAGAATCCTACATTGTGGTACAGACATGTAAGTCGTTTACAAAGATCTCTTAATAGTACTTACCAGCGCAGTGTGGACAGTACCCCATTCGAACTACTAATGGGAACAAAAATGAAAATGAAGGAAGATGTTGAAATATATGATTTATTATCACAAGAGCGCAGAAACAACTATGTACAGGAGAGAGAAGAAAAAAGGAAGGATGCTAAGCGACAGATATTGAAAATCCAAGAGGAAAATATAAAGAACTTTAATAAGAAGAGGAAAAGAAGTATTCGCTATCAGTATGGAGATGTAGTAGCTATTAAAAAGACACAGTATGGAGTGGGGATGAAGTTAAAACCTAAGTATTTGGGACCGTACAGGGTTACATCTGTGAAAGGCAAAGACAGGTATGATGTGGAAAAGATGGATATTTCAGCAGAAGGTCCTAGGAGGACATCATCATCAGCTGATTACATGAAGCCTTGGCCGGATCCTCTCAGTCAACTTGTAAGTAGTTAGGTGGATTCCTATATCTTTGTTTATTTTTAAAATATTATTTTTATGTTGGTGTAAGGCGAAATGTTGTTGTGTAAATGTTAGGTTTTTAATTAGGTTGTTGTTGGCTGAGGATAAACAGAAATGAAACAGTTTGTATGTGTAAAGGTTTTTATTTTAAAAGAAAAGTATTGTTAATGTTATTGGTTGTTATCCCATGATAAAGATTTGTTTCCATGTTTCGATTTTAACATTGTTATTGTAAGCTTAAGAGTCTGAGGGCAGACTAACTGCAGGATGGCCGAGTGTGGGATTATGGAAGAGTAAAACGGAACGTAAGACGAGTAGAATGGAACGGAGTATGAATGAAAGGAGAATGAATGACCGGAGAGAACGAGTGAGTTAACTGTGGGTGAGAGACGACGAAAGACGTGAATTTGGGAGCTGCTGTATTTTGTGGAAATAAAAGAAGATTTTTATACCGTGGAATCCTGTTTCCTTTGATCGAGTCCCACATTTATTTATTTATTTATTTATTTATTTATTTATTTATTATTATTTATTTATTTATTTATTTATTTATTTATTTATTTATTTATTTATTATTTATTTATTATTTATTTCATCTCATGATCACCAACAAGATTTACATCAGTGCAAGATACAGTAAATTGACACAACAAACAATTTTAAATGAAATCTTACTTAGAGGTGACAACGGCATGCAATATTGACAACAGTACAGTGATGAAGAAAAATTATAATATGTATATTATTAACACAACCTAAATCTTAATTAATTATAAAGAAAGGTAGGTATCGGAAGCTATGTCTTCTTGGGAAGACATAGTTTTTTAAATTTGACTAAAGAATTGCAACTAATATCGACATCAGTATTCTTAGATTTTACATTATAATGGCGAATCATTCTATTTAAGGGAGAGAAGTGACCGACATTTGATTTAGAGCTCATCAACGCGAATAAGTTATACCGGGATGCTCGCGGTAGTTTTGTTGGGACATTAATATTTACTCTGGACAGCAGGTCAGGGCAATCTAGAATTCCATTTGCCAGTTTGTATAGAAAGACATGGTCCAACATTTCTCTGCGATCTTTCAAAGAATCTAATTTAAAGTGTTGTAATCTGTCCTCGTAACGAGGTAGCTTCTTAGCCAAACCCACACTGTAAGAAAGGTGCCAGAGAAATATTTTTTGGACACGTTCTAGTTTCTTGACATACACATCATAATGCGGGTTCCAGACTACACTACAGTACTCTAAACTACTGCGTACGAGAGAATTGTAGAGGACGACTTTAGTCTGTGATTTAAAACCTCTGTTAACAATATTATCGATATGAGCACTGAAGCGCAATCCCGAATCCAGCAACACACCCAAATCGCGTACACAGTCCAATTCACTAAGTTTTTCGTGTCTTATAGTGTATTCTCTGGGTAGAGGTTTCTTTTTACGTGAAAACTTGACTACAAAACATTTTCGTGTATTTAGAGACATACCGTTTGCATCGCACCAATCCACCAGACGGTCCAGATCCCATTGAAGTTGGGACACATCATTAGCATTGTCGATCCTTTTGACAATTTTAACATCATCAGGAAACATATAACTTTTGAAGCTTCTAAACATCAAGTTAATATCATTGATAAAGATATTAAACAGTAACGGTCCAAGGTTAGACCCTTGAGGGACTCCAGAGAGCACCTCGATAGGGTTTGAGGTGTATCCATTAATCACAACTGTAGACTTTCGATTACTGAGATACGATTCAAACCACGCGAGTAGATTACCTGATATCCCAATAGACGATAACTTGTGTATTAATATTTTGTGATTAACCCTATCGAATGCCTTACTGAAGTCAGTATATATAACATCTACAGAACTCCTGTCGTCTAATGATTGTGATAGATCGTCGATGAGAGCAACAAGATTAGTGGCAGTAGATCTTGCCCCCACAAATCCGTGCTGCTGCAGAGATACTATTTGTTTAAAGTGCCATGTTACGATGGGACGAATCAGTAATTCAAAAACTTTGGCAAAAACGGGAATAATGGAGATGGGTCTATAATTATCTACTTTTGTTTTGTCTCCATTTTTAAATAAAGGCAAGACCAAGGATTTCTTCCAGTTGGAGGGAAACCGGCCTGTATTGAGAGACTTGTTGAATATTCGCGTGAGTGGATAAGAAAGAATCTCAGCACAACTCACAACAAATATAGGTGGTATGCCATCCGCTCCAGCGCCTTTGTATAAATTGAGTCTTTTTAAGACTTTAAGAACTTGTTCTCTTGAGAAATTTATAGAACTGAGGTAGGTGCTGGCCGGATTTGTTACTAGGACCCGATCCGGGCAACTGTCATCACGATTATAGACGGATGAGAAATGCGATGCAAATAGATTCGAAATATCGTCACCATTAACCGCGGTTTCACTATCGAGAGTCATTTCTGCAGGAAAGATACTTTTGCCGCTTCTTTTACGTTTGATAAACGTCCACAAAAGCTTAGGATTCTCTGTTAGCATTCTTTCCAGACCGTCCAGATATTGTGTATATACAGACTTTTGGATTTGTTGGCATCGGTGTTTCAACAATTCATATGCTAAAACATCGCGAGGATTATTATTGAATTTACGCATTTTCATTCTGTATTTATACTTTTCCTTTAGTAGTTTTTTGAGGCTTGGCGAATACCACGGTGGAAATTTGTTGTTAAGTGGTTTAGACTTAGGTACGTGTTTCTCAATGACAGAGTGAAGAATTGCATGGAGCTTGATGGACATCTCGTCTGCACCAAGACTAATGCAGACCTCGTCATCCCAAGCCACTTCGCTCAACTCCCTAATAATTTTATCATAATCGGCTTTGAAAAAGCAATATCTTGTACTATCGCGCGGCGATAGAGTAGTTGGGTTAACATTTCTCATTGTAAACTGTAGCGGTGGATGTAATGGGTCGACCGAAGTATAAGGGCTTGTATTCAATTCTAAATCATCAATGATGGCAGTGCTGAGTACCAAATCCAGTATCTTGTCCCTATTACTAACAATATTGTTATATTGCTTTAGTCCATTTAGAGCAAAAAAATCTAGTAATTTCTGTCCCAGTTTACTTCCAGTATTTAGTCCCTTTAAAGACGTTGATTCCATTTTGGGGGTCCACTCAATATTGCTTAAATTAAAATCACCTACTATCAAAGTCCTATCATTGAATGATTCCATAACCTGGTTAGTATTTGCAACAAAACTATCTAATATATGTCCCTGCAAGGGTGGTGGCAGATAAACACAGCATAGGTATAACTTTTCTGCTTGCCCTTGAGAACTTTTCAGATCGATAGATACCCACAGATCTTCGCATTTGGACTCCAAAGATTTTAGTCTCACCGACTGGAATCGAGCAGAGACTGCTACGAGAACGCCACCCCCGTCTTTCTTTGAGTGAAAGCCACTACTTTCGCGATCCCTTCTATATACAACATAGCGAGAGTCGAAGAGCTCCGAGTCAAAGACGCTAGAATTTAGGCAGGTTTCAGTGAATATAATAATGTCGAAATCATTGCATATAACATTATTGAAAAGATCTATAGTTTTGGTTCGTAAGCCTCTAACATTTTGATAGTATATGTTTAATGTATAATATTTTATTTCGGTATGTACCAACACTTGAACACAATAAAAAAAAGTAAAATGTGATTAATTAAGTTTATGTAGACACTCAAAGTTACGTATGTGTATGTAATTGGCCTCTTCGTTCTTACGTACAAATACCTTGCCATCACGAACCCATACAAACTTGTAGTTGAGCTCTTTAGATTTGCGACGCGTTGCAGAGTGAAGTTCTTTGTTTTCTGGTGTTAAGTGCTCCACTATGTACACCGGTGATTTCTTCTGGTCAGCTAGTCCGAGATGGCTTGTATTCAACTTGTCATGGGGATGATTTTTGTTAAAAGAAGACGCCGCAGCCAGGAAAGTATCTCTGAGGCGGGGACTTCCAAATTTTACTAATATTGACCTGGGCCGGGGGGAGCTTTGGTTTAGTTTCGCTACTCTCGAGCAGTAATGTATATCGCTGTCTTTTATAGGACACTTTATGACTTTACTTAGCTGTAACACCGTGCTGACTAGGTTTTCTTGTTTATGTTCAGGCACACACTGGAGTTCTAGGTTGGTTGCTCGGGTTTGTTGGTCGAGTTGCCGCAACTTAGTTGCTAGATTTTGTGTTGCTGTTCGTAAAAGCTCGTTTTCTTTCTCTAGATTTACAATTCTAGAATTTTGAGTGGAAGATTTCCACCTTTGTTCGCTACTCGAACAAAGGTGGAAATAAATGCTTATTTAAAACTTTGATATTCCTTTATATAAAAGATTTGTTACATAATATGTATAATAAATAACAAGGGACAGTGCTTAAGCGACCGAAACCGAATGTGAAGTGACGACTAATCTAGAGTAACATTTTTTAACTATTAGACAAACAAGAACAATACAAAACAAACAAGCTATTATAGACCTTAGCTTACTAAACTTAAGGCGCAATTACAAATGAACGGAGAGTCCCACTGCTGGGCCGTCAAGGTTAACTAGTTATGCAAGGAGAGTTATGATTGGTTAAGCAGCTCGTATGATGTATGAGGTGATTTTACAATATATCATAACTAAAACTATGAACCTCTAGCTAAGGCACCTACTAAACTATGTTACACAATACAACATAAACTTATTCTACGACGCGCTATGACGTAGCTGTAGCGGTCGGCGCAATCGCGCGCAGACATCCTCCGGGGCGTTGAAGACATGGCATAGTCTTCAAATCTTCCCTTCATCCGTGGTTGGCAAGAGGCAGAGTCGGTTAAGAGCGCGGCGCACAACACCACGAGATGTAGTGACGTCAGCGACGCGAGGCACACCGTCGGAGCCAGGGGGTCTAATTTGAAGTTGGCAAATACTTTCGTTCGGTTGAGCTGAGAGTCAACCAAACGTAATTTGTTTTGCGATAACGAAATGTCTTTGAGACGGACACTCATTTACGATCGGAGACCATAGAGTTTTGAAATCAATTGAAAGTGCCGCCGAAAGATTATGTTATGGCGGCTACACACATTTGATCAATTGAAGCAATTGAATTTTATAAACAATGAAATTTTTAATAAATAAAAAATATTTGGCTGTTTATATAAATAGATTGTTGTTTGATGTGTTTGAAAGAAGGATTTTATGTAGTGAAAACATAACATTTTGTCATAATTTTTAGAATTTAGTTTTTTTGGCTGTTTGGCGTTTGTTTTCTTTGCTCAACAAAGCTGAAAGTGTAAAGAGAAACGAAAAATGACAGCTGATCAATTTTAAGAAAAATATTTTGTTTTCATTGCAACTTATAATTTATTTGGATTTTTAGATAAATTTGTTGAAAAGTACATAAAGGTGAAGATACTTAAGGATTGCAAAAATTCCTCGGTGGTTTGGAGATCTAGTACCTACGTAACCTACATGCTATGGAATGAGTTGGTTAACTGGTGCTTGTTGGATTGTTGTATCAAAAGGTAGGTATTGTTTAAGTATTTTCCATCGTTCCGAGCATGTAAAGTTTTGTCTAATTTAGTTTCTACCCTTTTGGTGCATAATAGTAGATGTTACATGGTTATATTTTATGTTATAATAATGTACTTACTTACTCTTTTAGGTCTGGGCCGACTAAAAATAAAAAAACCGGCCAAGTGCGAGTCGGGCTCGCGCACAAAGGGTTCCGTAGCAGCAAATATAATTATATTTTTTGATCTATCTTATAAGGTTCAGCCATCGTTTTCAGTGTAAGCACAATAACTTAACCAAAATTACAGTTAAATCAACCTATCTCAAAAACTATAAGAGATACTTTGATCAAACCAAAAATCGTTGAAAGAGTTAATTAGCATGCATCACCTCTATTTTTTTTAGAATTTTATACCCCGTAGTTATAAAAATAGAGGGGGGGGGACATACTTTTTACGACTTTGAGAGCTGATATCTCAAAAACCGTTCACTTTAAGAAAAATGTTTTTTAGAAAACTTTATATCATTTTAAAAGACCTTTCCATTGATACCCCACACGGGTATGTACATCGAAAAAAAAAATTTCATCCCTCAGTTACATGTATGGGGGGCCCCACCCCCAATTCTTTTTTTTACTATTTAGTGTCATATTTTTGTAGCGGTTCATACAACACATATTCCCATCAAATTTCATCACTGTAGTACTTATAGTTTCCGAGTAAATCGGCTGTGACAGACGGACAGACGGACAGACGGACATGACGAAACTATAAGGGTTCCGTTTTTGCCATTTTGGCTACGGAACCCTAAAAAGGCGAAGAGGAAATTAATGTATCTGCCAGTATACAGTCCCAAACTAGAGCTTGTACACCGATGAAATCTACCTACCTACCATCTACTACTGCCTGATATTACCTATACTACAGCACACCTAAGCCGCAGGCAAAGAAAGTTATCTAAATTATTTGGTAGGTCAATATAATTTTTGATCCATTGTTATAGAGTATGTAGGTATAGGGATCTCTTTCTATACTTAGCGTATGAATCCCAGATGCATACAAAACTCTAGAACTCATGGTATGCTTAGAGAATGATTCCGGATTGTTTGATAATTACCATCGAGCAACTGCCATCTGACCTTTACTGCCCTTAAATAGAGGTAGGTACCAGACAAACTGATCTGTTGTTAAACATTTCAGATACTGTCCAATATGTGCTGGTATTCTCATTTATGTCCGATTCAAACCACAACTTCCCATCCTTATACACTGAGCTACCACTGCCCTATTATTACAGAGTAGAGTAGATATTATCATTATAATTTTATCAATAATACCATAATTTTCTTCCTTACAGATCTCTCTCTACAACCTGCGACAAACTGAACACAGGAATATGTCACTACAAGCTATTGTATATTAGCAAAATTTATTACCCAGCTTAAGAAGACTTGTAAACTTTGTGCAATAAAGAGTATCTATTTATGTTATGTTTTTCATTTGAGCAGTAAGTTAGCTTCTTGTCTTGTGATGTTAGTGTTCATGCATTACGATATGCTATTGCTTTGAGAAATTTTTAATTACCTAATTATATTTTACAATATTTATAATTAAGGAATTGAAAATTCTTTACTACTGATACTTTAGTAGGTATCAGCCTAAATACTGTCCCACTGCAGGGCAAAGGGCTCTATCATAGAAATCAAGTCTACGCTACTATGATGGGATTGGGCTTAATCACCACACTTGCCTAATGCAGATTAGTGATCACAAACCCGTGCTATGCTTGACCTGGGAATCGAACCCGGGACCCGAAGATTATGGCCCGGTACTTAAACCACTAAACCAATGGGGTGTTTTAAATATAGGAATTCCAATACTAGGTACAAAAAAGCTGAGGTGTCAGCCTCATCGGGCTTGGCAAAATAAAACAATTTAATTATTTAAAGATATTTTATTAGTAAGTTTAACAGTAACAAGTTAACGCAAGCTATAAGATCAATTATTCAAATTAGGTATGTAGGTACATAATCTTTGTGTTCAGCATAGAATAGAAAAAAAATATTGACAATCACAATATGTTCATACAACAATTATTATTTTATTTATTTTCTATTGTAGTGACTGGTGACTGACCACTGGTGGTGTTAGGTGTGTCCCCATGGACCCCACGCACGTGCGTGGGTGTAATCAATAGGTACATCCATCTGCCATAATGCCATCATCGCTCATAAAATCTGTAAACATAAGTAAATACATATAAGTATCAACCAAAAAAATGCACTACCGGAGATCTATTAATTAAATTTTTTAGTTCATTATTTACTCTTGGTACCTAAACAATTTCTTTCATTGGAATTTTGTGACTTTAACTATGAACATAATTTGGATGGCTCATGATTTTCTATTCCATAACTTTCAAACAAACAAAACACTTTTATTGCTGTGTGTTTACACTGTAGGTACCTACTTAGATGCATAGTAGTTGAGTCCTTTACTTATGGATCTGTAAAATATTGTCTTTATTAAGGAATAGTTAGGTAAGTTACCTATAGGTATAAATAAGTAGAAATAGAAGTAGGTGAGGTAGTACATACCTCGACCAGATGCATCCCACAACCACAACTAAGTACGGCACCATATCGTCACAATGGCAAAAGGAATCCCTCAAAAGTCTACCAGCCGTTTCACTGCAAAAAATCACAAATTATTAAGTAGGTAATAGATACATCATAACCATTTTCTTCTAGACACAAAAACTATTATTTATTTACCTATTATTTCCTTTAAACTAACTTTACAGATATTTGTTATGTACCTAATTTGCTAGTAAACTCTTATCGTAACTTTTATATGACTAGTTTAATATAATTTCTAATCTTCCGATGTACTTATGTATGAAATGTTCAACACTTCAACCGAAGTACGACACCTTTCGAGGTATCGTAAAATTTGACATAAAACCCCGAGACTTGAGCTGTCAAATTCAATTTTACGAATGTCATTTTATGCTTTCAAATTAGGGTTTGAGACAAGTCCTGTCAAAACAACTTCCATCGGTCTCAAACGAAAGAATGGTCACTTCAAATTAGGAAATGGCATTCTCAATCGTTTGGTTGAGTCTCAAAGTGACTTCAAATTAGACCCCCAGGGAACAGCCTATTGACCCGGCCAAGGCGCCAACAGAGGGGCGGAGCGGCGTCATCCTTCAACAATACGAGGTCATCCACTTGCAGATCCTTGCATTGGGTTTTCCATTTTGTACGCTGCTGAAGCTCGGACACGTACTCGCTAGACCAGCGTTTCCAAAAATGCTGGCGCATCTGTTCCAAACGGTGAAAGCGGTCGAGACGATTGGCGTTACACTCCATCACGGCCGGAGCTGGGATCGCTGTCAGTGGCCTGCCGATTAAAAGGTGACCCGGGGTTAAAGGTTGTAGGTCAGTGGGTGAAGGACTGAGAGGACAAAGAGGGCGGCTGTTGAGGATAGCCTCAATTTGTGTAAACAAGGAACACAGCTCTTCGAAAGTCAGATGTGCTTCCCCCATTACCCTACGCAAATGATGTTTTGCTGACTTTACCCCAGCTTCAAAGTAACCTCCAAAATGAGGAGCGTATGCAGGCGAGAATTTAAATTCGATGCCCTGCTGAGCTGCAAAGTCCAAAATAAAATCTATGTTCGAATTTAATTTGAAAAAGTCACTAATTTCGCGTGCGGCGGCAACGAAGTTTGTACCGTTGTCGCAAAATATCTTTTTTGGTAATCCCCTACGGGCTATAAATCTTTTAAGTGACAACATGAAAGCATCCTTGGAGAGCTCACTAACAGCCTCCAAGTGGATGCATTTGTAATTTAGGCAAATAAAAATGCACAAATAACACTTAGTTATTTTACAACCCCTGCCCTTACGATCCGTTATTAAAAACGGGCCGGCAAAATCAGTGCCTACGTTTGAAAATGGGATATCTGGATTAAGTCGCTTGCACGGTAGATTGCCCATTATATTGGTCATGTGCTGCCCTTTAAAGCGATGACACACTACACAATTCTTAGCGACACTGCGAGCTAGATTACGTCCACCCACAGGCCAGTATCGATCCCTAATAGACGCGAGGAGAAGCTGAGGACCGGCATGTAAGAGCCGTGTGTGCTCTTGCCGAAAAAGAAGCTTAGCAAGGTGACTACGACAATGCAGTAAAATAGGGTGCTTCTTGTCATAATCGTATGACGAAGCTGCGATACGTCCACCAACACGAATAATCCCATCGGAATCTAGGAAAGGAGTAAGTGAGGCGATGTCGGACTTAGCTTTCAAACCCTTGTTTGAGGAAAGCAAACGTATCTCCTTGTCAAAGGAGTCCCTCTGAGAGACTCGCACTAACGCCTTCATAGCGTTATCAATCTCTGAAGCTTGAAAGGGACCCGATAATTTTTTATTTTTATTTATATTTTTTGAATTATGAATCCATCTCAAGATACGAGCGTAGGCTCGTTGCAGAATGGACAGCCTAGAGATCCTAGAAAGATCGAGAGGAGCATCCCCCACCAAAACTGAAAGGACCTTCACCTCCGGCAACGCTGGCATTTCCTCAATATCTGAGGGAGGCCAAGACGACTCTTCATGCTGCAAGAAGGAAGGGCCGTGCCACCACATGACAGAACCAATAATTTCCCTAGGGTCAATGCCGCGAGACACAAGATCAGCTGGGTTCTGAGAAGTTGGAACGTGCCGCCAAGAACACGGATCAGTAAGTTCCTTTATTGTACCTACTCTATTGGCTACGAAAGTTTTCATACCTTTAGTGGTGCGTAACCAACTCAAAACGACCTTTGAATCAGACCAATAGAAACAAAGATTAATTTTCAGTCGCAAAGCTTGCACCACTACCGCAGCAAGTTCAGCTCCTAGCAGGGCGGCACACAGCTCCAAACGAGGGATAGTAGTCGGGGCGACTGGAGCGACATGGGATTTGGAACAAAGCAGGTTTATTTTAATCTCGCCTTGCTTATTCACCGACCTTAAATAAATACATGCTCCATACGCCTTCTGTGAAGCATCACAGAAACAATGTAACTCTACATGAACTGGATCATCAATTAAAATGTACCTAGGCACCCTTAACTCCGCGATACTACTGAGACCTTCAACGAACGTAAGCCAGGAACACTTAATTTTCTCTGGGACAGGATCGTCCCAGCCTAGTTTATGCTCAGCCCATAGCTCTTGAAGTATCATTTTTGGTTTGATAGTGCACACTGATAGCAGACCTAAGGGATCGAAAACCTTAAAGGTAGATGATAAAATCGATCTCTTAGTGACGACATCAACCAAGGGTGGCTCAATAGGGAAGTGAAGTTCATCCAATTTAGGCATCCAACCAATACCTAGAGTGCTTGTTGCATTACTGATCATCAGATCATTTGACGACGCCGTGGAACTATGTTCAAGCACTGAAGACAAATTTGACCGATACTTTCTAAGATGAAAACCTCCCTTACACAGAGCTTCAGCGACGGATTGCTGAATATAACGTAACTGGCTCTCTGATTGAGCCCCTGTCAAAAGATCGTCGACATAGAAATCCCCTTGGATAATTCCCTTTATGAGAGGGTCAATAGTCTCCTCACCCAACTGCCAGAGACAGCGTGTACTCAGAAAGCTAGCACTTGAAAATCCATACGTCACAGTATTAAGCATCAAAGTGCGCAAAGGCTGAGACTCACTATCGCGCCATAAAATAAGCTGGAGACTACGATCGTCAGGGTGAATCTTTATTTGCCGGTACATTTTTTCAATGTCACCGGAAATGACATATTTATACAAACGAAAACGAGCCAGAATATTAAACAAAGAGTCTTGAATAGTCGGCCCGGTCATCTGGATATCATTGATTGAAAACCCAGACGTTGTACGAGCCGAAGCATCGAACACAACTCGAAGTTTTGTTGATTCGCTATTATTTTTCAAAACTGGATGATGAGGCAAAAAGAATTCTGATCCAGAATACCGCTGTACATCACCCCAGTCCGACAAATGACCTAAGTCAGCGTATTCACGCATAAAATCAAAATAAAGCTCCTTCAGCAACGGCTGTTTCTTAAACCGTGACTCCAAATTACAAAACCGCTTCTTCGCTAAATGAAACGAGTTTCCTAAAACATCTCTCTCAGCACGGAGTGGAAGCTTAACAATAAACCGACCGTCAGCATCACGAGCAGTATTAGCGAGAAAATGCTGCTCGCACAATGCTTCCTCCTCGGATAAAACTGACTTGTTACGAGGAACCTTCTCTAACTCCCAAAATTTGGCTAGATTATTATTTAAATCAGTAATACTCGTGTCATTATTACGCAATAGACCACAACGAACGCTATCACCATTCGAACTATCGGACATTAAAGGAGTAGTGACAAGCCAACCAAGTTTAGAGCTGCGCAGTACCGGACAATTATCACCTAATGAACGCTGCTCTGATTCCAATAAACTCCAAAATATTTCCGCGCCAAGAAGCAGATCGATGCCCAGCGCCTTGTTAAACTGAGGATCAGCCAACTGAACACCCGCTAAATCTAAATGGTCCCTGCTAAAGGAGCGCGTCGGTAATTTGTCAGAAATAATCGGCAACACAATACAAGATAGTACAGCACTAAAATCACTGCACCTAGACTGAACGCGCACCGAACAGCGCTCAATTTTATTCGCAACAGGAATAGCGGCTACACCGATTATACTCCTATCCGAAGTCTGAGAAGTCAGCTGCAAGGCATCCTTCAAACGAGATGTCATAAGACAAGACTGGCTGCCACTATCTAAAACCGCTCGCGCTGTAACCACTACGTTAGTAATAGGGTTGATCAAATCCACTTGAGCCGTACAAAGAAGCGCTTCGGAGGAAGACAACGCGCACATAGTGACAACAGGTTGAGACGCAGAAGGGGCACTCTCCTTGAACAAACGATCATGAAGTAACGTATTGTGGCGCTGCTTGCATGTTTTACAACTACCGGACAGCTTGCACCGCTGTGTCTTGTGACCCGGCCTTAAACAAACGTGACACAATTTCGAAGCCTCAACAGCAGACATTCTATCCTCAATGGACTTAGCCTTAAAAACAGGACACTCATAAACGCGGTGCGAACCCTGGCACACATTGCAAGATTTCAACGATGACGACGGCAAAGATGAGTTATCTGCAGAGGTACCTAGCATGACCCTAGTTTGTAGTCTCTGCCTACCCGGGTTGCTAGACGAAGAAGCTTGTTTAGCTGGCTGCGAACTATAATTAACCGTTTCTAAAACATCAGCGCGACTTCTCAGGAAGCTAAAAAAATCATCAAGACTGGGTATCTCATTCAACGAATTACGGTGTTCTTCCCATTTAAAACATGTCCTTGAATCTAATCTTTGCGCAACAATATAAATAATTAACACGTCCCATTTTTCAGTAGGTAAACCTAAAGTGTGCAAAGCGCGTAGATTCTTTGTTACGTGATCAATAATAAACCTTAATGACCTTTCTGTTTCACGCACGGACTCGAGACTAAACAAAGATTTTAGGTGATTATTAATCAGCTGGCGCTTATTGTTATACCTATCGCACAATAGTTTCCACGCCTCTGAATAATTATCATCGGTCACCTCTAAGTTACTAATTACTCGCGCCGCCTCCCCTTCGAGATAAGAATTCAAATAGTGGAATTTATGAACATCCCTAATTTTACGTTCATGAACGAGTGAGACGAACATATCCCGAAACTCCAGCCATTTAAAGTAGGTCCCATCGAAGGTAGGTATCTTAATAACGGGCAACTTGAAACCTAGAACTTCGTTTTCATTGTCATGATGACCCAAGCAATGAACGCTAGACCGTCGCGACGAGTTAGATTTAAAATCATCACTATTTGCGTTACCAATCTGTTGCGCCTGAGCTATATAGTTATGGAAATCCTGCTCGATCGAGTCTCTCGTGCTTAATTCGACATCCTGAGTGGGAAAATTAATTACCTCTATCTGTTCCTGCACTAAATCAAATTCTGTAAATAATGCCTCGAATTTAGACAATTTACTTTTAAGCTTAAATAATTCTAACGACGGAAGGCTGTCAGAATTAATCAAAGAATCTAAATAGTTTTTAAACTTCGTTACACGCCCTTTGATTGAACTACGTTTAGCTAATAAATCTTTAAGACTCATTTCGGACCATAAAACATCAGTTTCAGGCATTGTTTACAAAAGAAACTACGAATACAAAGCACAAAAACAATAAATCGCATACGATACGCTCCTCGTTTTGTTTTGATGCGAAGTGCAGATCAGGTGCACGCTGAGAAGCCGGGGTAAACAGCTGACCGCGGCGGTGCACGCCACCCGTAAGCGCTGCAGCGATGTAGCCAGCCGGCAGCAATGCAGGCGCGGCGTAGACGCACAGCGTAGATTCGCTGGAATGCACGGGGCACAGAGATAAGGAACAAGTTGATGCGTTATACCTATTGAATAAAAAAGGTGTTGGAATGCGCTTCGTAGTAAATTATGGTCAGTCCCGATGAGAACAGCTATGAGAAGCACGTATGAATGGCAAGTATTTGCGGTGATTTAGTGAGGTTAAAAATGGGCAATATAGTGAATATGCGTGATAAAGTGATGGTGCAACGTACAAAATGGATTGCTTTTAGGAAATATGTAAGTCTTAAGCGCAATTTAAACTTTATAAACAAGGAGAATGGAAGATACAATAGGCAATGCGATAGGGTTGTAAGCTATAATGCTCCACTCAGCTTAAATAACGAATGCGGCAATAGGCTAAACAAGTAATATATGGCACAAATATCTATTGTGAATCTCTAAAGGGAATTAATTTTATGTTTTATATGATGCGTAGGCGTGCTTCAATTAGGCTTGTGTGCAAAGAAAGCGCCACGTGAAGGCGAAAAGCGCTACACAAGAAGTAGAAAGCACAAATAGGTATTGCAAAAGGTAATTTTTAAGGCGATACCTAGCACTAAATACCTAATTAAATTGAAACTGGCCCCCTGAGTACACAAATCAAGGGGGAAATTATTGGAAGGATAGAAAGGAACGGGCTCACTTGACAATCAGACAGGAAGGGTGGCAGCGCAGTCCCGGTGTTCTGCGCCCAGGTAATCCTTCTCTGCGTCGATGAGACCTTGATTCGCCTTCCCAACTGGCGACTTCTCGATTTCTTTTGGAGACGTTCGCGTTGAGCACGTAGAACCCGGGGCACGTAGCACGTAAACGTCAGCGCCCAGAACACAGGATAAGGCCGGATACTCTCCCAGCCCACGGTGACACTCGATGGTGCTGATGATGTGGTGATGACCTCTGTCCGTCCTCAACAGGAGATACTAAGCTCTGTAAAACTCCAAAACTCGCTTCAAAACTAAGCACTGTCCTGTCACGGTCGCCAATTTTGTTAGCTACTCGAACAAACGTGGAAATAAAAGCTTATTTAAAACTTTGATATTCCTTTATATAAAAGATTTGTTACATAATATGTATAATAAATAACAAGGGACAGTGCTTAAGCGACCGAAACCGAATGTGAAGTGACGACTAATCTAGAGTAACATTTTTTAACTATTAGACAAACAAGAACAATACAAAACAAACAAGCTATTATAGACCTTAGCTTATTAAACTTAAGGCGCAATTACAAATGAACGGAGAGTCCCACTGCTGGGCCGTCAAGGTTAACTAGTTATGCAAGGAGAGTTATGATTGGTTAAGCAGCTCGTATGATGTATGAGGTGATTTTACAATATATCATAACTAAAACTATGAACCTCTAGCTAAGGCACCTACTAAACTATGTTACACAATACAACATAAACTTATTCTACGACGCGCTATGACGTAGCTGTAGCGGTCGGCGCAATCGCGCGCAGACAATAAGTCTCTTAGCTTTTCAAATTCTTCATTAAAAAAATTTATAGTTTCCTCAAATTATGTCATACCCTTTTTTATGTCCTGCAACTCCGAGTTTATTTCGGTCTTAATAATTTGATGCAGCTCCTCTCGTATGATAGTCCGAATATCAGCAGCCTTTAAGCATGAGCAGCCATGGGCTGAGGAAGCAGAAACGGCTCCTTGGTGTTGTTTTGCACGCAATGTCACATTATCATACTGATGAGGTGTAGTAGTTGGTACAAGTCGTATGGGGGTGTTGCAATTGTTACCGGCTTTAGGCTCCTTGCAGCGGCATGTCAAACAAATCCAAGTTGCTTTAAAATCAGGAGAAAAACCTTTGTAGTCGTCCGCCGAAAAATTCATACAAGTATAGTGGTATTGCTCTTTACATCGCGCGCAATGCAGAAAATCAACGTTCTTAAGTATATTCGGACATGCGGCACATGTCAAGGTTTTTTTGCTTTTGTTCGACATTTTCTTTACGGTACGTACTTGGATTTAAAATTGAGTGCAATCAGTAATCCACTAACCATCAAATTCCACCGTCGGGTCGCTGAGAGGTAATCCGCGCACTAAGCAACGCGCGACCGTTCTGTGAACGCTTTATCAATGACCAGTAGCCCGCACGACGTCACTGCGGAGCCGGACGGCGCGAGCGCACGCAGGTGTAGCACTTACGCCGTGCGCAAAGCTTTCAATCTTCCGTGCACTTGCGTAGTAGTTCGCCAATCAGCCGGTCGTTGGGCGCTGCGCGGTGATGATTTGCACTTTGTTATTTTATGTAAATAATCAGTTGTAAGGGCGTTTTTAACACTAATTAAGTTCCCTGAGCTTACGTGGCTAGAATTAAACTAAAACTTCACAGTTCTACTTGGTTATTTAACGGTAAAATATTTTTTAATCGCGGAGCTGTTACACTGAGATGTTGACAGATAGGTCTTATATATAGTACTTATATTTGTTTATTTATTTGTTTTGCAACCAAGGCCATACATTCAGAATTGGCAACAGATTTAACAACAAAAGCATACATATTGGCCTTAAATCGCTTCATCTCTCGTAGGGGACAACCTTTAGTAATTTATTCTGATAATGGGAAAACATTTGTAGGGGTTTTAAAAGAATTTTCACAAATATTAAATAATTGGAACGACATACAATTTAAATTCATTCCACCATACACACCTCAATGGGGGGGACTATGGGAACGAGGAATCGGGTCCTGTAAATTTATTATGCGTCGCGTTATAGGAAATGCTAATTTTACTTATGAGGAGTTGAGCACGGCATTAGCACAAATTGAAGCCATCCTCAACTCCCGACCCATGATTCCTATGTCCACAGATCCAAATGACCTGTCCCCACCAAAGATTTTACACTATAACAAGATGGCGCACTCATTACTTGCATTCGAGCCTCGCGAGATGTCTCTATTTTGGTTGGCGTCCTACTCTAATAAGGTGACCACACGATTTAAATTTTCGATTACAATTTATTGTTAGTCAAACTTAGTCCACCCACGTGGGAGTCGGACATCGCGTTCTCTATTATAGGAAACTCGTGAAGCTCAGTCAAACTAGAAGGGCTAGCACGAACGTTTCAAAGTATCGTTTGAGTATTTATGAGCAATTTTGTATGAAAAAAACACAAGTTCCAAATTAAAATTCCTTATTGTGTATACGTACGATACGAAGAGACTACCGACTTTTCGAAAAGTTTGTGCTAGCCCTATTAGATTTTCTATTTACATACCTATAATAATACAATCTGTGGCACATTTAACCGGCCATAGCGTATTATTCATACAAACGTATGTATGTACATACTTTACGATTTGATAAAATAAAAATTAAATAGATTTATTGCTACACTTTTTACGTAAGATGACCTTTTTATGGTCGTCCATTATCATGTAATTTATTCGACCATGAAAACAAAAAAAAAAAAAAAGTAAATCCGTCTTTAGATGACAAGCGAAATGGACACCCTACTCAATGCAAAAATAAAACTTTGACTAAATACTTACTTATGAAAAGATACACCGCAACCTTTATAAGATTCACTTTTGCATCCTATCATACAACAAGTGAGAACCATTATTAATAAATAATCACAATTTTTACACGTTATTTTTGTCGTCACAATAATACAAACTTTCAAATTATTTTTGCCGCCGCCATAATCTGAGATGTCCAGACTCCAAGTGTTGCAAATTGATTATAATTAAAACTACTATATCACCGACTTTTACATAAAAACAGTCGTTTATCATGGTTTGAAATTAAAAAAATAAAAAATACATTATTAATTCCAACGTATCATTTCTTTAAATTATTAAGTATTCTGAAAGTTCCCCAGAAGAAGAAATATAAACTTTGCTTAAGTTATACCACAAAGGTTTTTTTTTTATGATGGCAACCCATTAGACCAGGACATCATCCTGAATAGCGACATCTCGCTCGGCTCGATTTTCCGTACAACGATTTGGCATTTCAAAGTAATCTTTATTCCCACTGCATAGAATCGAAATTAACATTGCATTCATTTTCATAGTGCACCATCTTGTTTTATATTCCAATATCTTTGGTCCCCACTCACCCCAGGTCATTTTTTGATTGGTCGGCCTCTGACTGCACCTGCGTGCAGCGACCTCACCAGATCGACAACAAGCCGCCTACCTCGTTACGACCGAATTGCACAGATCCGACAACACTTTTGGAAGCGGTGGTCATTAGAGTACATCAGCGAGCTGCAGACGAGGACTAAGTGGCAGACCAATCAAGATACATTAATACCTAACACATTGGTTCTAGTCAAAGAAGATAACCTGCCACCTCTGCAAATGGCGTCTAGGACGGGTGGTACAAACGTACCCAGGCAAGAATGGCATTTCAAGAGTCGCCGTCATCAAAACAGCGACTGGAGACATAAAGCGGTCATATCACAAGCTATGCCCGATTCTGCCAGCTGATCAAGCCCAAGAACAGTGAAGAAATCAAAAATTGGAATTCTCCAGAATTTCCAAGGCTGGGGGCATGTTTCGACGGTAGCAATTAACAAAGTAGGAAGTGAATAATCACTACTTTACAGGACGGGCGATCAAAGTTAAACTTGAACAAAATAGGGTAGTTGACTAATATCGATGTAGTAAAAAATATTGATACTTTACCAAAATATTGGTAAATAAGAACCAATAGCCTAAATTTTCAGTTAAAAATATAACGTCTAGCTGGTTTTGTGAGCATTCAAAGTTTCATGGGCAAGTCCATTTTTAAAGTTTATAATATTATAAAAATAATTATATCATTGAACTACCCACACATTAAACACAAACTTTTATTATAAAACTATGTACATAAACGAAACATTTCATATAGCTACCAAACAAAATTTGCTAGACGCGCATACAAGATACCAGCGTGTGACGTCACATGTTGGTAGCCATTTGTATAGAGCGTTTTTGGGCCCGCGTAAAATATGTGCTCTTAAAGTTGTGATATCTCAGGTAATTCAAATCAGAATCAAATAATTCTTTCAACAATGTTTCTTTAATAGAGGGGTCTTTTGATTAAACACATAAAAAAAAATAGTCAAGTACCCTATTGGATCTAAATGAGATATCGAGTTAAAATTTGGTATAGTGCTATGTTTGTACATACACGATAGAATGATATGGTAATAAAGCGTAAATTATAATAGGAAAGTGAAAAAAGGCACATGCTACATAATTAACCGACTGAAAAGCAAGCTGGTATGTCGGAAGTGGAACATCCTACAATATTCATTGGACTTTACAATCACGATTATGTTGGAAGTGGTACATACCACTTTAGTAATCGGAACTTCTGTTGGTCATAATGTCGAAAGTGGAACATACTACAATGTTCCCCGGTTTTATTTTGACCGGTTGCGTCGGATATTAATAATAATTAGTGATTTTCTAACATTCTTTATTCTATTAGTAACTTCTATGAGTTACTAAGGAAGTAAGCATGAAAAACAGCAAACTTAATCTTGGGAGAGCCACGCTTCGGCATGAATGGGCCGACTTGACTGGAGTGATAAATAAAAACCGGCGTGAAGCAGCACCTGTGCTGTGTTTCGCTGAGCGAGTAAGGGTACCGGCCTAATCGGGGCTCGAGGGGATTGAAAGGTTAGCAGCGCACTTTTTTTTATAGGATAGGGGGCAGACGAGCAGACGGATCACCTGATGTTAAGCGATTACCGTCGCCCATGAACACCTGCAACTCCAGGGGCTTCACAGGTGCGCTGCCGGCCTTTCAATCCCCTCGAGCCCCGATTAGGCCTCCGGTACTCTTACTCACTCAGCGAAACACAGCACAGGTACCCTTACAGGAAATTACAAAAAAAAAAAAAAAAAGAAAGTACTGATTATTCTAGCGGTTAGTTATTCAAAAATTAAAATCTCGCTTTAGAGGGAAATAACATTCTGCTCTGATTTCCGTTTGAGCACTCGTTGTTTCGTTTCGGTTTTAAAAATGAGTAAAAGATCAAGTGATAAAAACCAGAAGATTCAAAAGAAGATGAGGAAATTGGAGAAGAAATTATCTAAACAAAAAGAAAAATTACCAGCACTCAGATTACCGAAAATATTGAACCACAGGATGACACTCAGGAAGAAATAGACCTAACTAATGACCCACAACCTGGTTGTAGCCATTTTGACCCACAACCTGGTTGTAGCCATTTCGATCCACAACCAAGTCTTGACGAACCAGGTTGGTACCTATTAAATAATGTCATTTATTTAAATCTAACATTGTTGGAACACTCTGTTCACAAGGTCCATATACCTTATAGAGCTGTCACTTGAGGACAGACAAGGACCACTATTTTAAAAGTACATTATGTTCACGTGATCTATACCTTAGAGCTGTCACCTGAGGACAGACAGAGATCGCTATCTGAACATAAAAATAAATTTCCAACATTATTGCTTGGACTTTCTGTACAAACGGTCTACAACCTATAGAGCTGTCACTTGAGGACAGACATAGACCAATATAAATTACAATTCTGTTCAAACGGTCTACACCCTATAGAGCTGTCACTTGAGGACAGACATGACCAATATTAATTACAATTCCATACCATTGCTTAATGTGTTTTTTGGTTGGTCTTGCCAAAAATGAAAACATCTTTATTATCTTACAGAAAAGTTACCATCTGAAGAACTTCCTGAAGAATTCTTATTGGCTTTAGGCGATGAAGAAAAAGTTGAAGTAAAGGTTGGTAAAGATATAAATCCGCAGATTGCAGAACGCTGGACCAATATCTTTAAAATGGGCATTAAAAAAGAAAATCTCAACCAGATTTTAACAAAATACCCAACACCAGCTAACTTTCCTCTAGCTAATGCTCCAAAACTCAATTCAGAGATCACTGCAGCAGTATCAGAAAATGTCATAAAACAAGACAAAAGGTTTGAGTACCGACAAAACTTAACTGGGAAAGTCCTTTCAGGACTTGGTGTAATGCTGACAGATATAATGAAAGGTAACTTAAATAGTATAAAACTAATAGAAGGCATCAACGATGCCGCTAAAATATTATGCAATATGAGTCATTATGATTCTCTTGCTAGAAGACATTTTGTATTCTCATCTGTACAAAGCTGTGTAAAACAAGCTGCCTCTGACACACCAATTGATACTTATTTGTTTGGGGAAAATTTTGCTGAACGACTGAAAACAGTAAAAGCCCTTGAAAGATCTAGATCATCTTTAAAACATCAAACAACTTTTAAGAAACAGAGCACGAAACCTCAAATGCCAAGAAATTTAAACTGGAAAAGCCCGTCTCAAAGATCAACTCTAAAAGAGAACAACAACCGAGGCGGGCCGAAACAGCAATATCCAACGAGGAAATCCTACAAACAACAGCAACAGAAACAGCCTCCACGTCGACGCTAGATGAGGTACATGCAGGTAGATTACTCTTACATTATAATAACTGGACTGAATTGACTAAGGATAAAGTAGTCTTGTCATGGATCTCGGGATATGATATCCCTTTTAATGATACTCTACCTATTAGAACTTGTTTACAATTTATTAAAACGCCATTTTTCTAAGGAGGATAAGAAAAATATAAAATTGGAAATAAACAAGTTAAAACAACTAGGTGCAATCTCTGAATGTTTACCTAAACAAGATCAATTTCTGTCCCCCATATTTTTAACTCCAAAACCAAATGGTACCTTTAGATTTATTATAAATCTCAAAGATTTAAATAAGTTTATCCCTACAAATCATTTTAAATTAGAAGACATACGCACAGTTTGCAAACTAATAACTCATGATTGTTTTATGGCAACAATTGATTTAAAAGAAGCTTATTTTTCTGTCCCGATTGCAGACAATAGCAAAAAGTATTTAAGGTTCCAATTTGAAGGCAAAATTTATGAATTTAATGCACTTCCATACGGCCTATGTACCGCACCATATGTGTTCACCAAAATACTTAAGCCAATTGTGTCATACTTAAGAAAACAAAATATTTTAATATCCATATATTTAGATGACATTTTATGCATTAATGATGACTACCAAACTTGTTGTAAGAATATTCAAATAATATGTGATTTATTGGAATCTCTAGGGTTTGTAATAAATAGGGAAAAAAGTTGCCTTACCCCAAGTAAACAATGTAAATATTTAGGTTTCATTGTAGATTCCCGACTCATGTCATTATCACTTCCTATAGAGAAAACTATTAAATTAAAACAGACAATATCAGTATTTAAATGTAAGAGACAATGTAAGATTAGGGAGTTTGCCCAACTCCTAGGTCTGCTTAATTCAGCTTGTCCTGCCGTTAAATATACGGCCTCCTGTATACGAAATTACTGGAAAGAGAAAGATTTCTAGCCCTTCGTTCGAATAATGACAACTATGACGCGGTAATGAAAATTCCAGAAACATTATATCCAGACTTAGATTGGTGGCTTAATAAAATAGGCACATCTGATAACCCCATCAGACAACAAAACTATGTTGTAGAATTATTCTCAGATGCGTCCCAATCTGGTTGGGGGGCGGTTGGAAATAATAATAAAGTATCTGGATCCTGGACTGTAGAAGAACAAAAATGTCATATTAACTACTTGGAACTAAAAGCAGCTTTTTTTGGACTAAAATGTCTTGCAAAAAATTTGTTGAATTGCAAAATTCTCCTTAGAATTGACAACACCACTGCCATCTCATATATCAATAGAATGGGGGGGATCCAATACCCCTATCTTAACTGTATAGCTCGTGAAATATGGCAATGGTGCGAAACCAGAAATGTCTTTGTATTTGCGTCATACATAAATACTAAAGACAATATAGAGGCTGATTATGAATCTAGAAAATCAAATATCGAGTGGGAATTGTCCCACTCAGCATTTCAAGAAATAGTCATTAACTTTGGCCAACCAGATAATAATATAGACCTGTTTGCTTCGCGTTCCAATAATAAATGTGACACATTTATCAGTTGGAAACAAGATCCAGATGCCATAGCTGTTGATGCATTCACAGTAAAATGGTCTCAATATTTTTTCTACGCCTTCCCACCATTTAGTGTCATATTAAAAGTCTTACAAAAAATTAAAAACGATCAGGCAGTGGGAGTGTTGGTTGTACCATATTGGACAACACAACCATGGTTTCCCTTATTCTCTTCTATGTTAATAAAGGAACCTATCATATTTCATCCAAATAAAACACTCATATCATCTAATTTCAGAGAACGCCATCCACTTCACGAAACGCTTACCCTGGTTGCAGGGCTGCTATCTGCGAAGCCTTAAATAGAAGAGGAATTCCACAATCTTCATTAGATATTATGATATCATCACTCTCAAATAATACCTTAAAACAATATAATACTGGTCTTCGCTTATGGTGGATGTTCTGTAATGAACACTTATTAGACCCCTACCACGTCTCTGTCCCACATGTATTATCTTTTTTAACAAATCGTTTTAATGCTGGAGCGTCATATGGAACTCTAAATAGCTTTAGATCTACTCTGTCCTTATTAATTGGCACCCATATTGGTTCTGATGATAGATTAAAACGATTTTTTAAAGGAGTTTTTAAAATGAAACCAATGGAACCAAAATATAACTCCACATGGGATCCTAGCGTGGTTTTGACCCTGATTTCTTCTTGGAATCCAAATGAAACACTCGGAATTGAAAAGTTAACTCATAAACTTGTTATACTTTATTAGCTCTTACAACTGGACACAGAGTACAAACACTCTCATTAATTAAAATTAATAATACTACCCAGAGTACTACAGAAATGACTATAAATATCACTGATATCATTAAAACATCTAGACCTGGGTCTGAACCACCTATTATTAAGTTACCCTTCTATAACCAAAAACCAGAAATTTGCCCAGTGAGAACCATACTATCATTTATGGAAATAACAAAAGAATATAGAGACAATATAAGGGAACTTATACTTACTTATAAGAAGCCATATAAAAATGCTTCCACTCAGACGATATCCAGGTGGATTAAATCTACACTGAAAGAAGCTGGAATTAATACACACATCTTCTCGGCTCATAGTACCCGTCATGCGTCGACTTCAGCAGCCTTAAGAGCAGGCATGACAATAGACTCGACTGTTTCTGCACAATACTATAATAGACCCTTTGTTGCAATCCCCTAATTTAAGTAATGTGATTTTAGATAACTTGTAATTTATAACACATACTAGCGGCCGCCCGCGACTTCGTCCGCGTGGAAAAGTAACATTTTACCCCCCTTTCAACCCCTTATAACCCCCTTTTCGCAATAAAAAGTAGCCTATGTTCTTTCTCAGGGTCTAGATTATCTGTATACCAAATTTCATTTAAATCCGTTGAGTAGTTTTGGCGTGAAAGAGTAACAGACAGACAGACAGACAGACAGACAGACAGACAGACAGACAGACAGACAGACAGACAGACAGACAGACAGACAGAGTTACTTTCGCATTTATAATATTAGTATGGATTAGTATGGATTATGTTTTTTCTTGTTTCATTAACAACTTTAATTTGAGCATGCCCATGTTCTGACATGTTTAATTAATTAGAATGGTTTTAATTTTTATAATGTTCCTATTATGATAATATTAAAATGTATAAGTATTATTTACTTCTTTTTTATTACTAGATGCACATAGTTGCATACACTCACAACCTGAACTTTAAACATCTGCATAGTGCTCTATGATGGTGAAAGAGTAAAATTGTTAAATTAAACGAACTTACCTTAAGTGAAGTTCTATTTCAATTTTACGAATTTCACCATCATAGAGCACTATGCATCATAACAGACTGTTGTGCCATCTCCACAAATGTAAAAAGCATTCGAAAAATAACTCGAACGCATCCATTGTATCCTGCCCCATCCCTAGTCTTCCCTCTATATTCACTAATAGTATAAAGGATCACGAACACCCTATAAAAGATCTTAGGGTAATGGATATTAGTAAGGGTAGGGAGGGTTGCTCTATGATGGTGAAATTCGTAAAATTGAAATAGAACTTCACTTAAGGTAAGTTCGTTTAATTTAACAATTATATATTATTAAATTGTTGAATTTCATTGAGTTGATGTCCGTTTTAAGAGCATTATCAGATACAATGGGGTATGGGAACTAATTTTTAGGTATCTTTTTTATATTTTATTTCAATACCTTTTACTATTTTAAGCAATCAATTTGAATATTTTTGTAATCAAGACAGTAGTTATGTTTTAATTAATTTTTAAACATTTTAAATTCAAGCGTATTTGTGACGTCACAAGTGCGCTACACCATATTAATAGTGTTACCACGTGCTTTTTTCCCCAAATCGTGGCAAATAAATTATATGTAAAATGTTACTTGTGGGCAAAATCCATTTTAATCGGGGGAATTTTACATCACTGTCTGACAACATTCCGACAAAACAAAAAACAGAGAGGTATCTCTAATCAATTTTATATCACCTTTCAAATAAATGTCAACTGGTTGGTAAGATTTTATTGTATTACAACTAGCGCCAATTTTTGGTTCTTCCGATAGACTAAGTGTCAATCACAGTAGATGTCGCCTAATGTAGCATTTATTTTATCTTGTTAGTGTAGTATGACTGAAAATTCTGCTGACCTTGGGTCAGATGAAGGTCAAACGCGATTTTATTGAAAATATCATTGATCTTATGCTTTTAAATTTTATTAGCAATAAAATATGGTATGAAAGACAAATGCTTCGAAATGGTTTTCGATTTAGGACATGTTTGGTTTTTTTTCCCATACCCCATTGAAGATATTATATTCCACGTGGCTTTGCATTTGTTTTTGGAGGACGAAATAATCATCATCATCCTCGCTCTATCTCATTATTTGGGGTCGGCTCTCCTGATATGTTTTCGCCATTCAGGGCGTTGTTTTGTCATTTCGGGCAGTAGGGTATTATCGGGCATTCTACTTCACTTTTGGTTTTCGAAATCGCTCACTTCGTTCGCTTTGTCTGAAAACCAAAAAGTGAAGTAGTATTCCCAATACGTTTTTGAAAAACCAAATGTGAAGTAGAATTCCCAATGCGTTTGCGTCAGTTGGCTTCTCAATTCTATCTTTGAAAAACCAAATGTGAAGTAGAATTCCTATTCTCAATTCTATTTTTGAAAAACCAAATGTGAAGTAGAATTCCCATTCTCAATTCTATCTTTGAAAAACCAAATGTGAAGTAGAATCCCCAATGCGTTTGCGTCAATTGGTTTCTCAATTCTATCTTTGAAAAACCAAATGTGGAAGTAGAATTCCCAATGCGTTTGCGTCAATTGGTTTCTCAATTCTATCTTTGAAAAACCAAATGTGAAGTAGAATTCCCAATGCGTTTGCGTCAATTGGTTTCTCAATTCTATCTTTGAAAAACCAAATGTGAAGTAGCATTCCCAATGCGTTTGCGTCAATTGGTTTCTCAATTCTATCTTTGAAAAACCAAATGTAAAGTAGAATTCCCATTCTCAATTCTAATTTGAAAATCCAAATGTGAAGTAGCATTGCGTCAATTGGTTTCTCAATTCTCATCACTATCTGTCTATTCGTTAATTTCAGTGCCACTTAGGCACACAATTAGCCCAAAACGGATAGATAAGTGTTGATTTAAAAATATGGTTACGTTGGAACTTACGGTCATTCTATTGTGACTAATACACCGCTGCAGACACGTTATATACAAAATAATGAAGTTGGTCAAACAAAAAGAATCGCTTAAATTAGAATGCATCTGTCCTGCATCATCTGATGAGCCAAAACGACACGGAAATTTGTTACCTAATACAATACGTTGTATAGTTTGTGGTCCGTCTAATAGTGGAAAAACCAATTTAGTGATAAGTTTATTATTACATAAAAATGGTCCAAGATTTCGTAACCTTTATGTGTATTCAAAATCTTTGTATCAACCTAAATATTTATATCTTGAAAAAGTTTTGGACATGGTTCCTGGAACATCATTTAACAAATACAATCACAATGGCGAAATTTTGAGTCCACATGATGCTTTACCCGATTCGATCATAATTTTTGACGACGTTGCTTGTGAGAATCAAAATAACATTAGAGATTATTTCGCCATGGGACGCCATAAAAATATTGATTGTTTCTATATCAATCAAACTTACACAAGAGTTCTAAAACAACTTGTAAGAGACAATTCAAATCTTGTTATTCTATTTAAGCAAGATGACGTTAACTTGAAGCATGTATATGAGGAACATGTTGGGGCTGATATGTCATGGTCCCAATTTCGTAAGATGTGCTCTACTGTTTGGAATAAACCATTTAGCTATCTTGTTATTAATAAGGATTGTGATAAAAATAACGGATGTTACCGATCGACGTTCGATACATTCATAGTGATAGACGAACATACATAAAGACGGTTGTGTTATTTATCAGCCACTCCTATTCATGATTTGAACCTGAGCGGAATACTTTGAAATGGAGAAAAATCTTAAAGAACAAATTGTAAAATCAGCAGCAGCTGTTAAAAAAAAAGTTGCGATGATAAAAGATATTGAAAATACAAATAATAAAACATTAGAAACAATCTTCAAACCTATTGTTGATCCACTTACATTATTGACCAATAAAAAACAAGACGCACGACGAGATAAGGAAGATAAGTACTTTGAGCCAGTGATGAAAAAGTTTAAGAATGACAATAATCAGTCAATCGAAGATGAGAACCAGTCATTATTTGCCTCTGATGAAGATTACAATGAATCTATTAGTGAAGAAGATGAAGACGATGTACAAGAACAATACAACGATTACAATAAAACCCTTGTTGTATCACCGTCTGAAGACCACAATGTAAGCGAGGGATCATTTAAATCTCTACAGTCATCGCCAAGTCTTAAAAATCAATCACTTTCATGGTCAACATCGTCTGAAGTAATGACAGATGTTCCGTTTGGGATCAGAAATGAACGAGGTAAACTATTACTAGGCAAAACACGTGTTCATGACGACGGCAGCATTCTTAAAATAGGAACACTAACTGTTAAAAAAACTGTTGGCTTAAAAGAACTTTTATTCAAAAAGAAACCAAATTTAGATGTAGTATCATATGATGATTTACAAAATTACAAGTTACTTCTTATAGAAACCAATGCTCATCATTTCAGCCAATAGACGTCCACTGCTGGACATAGGCCTCCCCCAAAGTTCTCCACACAGATCGGTCCTGTGCCACCCGCATCCAATGGACTCCCGCGACCTTTACCAGATCGTCGGTCCACCTGGTGGGAGGCCTGCCACGACTGCGGCCTCCTGCGCGTGGCCTCCACTCAAGGACCTTTCCACCCCAACGGCCGTCTGTTCTCCTCGCAATGTGCCCTGCCCATTGCCACTTCAGCCACGCAATTCTTTGGACTATGTCCGTGACCTTAGATCTCCTGCGGATCTCATCATTTCTGACACGATCACGCAAGGAGATTCCGAGCATAGCCCTCTCCATTGCCCTCTGAGTGACTTTGAGCCTTCTTAAGCGGCCCATTGTAAGCGGCCACGTCTCAGTTCCGTATGTCATCACTGGCAATACACACGCATTAAAGACTTTCGTCTTCAGACACTGTGGTAGATGAGCCGAAAATATGCTGCGTAGCTTCCCGAACGCTGCCCAGCCGAGTTGGATTCGCCGGTCGACCTCTTTCTGGAAGTTGGACTTACCAAGTTGCACTTTTTGTCCGAGGTAAATATATTCGTCTACAACTTCCAGTGTAGAGCTTCCAACTTTTACAGGAGTGGGTACGACATGAGAGTTCAACATGAGTTTCGTCTTGTCCATGTTCATTTTGAGACCCACTTGTTGAGAGACTCTACTGAGGTCGTCAAGCATTCTGCTTAGGTCTTCCAAGGTCTCAGCCATGACTACGATATCATCGGCAAATCGAAGGTGCGTCATGTACTCGCCATTTATATTGATGCCAAGTCCATCCCATTCCAGAAGCTTAAAAACGTCCTCCAACAAAGTTGTAAACAGTTTCGGCGATATGACGTCACCCTGTCTCACACCTCGCTGGAGTGGTATAGACTTAGACTTCTGGTCCTGAAGACGGACTGACATGGAGGCGTTTGCGTACAGGGACTGCAACACTTGTATGTACCGGTAGTCAATTCGGCACCTTTGGAGAGACTGTAGCACGGCCCAAATCTCGACAGAATCAAAAGCTTTCTCATAGTCCACAAACGCTAAGCACAATGGCAGATTGTACTCCTCGGTCTTCTGTACAACCTGCCGCAGCGTATGAATGTGGTCTATGGTGCTAAAGCCTTTGCGGAATCCGGCTTGTTCGGGAGGCTGAAAGTCGTCCAACCTACGTGCGAGACGGTTCGTCATAACTCTCGAAAACAGCTTGTATATGTGACTCAGCAGTGTGATGGGCCTGTAGTTCTTCAATTGGGATTTATCTCCCTTCTTGAAGAAAAGCCTCACCACGCCAGTATGCCACGCTTTGGGCGTCTTTCCCTCGATGATGACGAAGTTAAATAGCTTTTTTTTTTTTTTTTTTTTTTTTTTTTTTATAGGATAGGGGGCAGACGAGCATACGGATCACCTGATGTTAAGCGATTACCGTCGCCCATGAACACCTGCAACTCCAGGGGCTTCACAGGTGCGCTGCCGGCCTTTTAGAGCGAGATATGCCCTTTTCTTGAAGGTTTGTAGGTCGTAGTGGTCCGGAAATACCGCAGGTGGCAGTTCGTTCCATATTTTTGTCGTACGCGGCAGAAAGTTCCTGGCAAAGCGCACAGTAGTGGACTGCCAGCCATCCAGATGAAATGGATGGAACTGCTGCCGCGTGGAACGATGTCGAAACGAGGCGGCAGGAATCAAACCGAACAATTCCTCGGAGCACTCCCCATGGTATAAGCGATAGAGAATGCACAAAGACGCAACATCTCTCCGCAGCGCCAAGGGGTCAAGCCGACTAGTGATATCCCGGCAATCGACGATTCGAGACGCTCTCCGCTGAAGGGCTTTCAGGACCGTTCGTCCACCTGCCTTCAGAAGCTCCGCTGTGACTCCGTCATCACCCGGTGCCTTGCCGTTCTTAAGCTGTTTGAGAGCTATGCTAATCTCGTACAGGCTGACGTCCGGGATATCTTCGGTGTAGTGCCGGGTTAATTTGGCTCTTTTATCAACGGCTTGGGAGACAGGTGTGCGTGATGTCTCGTAAAGCTGTCCATAAAAGTTTTCAATCTCGGCCAAGAGCTCATGGCGTGACGTGACGATCCTGCCATCTTCTGTTTTCAGCTTAGTCAGCAAGCTCTCTCCAATAGCCAAATCTCTAGCGAACACTTTGGAGCCTTTGTTCCGCTCAATAGCTTCTTTAACACGTTCCGTATTAAATTGGCGTATGTCGCGAGATAGGCACTTAGAGATACGCTTGCTGAGCTGCCGTCGTCGACGAGCTTCTTCAGAAGTTTGCAGAACCATTTTCCGTCTTTCTTCCATGAGTTTCAAAGTTGGTTCCGAAATTTTACTCACTTTTTTTGTACGGCTGGGTCTGAAGACCTTTGCACCCGCCGTAAGGACAGCTTCCACGAGCCTGTCATTATATTTGTCCACATCTACGCAGCTCTCCAAGCAATCGAAGCGATTTTGTAGTTCGAGTTGAAAGCTCTCGGGGTTTTGAATCTGGATGGCTACAGGGCGGAGCGTAGATTTCATCAGTCGATACCTTTCGGATTTAACATTGAGGTTCAATGTGCCTCTTACCATTCGGTGATCGCTCCCAATGTTTACCGAATTGATCACTGAGACATCATTGAATATCCGGGTCTTAGTCGACATGATGAAGTCTATCTCATTTTTTGTAACGCCGTCCGGACTTTCCCAGGTCCATTTACGATGCAGCCGTTTTCTGAAGAAGGAGTTCATCATATAGAGTCCTTCCCTCTCCATATATTCGGCTAGCATTTGGCCACGGTAATTCCGGATCCCAGATCCAAATTGCCCCACTTTCGACTCCTCATCGCCCTTTTTGCCTAGCCTTGCGTTGAAGTCTCCCATGACGACATTGTAGTGAGTCTTGGAAGTATGCATTGCCCGAGATATATCCTCATACATTACTTCCACTTCCTCGTCGGGATGCGTCGAGGTCGGGGCGTACACCTGTATTACCTTCAATGAATACCGTTTGGTAATTCTGAGTATAAGATACGCCACCCTATTCGACACACTTCCGATTTGAACAATGTTGTTCACGAGAGACTTGTGGACAATAAACCCGACTCCACCTTTGGACAGATCTTCGCCCTCCCGGAAATACAGCAGGTTCCCTGATCTAAGGATCACCGTGTCCTCGCCCTGTCGTCGGACTTCGGATAAACCTACGATACTCCAACGAAACCAATGCTCATCGACGTAATTATGAATCATCCAAACCAATTAACAGCAGCAAAGGATTTAAATATATGAATGTAATTAAGCCTTTGTTCAAATTCTCTCGAAATCTAACTACAAGTGTAGAAAGTATTCCTCAAGGTAAAGGTATTTCACTTTTAATTCTATAATTTCTTAAGATTAAACTTCTCAAATAGACTTTTTGCGTGGGATACCTCATCACGCATACGTCTACAGAGAGACATTTAAATTAAAATTGACTGTAATTCAATGTACCTACTTGCATAATTAATAATTAAGTTGATGGGTATGGTTTACTAGCGCCGCCAATTAATATAAATTGTTAGCTAATAAACCTCTTCCTCCAGCCTCTAGTGAAACACCTACAATTTATTTAATAATTGAGCTCTATCTACTTCTTGGTCTGTTGGTCTACTCGAATTTTTTTTACCACTATTAGTGTCTGTTTTTATTTTTATTTTTTTCGACGTTTATCCAAAATCCGAGTGCAAAATTATGCTAACCTTAGTGCTCAATTATTAAACAAATAGCATAATGTGATTTCCAAGGGCTGGATGTTCGAATTTATTAAAAATAGATCAACGTTTAAACGCGATCAATGCAAGCGAAAACAATGGAACGGAACTAAACAGAACGGAAAGGAACGGAGGAGGCGCTAAACTGAGTTACGTTCCTTTGTTATCGCGTTTAAGCGTTGATCGCGTTCAATTTTAACGGTGTAATCGACCCATAGTTAGAACTTTAAAACAACTGACAACGCTAATGTGTCTTACCCTATACCATACTAGACATTTATAAATTCACTTGACGTTCATAAGTAGGTACATTATTTTATAATGTCTAGTATTATTATGATACTGACAGCTGGGTGGTCAGTGTAAGCGCAAATGAAATCGAAACTTTACGACACGTATAGGCATGTGTGTGTGATTGGAACCGGTATTAATAGCGTAGTTGAAGCACTATATATATATATATATATATATAACTGTATATTCTAGTCAATTTATTTTGATTTGTTTGGATGTTTTTGAAAATATTCCTTCATACTTGACTGTTCTTTCAGTAGTTAGTAAGGTATTTATAAATACTTAACTTAATTATAATTTATAATTCCTTATTTTCATTATTTGAATACTGCTTTTCGACAAAATCACTACCTGTTTTATTGTTATTTAATAAACAAGTATGATGTAGTTATGAGTTTCATTTATTCTCTAGTCATAAATTGGGTTTATTTGTAATAATATTCTTTTATCCACGATGTAGCTACGATCGGATTTAAAGCTAAGATGCTCCATGGCTCGACTGGTTTTTCAAAGATAGAATTGAGAAACCAATTGACGCAAACGCATAGGAAATTCTACTTCACATTTGGTTTTTCAAAAATGTATTGGGAATTCTACTTCGCTTTTGGTTTCAGACAGAGCGAACGGAGTGAGCGATTTCGGAAACCATAAGTGAAGTAGAATGCCCAATAATACCCTACTAATAGGAAGTCTTTATTTTTTACAAGTGCGCTAAAATGCGCTAAAATAACGGTCATCGCTATTCTTTCGTGCCGCCAGCTATATCCTACTAATGCAAATGAGCTTATCTTATTTAGTAAATATCGCATGTCTGGACTATTAAATTAAGCTGTCAACATCATGTGTTACTGTGGATAACTTTTTGGCCTAGGATTTACATGTGATTTTGTCCTATCTTGTAAGTACTTTATTATGTCAAAGGCTGTTGTTGTTCCTCAATAAATAAATAAATTTAAAGTATTATAATGCTTCACATAACAGACTTGCCGCACCACGATAATAGGGTAGTTGACTAATATCGATGTAGTAAAAAATATTGATACTTTACCAAAATATTGGTAAATAAGAACCAATAGCCTAAATTTTCAGTTAAAAATATAACGTCTAGCTGGTTTTGTGAGCATTTAAAGTTTCATGGGCAAGTCCATTTTTAAAGTGTATAATATTATAAAAATAATTATATCATTGAACTACCCACACATTAAACACAAACTTTTATTATCAAACTATGTACATAAACGAAACATTTGATATAGCTACCAACAAAATTTGCTAAACGCGCATACAAGATACAAACGTGTGACGTCACATGTTAGTAGCCATTTGTATAGAGCGTTTTTGGGCCCGCGTAAAATATGTGCTCTTAAAGTTGTGATATCTCAGGTAATTCAAATCAGAATCAAATAATTTTTTCAACAATGTTTCTTTAATAGGGGTCTTTTGATTAAACACATAAAAAAAAATAGTCAAGTACCCTATTCTATTGAAAGCTATGAGATTCATTGCTATAATCCTTATAATCATAGCTACAAAGATAATGTTGAAATCAGAATACCTATTCACCAGCAAGATGTTTATGTATTACCATCAGCAAGCTCTATTCACATTGAAGGATATGCAAGTGTTACGGGCAAAAATAATGTCGGAAAAATTGTAAAAAAAGAAATTGAATTTGTAAACAATCCCATATCATTTTTATTCCGAGACATAAAATACGAGCTTAACGGCGTAGAAATTGACCATATAAAAATGTAGGAATTACAACCACAATGGACAATACGACAAAAAAATATTTCAACATTTTTATATGCTTTTCGGATAAAGAAAGAAAAAAAAGGTGACCCGTATTTGTTAGTTTTAATTAAATGTGTGTATTTATTTAAATAAACGTCTTTTAAAAGTTAAAATATTGTTCCGGAAGTGACGTAGTCCTGCGGCTGAATGAAAAATGATGTCGGTGCCTACTTACCTGCAATAAAAAAGTAAAGGTCAAAGAGAATAAAATCACTACGATGTCTCTGTCATGTCATCTGTCAATGTCAATATTATTATTGTCTTGTTCTCCGTTACCTACCAAAGTTTTGTTTGTATTTTCTCATCATTATAATTGGGTATTTGACTAAATTTTTTTATGTGTTTAATCAAAAGACGCCTCAATTTAAGAAACATCGTTGAAAGAATCACTTGATTCTCATTTGAATTACCTGAGATATCACAACTTTAAGAGCACATATTTTGGGCAAGCCCAAAAACGCTCTATACAAATGGCTATTGTATTGTGACGTCACAACGCAAACTCTTGTATGCGCGTCTAGTAAATTTTGTATGGTAGCTATATCAAATGTTTCGTTTAAGTAAATGGTTTTATAATAAAAGTTGGTGGAAAATGAACGGGTAGTTCAATGATATAATTATTATTTTTTAATTTTATACTTAAAAAATGGACTTGCCTATGAAACTTTGAATGCTCACAAAACCAGCTAGACGATACATTTTTAACTGAAAATGTTGGCCATTGGTTGTTATTTACCAATATTTTAATAGAGTATCAATATTTTTTACTAAATCGAGATTAGTCAAATACCCAATTACTTTTACTGGACTTCTGATTACGCTTGCTTTTACGACTGAATACGCTTGTACTTTGGATTTGAGATCGATTGCCACTACGACGACCTAAGGATTGGACACTGGATTTCGCCTGCTACTGACACGGATAACGCTGCCCGTTCACTGCATCTTCCTGCAATGAAGACTAGCGAAGGGTTTGTACGCGCTGACAGCCGTAATATCCCTAAAGTAGATCTAACAATGCTTTTGGAGTACATGCACAACAACGACGTGTACAATTCTAGCGAAATAAGAGGAGCTAAAGTACTAATGTCATCGAGAGATTCTTACGTTGATACTGCCATCGGGTATGTAGAAGTTAAGAGGGCGGATAATGAATGTACTTTGAAGGCTAGAGTAACCCCAGAACACAGGATCCGATCCAAACTGTACACAGTTTTCATGGTTATAAATGAAGATACTGAAACAATTATGGAAATAAATTGTGAAGACTGTGCTGCATCTGCTGGTGGGTGCAAACATGGAATCTGTTTAACCCAATGGATAATAAAAAGGACTGAAGAACCAGCAGTAACTTCGGTTGCTTGTTACTGGAAAAAACCAAGACTTAGCGAAGCTGTTGCAAGCGATACACCAATACCTGCTGCTGAAATAGGGAAAAAGAGAGTGTATGAAAACATTCCTACTAATATTACTTTAAGTAGCATGGTAGAAGAATGCAAAAAACGAAAAGCTACCCAGTCTCTACTAATAAATTATTCAAAGTATAAGGAAGGATCCCTTGATGATTACTGTCTATTCAAAATGATGTTAAAATTTTATATAGAGCATAATGTGACTAGTTACACTGCATTCAAACACTACAGTGAAGAAACTTTATCTAATGATATAATCAAACAAATTGAGGAAGCAACGAAACTTCAGGTCAATAGCCCTTTATGGCATTCTTTAAGACAGGGAAGAGTGACAGCGTCCACAGCCTACAGCTGTACCAGATGCACAACTGCAAATGGAGTTTTGGTAAAATCAATAATGGGTGGATATAAAGTGCCAGAGACTCGAGCAATACAAAGAGGACGGCGCTTAGAAAAAATGGTGAAACAAGAGCTTGAGAAGGAACTTGGTGTTGAGATAAGTGATTGTGGATTTATATTAGTGTCCAGTATCATTGGAGCTTCCCCTGACGGAATCACAGATGACTTTGTTGTCGAAATAAAATGTCCATCAAAAGAGACCACCATTAAAAATTATATCACGGACAAAAATGAAGTTCAAGAGCGATACAAAAGCCAGGTAATGCTGCAAATGCATGCAGCAAACAAAAAAAAGGGACTATTTTGTATAGCAGATCCCAAATTTGAAACAAACAAAAAGCTCACAAAAATTTGGATGTGCTATGAAACACAATATACTGCAAATTTAATAAAAGCAGCAGAATTTTTTTGGGAAAAGTACATATTTAATAATATTCTAGAATGTGTAAAATAATATTATGACTAATAAAATAATGTACCCGGTACCTGCAACTATACTAATAAAATAATTGATTTAATCACTAACTGTTGTTTTCTATTGACCTTTTTCTAGACCTTTCCCCATTGCACATTTTATTTTATATTATATTTATTAATACAAGACAAAGTGATTAAGCTACTGAGTATGGAGTTAGGTCAATGTATGAATTTTATTTATTTATTTAAATACAAATTCAGGCTATAAGAAAATGTAAAATATTTATGTAATCAAAATAAATATACATATTATATTTTGACTGTCTGGATAGCGTATTTGGTGGTGACCCTGCCTCATACGTCAAAGGTTGTGGGTTCGATCCCCACCCTGGATAAACACTAGTGTGATAATGATAGATGTTTATATCTGTAATACAAGTGCTTAAGCTACTTAGTATGGAGTCAGATCAATGTATGAGGTGTGGTAATGTTATTTACATAATTAAATAAACAAATTCTTGCAATATGTAACTAAAATGTTTAATCAAAATAAATTATTGGTATTACAGGTAGGTTATTGACATCAAAAATTCATTCAAGTTATGTTCCGGCTGCGTCCAAGCTGTCGCTTTGGAGCCTGGGTTCCGCTTTCCTGCTTCGTACGGTCTAGACTCTAGGGCATCCATAGCTTCGGTTGGTGTAGGCGTTAGGCAGACAGCGGACGATTCGTTTTCGTCACTATAAAGCGCGCGGCGCAGACTGAGTTAGCCACGCGGCTCCAGCGCGTATTTCATACAAAATGGTTTACATTTTTTTTATTATTGGTGATTGTAGATTAATTAAACCACAAGCTACAACAACTGCGTCATCCACACAGTTCACTAGCTTATTATTAATAGTAGAGTGTGATTTTAAAAATTTATACAATCTCACTCGTCGAATGACTCGCTCAATGTGTATTCGAAGACTTGCTTTAACTTTTGACTCAATAGCCTCCATTTTGGTCATTTTCTTATCAGTTAAAACTGATGGAGGACGCAGCAATTTCACTTTTTTTTTTGTAACACACTTTCCAAGTGCTTAAAACCTCTATCTGCTAAAATAGTTGAGTTTGGTTGTACCATGTCAATAAATCCACTTACTTCCACTAGTTTTACATCCGATATCCTGCCTGCATATCCTTTTGATATAAAGTTTATAAAACCATCTGGGGTAGAACTTATAAGAAATTTTACTGTATTACAATTTTTATATTGCGACCATGTAGCTGATTGTTCAATGGGTTTATTTGGTTTCTCAATCTCTATTTCAAAACAGTCTATTATGCTTTGAGTGTTTGAATAATCTTTATTTGTTCTAAATGACTGCGGCAAGTTCTTTTTTACATCTTGTTTAGATGGCCAATAAATAAATTGAGAAAATATTCTTGATAGCAAATTCAAAACTTTCGGAAACATCCCTTGAAGTGTTCTCTCAGAAATTTTAAAGAGATCTGCTATTTTATAAAATGGGTCTCCTTGTTTAAGTTTAAAGAGGACTGTGATTATATGTAATTTAGACGTTTTTGTATCATTACATACATATTCAATAAACCAAAAGTAGCTTTTTGGGATACCCAAATATTTGTAACACTTTTCCTCAACCAAAGCAAAAAAACTTTTTGGGAGGGAATGTGTTACTTCGATTTCTGTTAAGGATGATTCGGTATTTGTTTCTTGCCCAGACAGTTCAACAATACTTCCTTGTGTAGACGGCAAATTTTCTTCATCAGTGGAAATATCCTCCACAGAATGCAATAACGCTTTTTTCCTTCTTATTATAGTACTGACAGTTTGGTCAACCATCAAAGTTTTTGCTTGCATGCCACAATGTTTCATATTTGTGACACATTGTACAGCTTTTTCTTCTGAAAATGATATATTTTTTGAACATCCGGGTAGCTGTGTCACATCTAGGGCATTAGAATCATCTGGGTTTAAGGTCTTTTCATACAGTTTTAATGAAAGTAATTTTGATGGAACTTTAGTTTTTAACCGAGGTTGATAATTTCCAAATTTCCATTGAAAGTAGTTGTCAACATCCTCTTCTACCTAAAAGAATAAAAAATAAAATTAAAAATTGCAAAACCAGTAAATACTTACATAGACATGACATGAACCCGCGGTCAGGCGGGAAACTAGGTATTTTGGCGATATCTTATCTTAAGTCTTCCCACCCAAGTCCAATAAATGATTGTTTTGTAGAAGAGATATAGAATGTACTAAACGTGCACGTCCTACAAGAAGTAGTAGATCAGGAACAGAAAAATCTTTGAGGAAAAGTGGGCTCGTCTATCGGTTAAGAAGACTAACTAAGACTAAATTAAACTGCTTAAGGGTAATATTATAATGGTAAATACAGATTCTCACTTCAATATGATCTTCACAAACGTCTACACTGGACTTGGGGACGTCAGATCGGCCTGCTGCTTCACACCAAGCTCTCCGATTGTTAAAAGGAACTTTGAAAAACATTTTCTTTGGCGTTCTTGTAGAACTGTTTCTACAGGTTGCTACAAAACAATAATGGAACTTCATCGGTGTCCAAGATCCTTTTTCGCTGTCCATGTTTTACGATATTTGTTCGTTTAAAATAAACTTTCTGCACAATCATCAAAAAATTTTAAATTTTGACATTTATTGTTTGTTTACTTTATGACATTTTCTTTTTTTTTTGTCAACATTAGCAAAGGCTTTATAACTTTGACCAGCTGAGTGATGACGTCATACGGGATTTTTTACATTGAATTTTTTTTCTCCATAAATACCTTTTCAAAAATTCTAAAACTATTTTTTTCAAACACCTTTAAGGTGTTTTTTGTTTGGAAAAATATTTTTTTGTCGTATTGTCCATTAAGTCATACATATATCTCTATGAATGAAGGTGATAGTAAGCTTGCAGCACTATGGGGATGGGACATCAATGGCACCAAACAAACAGATGGTCATTTTCATGTCATTATTCCACTCAATAAAGTGCTGGGTTTTGCTGAAGATTATAAAAAAATACTTATTAATTGTAAACATGAACTTATTTTACAAAGAAGCAATTCCATCCTGAATAGTGTAATAATAAATCCAAATGATGAGATAAAATTAGAAATAGAAAAGATTCAATGGCGTGTACCGCATATTAAAGTATCAGATCGTGATAAATTGGTATTATTGAAACATTTAGAAAAAGATCAGATCAGATCAGAAGATATACACATAGCATTTCGAAATTGGGACTTGTATGAATATCCATTCTTACCTAGAACAACTAAACATTCCTGGTCTATTAAAACTGCTTCACAGTTGGAAAAACCAAGATATGTAATATTAGGTTTACAAACTTATCAGCCGCATAATGCGGATGATGATGATGAAGAAATGAAGTGATTGACAGTTCTACTGTCAGATGACGTTAGGGATGGGGTACGCCTAGTGCTGTCCTAGGCAATCGATTTTGTTCGTCCAACAGTAGCAATCAAAAATAGATAGATAGATACTCTTTATTGCACAACAGATAACAGAACTTAATGCTAATAGTAATTTCCAAATACAATATCGGCGGCCTTATCGCTAATAGCGATCTCTCTCTTATCGAATAGAGCGAAAAATATTCGGTTTTGTTTAGATAGATAGATAGATAGATACTCTTTTTTGCACAACACATTACAGAACTTAATGCTAATAGTAATTTACAAATACAATATCGGCGGCCTTATCGCTAATAGCGATCTCTTCCAGACAACCTTTGGGTAGAGGAATAATGCAGCGAATTAACAAGGGGTAAGGCAGTGCAGATCTTTTATGTAGGTAATAAGATAAATACATCATAATAAATACATAAATGCATACTAGTAATAAATTAATACGAGATAGGTACTGCTATAATTTTATACTTTAATAAATAATCAGATATAAAAATATATAAAATATATACGTACACATCTATACTAATATAATAAAGCTGAAGAGTTTGTTTGTTTGTTTGTTTGTTTGAACGCGCTAATCTCCGAAACTACTGGTGCGATTTGAATAATTCTTTTTTTGTTGGATAGTCCATTTATCGAGGAAGGCTATAGGCTAAATAACATTACGCTATGACCAATAGGAGCAAAGACAGGGCGGTAAATGTGTAAAAAACGGGGAAAATTATTCATTTTTGAAGGCTTTCTTTGCGTGCGCTGCGAAAAAGGTTCAAGATACACAAAAAATATGTATGAAAGAATTATTCCTCTATACATGATCTAAAAAAAGTCCGCGACGGCATATGTCTATCTTTTAAGGTTTAGTCACAATGACCGTTTTTATGGTACCAAATTTGGTCGAAATAATTTAAGTTGTATCAACATAATAATATTAAGGGGGTTGTAAGGGGTTAAAAGGGGGGTAAAAAGTTACTTTTCCACGCGGACGAAGTCGCGGGCGGCCGCTAGTATACTTTTAAAATGATAGGTTACATGGATTATTTCAATACGATTAACTGGAAGGACAGGTGCGTTACTAAAGACCAAGTTAAGAGAAAGGGGAACAGCGATAGGTTTCAGGAAGAGAGGAAATGGGATTTGACACGGGACTTGAAAATTGGAAGGGATTGAGATTGCCGGATAGTGAGAGGTAGGTTGTTCCAGAGGCGGATGGATTGGACAGTGAAAGATTGGGAGTAGAATTCTGAGGAGTGGCGAGGAAACGTGAGATGGAGTTTGCGGGATGATCGCATATCACGATCCGAAGTGGATTGCAGAAATTGGAATCGCTCTTTGAGGTATGCTGGAGCCAGGGGATTAAATAAAATGTTGTACAGTAAGGAAAGAATGTGGAGATCACGACGACGACGTATTGGGAGCCAGTTAAGCTGGGATCGAAATTCGGAAACATGATCGTACTTTCTTAGACCGAAAATAATGCGGATGCAGAAGTTTTGAAGACGCTCCAGCTTATCAAGATGATTTTCGGTAAGATCTAAGTAGCAGCAATCCGCATAATCAAGGATTGGCAAAAGTAGTGCCTGTACAAGGGCAACTTTGGTGGGTATTGGTAGGAAATTGCGTAACCTGTTAATCGAGTTGGCCGAGGCAAACACTCTCCTGCTAACCTCGCCGACTTGTGCATCCCAAGATAAAGATGTGTCCATATAAACGCCCAAGTTTTTTACCGAACGGCTGTATGTAATTTGGACTCCGTCAAGAATAACATGTGGCAGAGACCCCCAGTCGATTCTTGCAATCAACCTCGGGCCACCAACTATCATTAACTGCGTTTTATTGGGGTTGACCTTGAGACCAAACGACTTACTCCACTCCGAAATGCGTTGCAAGTCCGCATTTAGGATTTGGATAACCCCAGGCAGGTCATCAAGGCTACCCTGAGAATAAAGTTGGAGATCGTCTGCATAGAGATGGTAGGATGAAGTAAGATTATGAGTGATAGTGTTAATAAAAATTGCAAACAAAAGAGGAGACAAGACGCCACCCTGCGGTACACCAGCACTTATGTCGCACCAAGCAGATACAACACCATCAGCTTGAATTCGTTGCCGGCGACCATGCAGATAACTATAAAACCAGTCAGTTGCCGTTGGAGATATGTTAAGTGAACGCAACAAGCCAAGCAGGAGATCAAAGTTCACAGTGTTGAACGCATTACTAAAATCGAGCAACGCTAGCGCCGTAAGGCGTTTACTGTCCATACCATGGCGTATATCATCTGTGATCTTGACTAGAGCTGTAACCGTACTATGACCTTGGCGGAATCCGGATTGGAAAGGGTTAAAAAGGTGATTTTGAGACAGGAAATTGCTTAGCTGTTTATGTACCACACGCTCAAGCACCTTTGATAGAAAAGGTAGGATGGATATAGGCCTATAGTCGGAAAAGGACGAAGGATTCAATTTCTTGGGAAGTGGAATGACCTGAGCATCCTTCCAGGCAGTGGGAAATGTGCTAGTGGATAAGGAATAATTGAGGATATGTGTAATTATGGGGGTGAGGATATCAAGGATGGGTAAGATCATATTACGGCTAATACAATCACTACCGACGGCGTTCGACGCTATGGACATGATGTTCTTCCTAACATCACAATCGGACAATTGACTAAAAACAAAAGAGGAGTAGTCTGGAACTGGAAGAGATGACAGTAGATTTAAGGTGTTATTTTTCACGGTACCATCAATGGTAACAGACGAGGAGAAATGCTTATTTAAAAGATCGATATTAACATCTTTTGGGATAGAATCATTACGTGTTTTTCCAATTCCAATCGACTTAAGAAATTTCCAGACTTTTGCTGGATTTCCGTTTTCAACAGATTTATGGATATGGCATCGTTGAGCGTCCCTACACATCTTATTGCAACGATTTCTTATCAACTTGTATCTCTCGCGGTTTCTGTCGGACGGGTCCATCTTATATTTTGATTTTGCCGCATTTTTCTTGTCCCTTAGTACTTTAATTTCCTCAGTTAGCCAAGGTGCAGGAGTGTGCTTGAGTTTGACAGGGCAAACAGGAGCATGCTTGTCGAACAATTCAATAATTAACGAATTAAAGTTACTCACCTTGTCATCAACACTAGCGGCATCATAGACCGGGGACCAATCTCTGCCACCAGCATCAAGACGCAGTTCATCTGTGTTCATGCCACCAAAGTTACGCTGAAGTACGATTTTCGCCTTAGGTTTTGGAGGACGGACTTTGTAAGACAAATACACCAAGTCGTGATAAGAGAAGGCATCGGCAGAACATTGACCATGCTTAGCGACATGGTCAGTAGAAGAGACAATGATGAGGTCTAATAAAGAGGGCGCGCAGTTGGGAAAAGAATGAGTGGCATCAAGGGGAAGAATGTTAAGGTTATTTGAATCTATGACTGACCTAAGGCGACGAGAACGGGAGTTATTTTTAAGAAGGCAGGTGTTAAAATCTCGGGGACTACGGTGCGGTGACCTCCTCGTGTGGCCTCCCCGGTAGTATTTTCTTTCTGTTTGGAACTGCTACCGGAGGGGTCCTGGTGTCCCTGGGCAACGACGGGTAGCAATTGGCTTATCGCCATATTGCTACCCGACGGCTGACAGCTGCACTTTGAGGCCCAGCTCTGTCTGGGCCGGGGCCCTGTCCGGCGCCCTGTGAGGATCTCCTCCACTTTGGGCGCACCTTGACGTGGGCCCCACCGAGTGGGGCGCCTTCGGGCGCCACCCCCCACATCTTTTGTGGGGGTCTTTAGTTGCTGGTCTGCGCTGCGTCCCACAGCCAGTGGGATGCGGCAAAGGCCGGCTAACCCCACCTCTCCGCCCAGCGACCGACTGCGCAATCCAGCGTAGCCGGCCGTGGGGCTGTCTGGTGGGGCAGTTTTTTTGGAAGCCTGCAGGCACTCCCCCCCACCTTGCCCTGCAGCCAGCAGGGTGTGGGTTTGTGGAGAGTTCTGCAGGAGCCCATGCCCGCGACGCCCGTATCGCAATCCAGCGATGCGGGCGCCGCCCGGTTGGGGCTTTGTCGGAGGGCAGTGGGAGCTGCTCTGGGGGCTTTAAGCCCCGGGAGTCGGAAAGAGGCCGTACTGGCGTGCCTTGCTGTCCATGGGTGGGTCTGCGGTGATGAGGTTCGTCCTATTTCCCGCTTTCCCACCCCGAGCCTGGATTTGCCGGGAAAAGTCGCAGAGTGTTTAGTGGGTATGGCCCCACACTACCTGGTCGTCTCCCAGCGGCCGGGTGTGCATAAGGCGGCATTCACTCTGCGTGAACAAAAAAAAAAAAAAAAAAAAAAAAAAAAAAGGTGTTAAAATCTCCCATCAGCAAAGTGTGGCTGTACAAGGGAGTCAGGTCCTCTAACAGTTTCTCGAGTGTGGAGAAATAGTCCACCCTCAGAGAGGGACTGTAGAAGACTCCGAGAAGTACTTTGGAGTGGGAAAGAGACAATTCGATGAAAAGGTGTTGAGCCATATCCGAAGAAGATGAGGGAGGTGAGACATTTACAATTGAAACAGCGATGTGAGGTCGGATGTAAATGGCTATTCCACCACCGGATCGATCAACACGATCGTTTCTGAGGAGTTGGAAACCAGGGAGTGAAAAGGTTTAATTACACCTTTAAACTTCGACCCGTTTTAAAGTTAATGTATAAGAGTACTAATTTCTCAGACGGTTTATTTTATGCATAATGTTTCAAATAATATTTTTTGTTTTCAGTAACAAGAAAAAACCGATCAAAAGAACTAAGAAGCCAACACAGAAGTCCCCATCGACGTGGCAGTTCGACTCCGACAGCGACGACGAGGCTGTCGTCAGGCAGGCCCCGGACCAGCGACTCCAGTCGGTGCTGACGCGGAGAGTGGCTGACGGAGTGGTGCGACGGACTGCCAACCTCGAAGGGGATATCTTCGTCGACATAAAAATTTACCAAGTCCCTGATATTTTAAATATAGACCCAAAGGACCAGTGGGAACACGCGATTCTGTCTTTAAAATATCAGGGACAGTCCGACGCAATTGAATTGGCCCCTCTCAAGGACGTCATAAAACGCTGTTGGGGCCAATTCAAGACAGAGGGGAAATTCTTTTCTTCCAAAAAATAAAGTTTATATTTTTTAAGTTAGGTTAATTTTATGTAAGTTAGGTTACTTTTATTAAGTTTATATCTAGGTATTAAGACTTTTTATTTTCTTTTATTAAATAAGTTTTTATAAAAATCGACTTTAAATTAACTTGTTCTCACATAGATAGATACATTTTACATTATAATTAGGGTCTTAGGATCCTATCCTAGGCATAATGGCAAATAAGACCATATATTGTACAGTTTGCGATATTTCTGTTAAAAGTAGCGCTTTCTCAGCTCATTTACGAAGTAGTATCCATAAAGATAACTTTTCTATTGATGTTGATGATGGTGTTGAGAAAATAGGAAGTGCATTCCGAAATAGGATTGCTTCTTACAGGCTTCGACCAGTAGGTGCGGAAGCTGATGACGCAGCCTATGCGTGTCCGCCTGCCACGTTTTTGCGCAGTCTGCGCTCTCATGTACGAGAATTAATAGCTGCTAGACAAGCTACTTACCAGTCAATTAAAGTTAATTTTGAGTTTTTCGCTGAATTCACTTTACTTCAAAATGTTACAAGCGAAAGAAAATCTTTTGCTACTGAAAACGTAGTTTTTCATAATAACTATGATTTCAACGAGATTTATTCTAAAATATTGCATTCTATTATAGCTAAAATTGATGAATTTGAGAAAAAAGATAGTGGTTGGGCGTTTTTACGTAATTTGTACTTAGATGTCAACATTAACAAGTATAACCCTTTAAGAGCTTCTAGATTTATTAAGTTACCAAAATGTATAAAATCAAAACGTGCGTGTGTAAATATTCAAAATAAGGTTGCATTCTGCTTCTTATGGTCTGTAATGGCAAGCTTGTTTCCAGCTAAAAAAAATGCTCATCGAACTTCCTCATATCCATCATATGAAAAAGTTTTAAATACTAAAGATATGAGCTTTCCTGTGGGGTTGTCAGATATTAAAATATTTGAAAAGAATAACAAACTAATAAGTGTAAATGTTTATGGTCTAGCAAATAAGTCAAAAGTTGTTGGGCCCTTGTATAAGATTCAGCAACGAAAAAAACATCATATAAACTTATTACTTTTAGAAAAAGGTCAATCTAAACATTATTGTTTAATTAAAAATTTAAGTAGATTGCTTAGGTCTCAATTAACTAAGCACCATGGACAGGTCTATCTCTGTGAGGACTGTATGATATTTTTTCAGGACAAAGGTAAATTGAAAGATCATATTTGCAGCGGTGTACAAACAGTGTTACCTAATAAAGGCACCGTTATTCAATTTAAACATTTCGAAAGAATGCAAGATATGCCTTTTGTGATATATGCTGATTTTGAATCTTTATTACAACCCAAATCCCAAAGTGATGGGCTGGATTCGAATAGCACTAAAGTTTTACAACAACACGTACCATCTGCATTTGCTTATTATATAGTATGTACGCAGGACAGCTCCCGTAATAAGTATGTTTCATACCGCGGGCATGACTGCGTTAACAAGTTTCTAGAGCTTCTCGGTGAAGATATCGCCAAACCAAAGCAAACTTCAAAACAAACAGTTCCTATGGCACCCCTGACGTCCCAAGAGCAAGAATCATTTAATAATTCGAAACATTGTTACCTTTGCGAGCAGTTATTATTTGACGATAAGGTCAGGGACCATTGCCATTTAACGGGAAAATATCGTGGTGTTTCACACAGCCACTGTAATTTAAAGTTTTCATTACCGAATTTTATTCCAGTTTTCTTTCACAATTTAAGTGGATATGATAGTCACCTCTTTATACGCCAGCTAGGTGAAAAACCGGGTAGACTTAATGTCATAGCAAAAAATAAAGAGAACTATGTTTCTTTTACAAAATTTTTTAAGACAGGACGTAATGAATATTTTCTTGTTCGAGTTGTAGACTCCTTTAAATTTTTAGGAACAAGTTTAGAAAAATTAGCGAGGAATTTAAACTCGAGTGATTTCATCCATTTATCACACTTTTTTCCAAAAAAGAAGGAATTCGAACTTATGACACGAGTAGGGTATTATTGGGCATTCTACTTCACTTTTGGTTTTCGAAATCGCTCACTTCGTTCGCTTTGTCTGAAAACCAAAAGCGAAGTAGAATTCCCAATACATTTTTGACAAACCAAATGTGAAGTAGAATTTCCAATGCGTTTGCGTCAATTGGTTTCTCAATTCTATCTTTGAAAAACCAGTCGAGCCATGGAGCATCTTAGCTTTAAATCTGATCGTAGCTACATCGTGGATAAAATAATATTATTACAAATAAACCCAATTTATGACTAGAGAATAAATGAAACTCATAACTACATCATACTTGTTTATTAAATAACAATAAAACAGGTAGTGATTTTGTCGAAAAGCAGTATTCAAATAATGAAAATAAGGAATTATAAATTATAATTAAGTTAAGTATTTATAAATACCTTACTAACTACTGAAAGAACAGTCAAGTATGAAGGAATATTTTCAAAAACATCCAAACAAATCAAAATAAATTGACTAGAATATACAGTTATATATAGTGCTTCAACTACGCTATTAATACCGGATCCAATCACACACATGCCTATACCAATGTAGGTATGTGTCGTAAAGTTTCTATTTCATTTGCGCTTACACTGACCACCCAGCTGTCAATAAATATCAGTATCATAATAATACTAGACATTATAAAATAATGTACCTACTTATGAACGTCAAGTGAATTTATAAATGTCTAGTATGGTATAGGGTAAGACACATTAGGGTTGTCAGTTGTTTTAAAGTTCTAACTACGGGCCGATTACACCGTTAAAATTGAACGCGATCAACGCTTAAACGCGATAACAAAGGAACGTAACTCAGTTTAGCGCCTCCTCCGTTCCTTTCCGTTCCGTTCTGTTTAGTTCCGTTCCATTGTTTTCGCTTGCATTGATCGCGTTTAAGCGTTGATCTATTTTAATAAATTCGAACATCCAGCCCTTGGAAATCACATTATGCTATTTGTTTAATAATTGAGCACTAAGGTTAGCATAATTTTGCACTCTGATTTTGGATAAACGTCAAAAAAAAAAAAAAACAGACACTAATGGTGGTAAAAAAAATTTCGAGTAGACCAACAGACCAAGAAGTAGATAGAGCTCAATTATTAAATAAATTGTAGGTGTTTCACTAGAGGCTGGAGGAAGAGGTTTATTAGCTAACAATTTATATTAATTGGCGGCGCTAGTGAACCATACCCATCAACTTAATTATTAATTATGCAAGTAGGTACATTGAATTACAGTCAATTTTAATTTAAATGTCTCTCTGTAGACGTATGCGTGATAAGGTATCCCACGCAAAAAGCCTATTTGAGAAGTTTAATCTTAAGAAATTATAGATTATAGCCTTTTAAAAACTAAAGCTATAGCCACACAATTTCTTCGATATTGTGCTTATCACCGCCTCCGTCTGATCCAATATCGGGTCTATCGGGTCCGTAACAACATACTCGGCCGTGAGAAGGACGTTATCTGATTCCTCGTCATAACCGTCCTTCTCACAATTGATAATTTGTATTTTTACGATGCGTCGAGCTCGGGAGCCGGTTGTGCTTTTTTTGACGTAAGACGCCGATGTTGCATCAGGGTGAGGACGGTGCTTGACGTAGGATGTCGACGGATACTGCTTCGCGGAATGGCGAGCTCGTGCTTTCTTTATTTTGCGCTGCAGAGGCGCCTCTTGCAGTTCCTCCGCCCAAGGTGGGAATATCGGAGACAACCCCTCTAAGGGGTCTTGCGCATCTTGCAGCGGAGATGGAGGGCACTGCTCGCAATCGCGTGAGGTAGTTGTAGTAGTGTTCTGAAAAAAAAAAAAAAAAAAACAATAATTTATCACGTACCCAATGTACTGCACTCTACAGAAAAATAATATATTCGTATTACAATTAAGTACTTACCATGTTTCAAGATGATTGATTCAACGTTAAAGATTTGTCGAACGAAACGACTTTTTTTCAGCGTGTCTTCAAGGCAAGTCTCATTTTCATGCGCTTAAAGGAAATATATACCACAAGTGTTTGTACGTATGAGTTTATAAGTGACCGAAATTAAAAAGCTGACACAGTACATTTTTTCGTGTGTACTCAACTTAATGTTCAATGAAATAAGCAAGTTCAGACTTGATTTTTAATTTTGAAAAACTGTTTGTTAAATATGTTGTAGGTACAGTCAGCCACGCATCAGGTTATCACAATCAGTAAAATTTATCTAAACTGATATTGAACCAAACGGGTTTGACATAAAGATGAGAATGGATTGAAGTCATTTACATTGATGTGTGGCGGATTGTACTTAAATCTTGATGAACCAGGTTAAATCAGGTCATATAATAATGAAACAACGTTTTATATTAACGGCAATTAGTATTTTTATTTTGGTAAATAATATGAAAATAATCACCGGGGCCCAGCAGATAGTAGGACCCTCCCGGCAGATCACACCGGTTCAGAAGCCATCCGCAGCGTCGCAGGCCTCACGTAAACCGGAGACGAGAAAGCAGGCAGCAAAAGGCAAATAGTTTTAGTTTGTGCCCGTGCTGTGTGGCCGCTTGAAACATTCTGCAGTTAATTTAGGGTATGCATAAGTTATTTTTAATGATATTACTTCTACTACCTCACTTGTTTTCTTAATTACATTTTTTCTCTCGTATTCTACGGGGTATTTTTAAGATTAAAGTTCACATCTAAATGTCAATGTCACTTGTCTGTCATTATGTACAAAATGTTCATGGCTTTGGATTTTCGGTTTGGCCATCTGCAATAATTTGTGCGTTTTGTTCTATGGCTTCGTTATTCAATGAATTTCGTAATAACTTTTTTTTTTTTTTTCTTATTAAGTGAATGTTCCGAGCGGCACATTGCAATTCATTAGTAGGTAGTTCAGAGCTTTGTTCTTCTGATATTTAACTCAGTGTTTCATCTTATAAATTTTATCTGTTGTCATTCTAAATGCTTCTTATTGTTTTATATTTTTTCAATATTGTACACAGTCGGCTGGCGGGTGATGCACACAATAGTACTATTTCTACGGTTTAATTATTAATTAGGTATTATAGTTTTGTTTAGGTATTAAATATTTTATTAGGTACATACACATATTTGATATTATTATTTTATTTATATATTATAAAAACAAATATTCTTTGCAATTATGTCAGATAATGAGTCCTTCACTTCTATTTACGATTCTTCTTCATCTTTCCACTCATGCCATGACTCCTCGGTGTCGAATACTGAAACCCTTGGCGACCAGCTTCACTCTTGCTTTCTTACGAAGAAGAGGAATTTAAACATCTGCCATGTGAACGCACAGAGTATCCCAAGGCACTACAGTGACCTACTAGAGAGTTTTCAATCCGAACATATAAGTGCTATTCTCATCTCAGAGTCGTGGTTAAAACCCTGTCTGCCTTCTGCTGCCTATTGCCTGCCAGGTTTTGTTCTTATTCGTAATGACCGCACCGGTAAGGGTGGGGGTGGTGTAGCTATCTATCTTCGTGCCGATATTCCTTTTAAAATTATTGCTTCTTCACCGTCGACCTATTCAGCCTCTCCCGAGTATCTCTGTATCGAAATCTCTGTAGGTGGTACTAAAGCTGTGCTCGGGGTCCTATACTGTCCACCCGCTCTTAATTATTTCCCAAGTGTGGAACCCATCTTGGAATCTCTCTGTTCGGATTATTCACACATCATAATAATGGGCGATCTGAATACGGACCTCGTTAAAGTTAACCCCCGCTCGCTAAAACTGCTGTCGTTGCTTAGGTCGACTGGTCTCCATCATCTTCAACTTTTTCCCACTCATCACAACATTGATTCTGATGATACATGAATTGATCATATTCTCACTACCTCTGTCCCTTTAGTCACCGATCATGGTCAATTACTGGCACCGGGTTTCTCAAGGCATGACCTCATCTATCTGTCTTACGCCCTCAGACCCCCGAAAAGGAGGTCACGAACGGTCCAGTTAAGGAGTTACAATAAAATTAATCTTGAGAATCTGCGACGCGATGCATTACAGATAGACTGGTCGGCTTTAGTGGATGCAAATGATGTGAACGATAAAGTGGAATTCTTTAATAGGCAAATCATCCATCTGTTTGATACACACGCGCCTTTACATTCAGTTCGCATCAGGCGACCTCCTGCTCCTTGGCTGACTCGCGGCATACGGATGGCGATGACTAGGCGTAACAGAGCGTTCCGTCAGTTCAAGAGGGATAGATCTGAGGAAAATTGGTTGCGGTACAAACTCGCACGTAATCGATGCAACCAGATGATACGGACAGCCAAACGTCGTTTTATTCATGATCGCATTTCACAATCTCCCGGTTCACACGTTTGGAAATTTCTCAAATCTTTAGGCTTTGGTAAGTCCAAGTCTACAGATCTTCCAAATTCTCTTAGTCTTAATGACATTAACTCCCATTTTACTAATTTGCCTCTCTTTGATTCACAAACGAAAACTAGAACCCTCGAGTATATTGCTTCTATTCCCCTACCCGGGTCAAATCCTTTTTCATTTTCCCCTGCTTCTCAGGACGAGATTAAAAAAATTATCATCTCCATCACGTCTAAGGCTACTGGTGTCGATGGTGTTAGCCGTCAAATGATTTTACTCCTGCTTGACCAGGTTTTACCTGTCTTAACACATTTAATAAATTTCTCCCTAGACTGCGGACATTTCCCCGATACCTGGCGTAAAGCTCTTGTCCACCCACTTCCTAAGACCACAAATCCAACCCTACCTAATCACTTTCGTCCCATATCTATCTTGCCTTTCCTTTCTAAGGTCATCGAATCCTGCGTACTAAAACAACTTTCAGTTTATTTCAATGACTATAATTTACTTAACCCATTTCAATCTGGATTTAGGCCTGCACATAGTACCACTTCAGCTCTAGTCAAAATTACAGATGACTTTAGGAAGGCAATGGAGGATGGAAAGCTTACTATACTCGTCCTGATTGATTTCTCTAATGCATTTAACACGGTTGATCACGATCTCCTCATCGCGACGCTAAAGTCTCTCAACGTATCCTCATCTGTCCTTGAATGGATTACCTCGTACTTATGTGATCGCCGTCAGTCTATAATTGCTAATTCCTCCAGCTCAGACTGGTATAATCTGACTTCCGGTGTACCCCAAGGAGGTATTCTTTCTCCCTTACTATTTTCTGTTTGATATTTGATAACTCTCACTCTTAACTGTTCGTATCATTTGTACGCGGATGATTTGCAGCTCTATGCGAGTGCTGGAATACAGGAGCTACCAGAGATCGTAAAAACTTTAAATAATAATCTGGCTTACATTTGTAATTGGTCTCAAAACTTTGGTGTCTCAGTCAACCCAGCGAAATGCCAGGCGATCATTGTGGGTAGTGCGAGAACGATGGCTAGAATTAATACTGACAACCTTGCCTCCATTATGTTCGATGGAACACCTATCCCGTACTGCTCATCAGTGCGAAACCTAGGCCTCTTTTTGGATTCGACTCTTAGCTGGACCGTTCATATCGCGGAGGTGAGTCGTAGGGTGTTGGCGTGCCTGAGGAGCCTGTATCGATTTAAATTTTTTCTACCATCTTCAACTAAACTCATTCTGGTACACTCCTTAATAATCCCCATTATCGACTACGCTGATGTATGCTACCCCGATCTCACTGAGACCCTGACTAATAAACTTGATCGTCTTCTCAATAACTGCATCCGTTTTATCTTTGGACTTCGAAAATACGATCATGTTTCCGCCTTCCGGGATCACCTCAAATGGCTCCCCATACGTCAGCGTAGGAACTGTCGAATACTTTGTTTTCTCTTTAATATTCTCCACAACCCACTTTCACCGTCTTATCTCAAAGAACACTTCCAATTCCTTTGCCAGTCTCATGACCGTTCCCTCCGTTCTTCCGACAATCTTCGTCTCTACACACCGCGACACCACACCTCGTTTGTCACCAACTCTTACACCGTGCAGGCAATACAGCTTTGGAATTCGCTCCCTATTGCCATAAAATCCTCACCCAACAAAGATGCGTTCAAAAAAAGGGTTCGTGAGCACTTTTTTCGATCACTTTCGATAAAATAAGACATAGTTGCTTATATATTATATACTAGTATATATCTTTATTTAGTTTTATGTATTTTATATTAGTATTTATCTTTATTATTAGTATTATTATAATTGAATTTAGGTATATGCATTTGTCTAATAGTAACAAGTATTTATATATATTAAATTATTATAAGTAGTACATAACCATTTCTTTAATTAATCTGTGGATTGCATTAAAACTTAAAGTCCTCCTTTTCGCCGCACCTTTGTACTTTCTGCTTGACCCAAAGGTTGACTGGTAGAGAATGCCTCTTGGCATTAAGTTCGCCTATTGTACGAAGTTTTGTGCAATAAAGTTTTTAAATAAAAAATAAATAATAATTATTGTTATTAACATTACAAAATGTTGTCTAACGTGACATCACACTTTATCAGAGAAAACACAAAGAAGACGGTTCCACAACTTTTTGAATTAACTATTATTATTATAGACGGGAATTAACGCGACGTAATTTTTTAAGCACATAATTATGTACTTACTGCTTGACGTTTCGGCTGCGTTACAACAGCCGTGGTCACAAGCGAACTGGCGGTGCGCGGCGACGTCTGCTGGGGCCCGGCTGTGGATCTTCCGATACCCTCACAGTTTCACTTATAAAATCACCACTGGATGCAATGTCAGTGAAGCCACTCCGACACACCACGCTCACAGTATCGGTGTTTATTCGCGTTTCCAACGGCCTAGTACGGGGTTTGCATTTGTTAATCACTGGATTCCATGTAGGTGAAATTTTAAATCCGTCATCCCGATTGAAATTTTTATATTTCTTGATTTCAATTGCTTCACGTACCATCCTCGTGTGATAGTGCCGATCAGTGGAGAGGATTTTTGGGTCATGTAGCTCCATCCAATGATTAACTCCCATTTCTAGTAGATGTTCCGCTACCGCTGATTTATTCGCCTGTCGATTTTTAATTGCTGCGATATGTTCCTTGACACGTTCGGCGATTGATCGCTTAGTTTGTCCGATGTAAGAACTACCGCAGCTGCAATCGATTTTATAAACACCTGGAGTCTGGAACGGTATTATATCCTTTGGTGACCGCAGCTGTTTAGATATTCGACATAACGGAGAATATACAGTCTTAATGGAGAAATTCTTGAGTACTGTTCCAATTTTGTCCGTTATGCCTTTGATGTACGGCAAAAATGCTGCCTGGCGGTTTACCTCAGGATATCTTTCCTTTTTCTTCTGCCTTTTCAACATCCGCGGCATATTGTATCCGTTTTGCTTGAGTACCTCCTGAACATGACTAAGCTCAGACTGAAGATGTTCAGGGTCGCAGAGGTTATGAGCTCTATTGGTCAATGAAGATACAACCGCTTGCAGATGCCGAGGATGATGATGCGAAGAGGCGTGTAGGTATCGGTCCGTGTGCGTGACCCAAAAATCCTCTCCACTGATCGGCACTATCACACGAGGATGGTACGTGAAATATAAAAATTTCAATCGGGATGACGGATTTAAAATTTCACCTACATGGAATCCAGTGATTAACAAATGCAAACCCCGTACTAGGCCGTTGGAAACGCGAATAAACACCGATACTGTGAGCGTGGTGTGTCGGAGTGGCTTCACTGACATTGCATCCAGTGGTGATTTTATAAGTGAAACTGTGAGGGTATCGGAAGATCCACAGCCGGGCCCCAGCAGACGTCGCCGCGCACTGCCAGTTCGCTTGTGACCACGGCTGTTGTAACGCAGCCGAAACGTCAAGCAGTAAGTACATAATTATGTGCTTAAAAAATTACGTCGCGTTAATTCCCGTCTATAATAATAATAGTTATAATGCAACGCGGAAATTTAAAGAACTATTTTTAAATTAAGTTATCTATGTTATCATTTTTCGATAAAAATGGTAACTTTATAACCTCATGTAGGGACAGCTGCACATCAGGTTACTACAATCTGTCAAATTTCCTTAGTTGATATTGAACCAAAAACGTTTGACATAAAGGTGAGGTTCGATTGAAGAAATTTGACAGATTGTAGTAACCTGATGTGCGGCTGTCTGTACAAAGTAAAATGTTTAATTTATAATCTTCATATAAACAAAGTTATAGCTACATAAAACAAAGATACGATACGTACCTATTCACATATCGACCCTATCCACCCTTTGTCGTAAGCGACATTATAATTCAAATTGAGTTTGCATAAAGTGGCGCTTACGATAAATGGTCGGAAAGGTTCTATAAATTAAGTTATTTAATGTTATCATTTTACATAAACAAGTTTAAAAATGGTAACCTTATGACCTCATGTAAAATGTTTTGTTTATAATCTTCATATAAACAAAGTTATAGCTATATAAAACAAAGATACGATACGTACCTATTCACATATCGACCCTATCCACCCTTTGTCGTAAGCGACATTATAATTCAAATTGAGTTTGCATAAAGTGGCGCTTACGATAAATGGTCGGAAAGGTTCTATAAATTAAGTTATATAATGTTATCATTTTACATAAACAAGTTTAAAAATGGTAGCCTTATGACCTCATGTAAAATGTTTTGTTTATAATCTTAATTTAATAAGATTTCGACATAAACAAAGTTATAGCTTTGTAAAATAATATTATTATTTTCATACATATTACGCTATTATCATAGAAAACACAGTGAAAACATACCATAATGTCTAAAATAAAATGAGTCTTAGAATATGCTATTCCAATGACCCCATGATAAGGTTGAAATTTTATTTTTTAATATGACACGTTTGTCGTCATTACCCGACAAAGCTACTTTTTCCTGTTCTTGGGTAAATATTTCATGTTTAAGTGATTTGAATATAGTATTTTTTTTTCGTAAAAAAATATTCTTATTTAAAACCTTTTTTTTTTTTTTTTTTTTTTTTTTATGAGATAGGGGGCAGACGAACAGACGGTTCACCTGATGGTAAGTGATTACCGCCGCCCATGGACACCCGCAACACCAGAGGAGTCGCAAATGCGCTGCCGACCTTTTAAGAAGGAATACGCTCGCTTTTTGAAGGTTTGTGGGTCGTATCGGTTCGGAAATACCGCTGGTGACAGTTCATTCCATAGTTTTGTAGACCTTAAAGTAATCTTTAAAAATGAACATTTTTCAAGACCTGTTTTTGTACCCCTTTTGCTTTTTTATATTCCTCTTTTTCGGTTTTAATGCAATATAACTTTGACCTTAGACCTACAAACTCAGATATTAATTCCCACCTAGTTCATCTTTAAAAAGACCTGGCACTTTTTTGTTTAAACTTGGAATATAGTAACTGTTATTTAAAGGATAATTGCTGGTATCAAAATAAGGAAGGAAATGTATCTTTAAATCATTGTAAAAATCTTTACTTTCGATTGAATATAGAAAACTGTCAGTATCCGTATAGCAAAGTTTCAACTTTTCATTATAGAAAGGTTTCATAATAGAGTAATGAAAATCAAACATATGACTTTTAGATATTTCCAAAACGGAGAAACCAATATAAATAGGTTTATCCAAAGTAATTGTTTCAGGTTTCATTTGAACGGCTACAAAGTTTTCTGTAAAAATAGTAACGCTGTGAAAATTTGGCCTACGAGTAGATATCAATCGCTCGGCACAAATACTTTTCTTCGTTTTATTCTTATCATCATTCCACATATTTACCAATTTCACATCAACTCTTTTATCCGTATCTTCTAGAGTCTTCCCGAAAATACTGTTATTTAAAAGTTTGAAAAAATCTTGTTCAAATGTTGATTTTGCTTTTTTTCTTAATTCCGTATTCATATCTATGTACTGTTTTAAATAAGGACTCTGATTAAATTGAATTACTCTGTGAATTTTTTTTAACAATAAACCATGTTTTAAACAAGTTTGCAGGTGCGCATAATGGATAACATACAAAAATGTATCGTATAAATTTGGAATTAATTTAGAAGTTTTTGAACCCGGTGGAATAAACTTTTGTGCACAAAAAGGAAAGTCATTATGAACATCATGCAATTTTTCTGGATATTCTAAGTCTACTTCTAGTATAAAACCAATGTCTCCATTAATTGGTACATTCTGGAAATCAATTCTGTTAATTTCATCATCATTTAATAACTTAAAATTTGAGTGAGGTAGATAAGCACACATAGCATAATCGTAGAGATTATTACAGTCTATATAAACCAGAAAGTTATTTTTTTTTTGTTGGGTCATAAGAATTTAAATATTTGTTGTTAGCTTTTGAATATCTTGTAGGACATAAACAAATTCCACCGCGAATACCTTTTTGAATCATTCGTAATATTTCCAAGTCATTTATTAGCTCTAATTTTACGTCTGTTTTTAACAGCATAGCATCAAAACTTAGACTAGGTGCTGTTATGTAAAAAGCTGGATCTAACTTGTAATTTGTTTAACAAGTTTGTCGAAAACTTTCGAAGACGTCTGCTAGTAAAAGAACATCTGTTTTGAGATACAAATCGGTATATTCTCCAAGGTTCGATATTTTAAAAGTTTGCCAAACTTTCGTTGCATGTTTGTAATCTTCTGACGAAATATTACTATTATGCAGTTTACTAAAAAAACATTCCTGGGGAGGAAGCCCTTCCTCCTCATACGTGGCCCAAGTAGTTATATATTCATAAGGATAAATTCCTTTGCGTCTCAATAAATTAAATTGCTTGTTAGATGGATAGAACCGTGATAAATGATTAAAGTCATTATTATTTAAATTTGATGCTAGCTTCTCAAGGCTCGTACCTAAAAATTTGAAAGAGTCTACAAAACGAACTGGCATGATGTCAGTACCATTCACTCGGAAATATTTTGTGAATGAAATATAATTTTCCTTATTTTTTGCTATTACGTGAATTCTACCAGACATTTCTCCTAATTCTCGTATAAAAAGATGGCTATCATAACCAGCTAAATTATGAAAAAAAATTGGTACAAATTTAGGCAGGCGATACTTCAAATTACAATATGAATGTGCTGCACCGCGATACCGTCCGGTAAGATGGCAGTGGTCTTTTACTTTATCATCAAATAATATTTTACCACATAGAAAGCAGTTTTTTGCTTGAGCGAAATTAGTTCTGTCATTATCAGTTAACGCTATTGGCAACGGTGACTGCAAAATATTATAGATATTAGTAATGTCATATACCAAATATTTCAAGAACTTTTTAATACAGTTAGGTCCGCGATAGGAGACAAATTTGTTGAGCGAACTGTCGTAAGAACAAACAACATAGTAAGCAAATGCGGCCGGTGTGTGTTTATGTAATGATGATGTGCAACTCGATTCTGAATTGCGTTCTGTTGGCTCTAACAACGACTCAAAATCTGCGTACAAAACGAAGGGCATATCTTGCATACGCTCATAGTGGTTAAATTGTATTCGAGTTCCTTCATTAGGTAAAGTTGTTGCTACACCACTACAAATGTGGGTATCAAGTTTATCGTTGTTGTCAAAAAAAATCATGCAATCTTCACATAAATATATTTTCGAATGATGTTTAGTTAACTGTTTGCGAAGTAATTTGGATAAATCCTTAATAAGACAGTAATGTGTGCGCTTATCTTTTTCAAGAAAAAGCATGTTAACGTGATGTTCTTTTCGACGTTCGCTTTTGTACAAAGTTCCAACAACGTTACAGTTCTTTTTAAGACCGTATATATTAATACTTATGCGAGGATTGTTTTTTTTTCAAAGATTCTTATATCCGAAAAGAAAGGTTCTTAATATTAAGAACACTTTCAAAGTGCGGATAAGAAGTCGTACGATGAGCGTTACTTTTAGCAGGAAAAAGTGACGCTACAACACACCATAAAAAGCAATAATTATCTGAATTTTTAATATTTATACACGCTCGTTTATGTTTTATGGTTTCAGGCAAATCTATAAAACTTGACGCTCTCAAAGGTTCGTATTTATTAATGTTTACTTCTAAATATAAACTTCGCAGGTAAGCCCACCCGCTATCTCTATCTTCAAAATTTTCAATTTTTTTACAAAGTAAATGAACAACGTTTAAAAACGTCTCTTCAAAATTATAATTTTGATGCAAGAGTATGTTTTTAGTAGCAAAAGATTTAATTGAAACAGAATCATTTTTATGCTGAAAAAATTCAGCAAATAACTCAAAGTTTACTTTGATGGTAGAATAAGCTTGCATTCGTGCCGAAAGCAAGAGACGAACGCGTGAACGCAATTGCGATAAAAAATCAGCGGGAGTGCTGGCTGACGCGCGCTCCTTATCCTGCTCATCCCGATCGCCGTTTTACTAACGCGGTAAGAAGCAATGCGACTACGAAAAGCACTGTGTACTTTGTTAATACCTTCGCTTTCAACAACTGAACTGTTATTTTTGTGTAAAATGCTTTTCAAGTGAGCGGAAAAAGCCTTGTTTCTAACAGATACGTCGCATACAGAACAGAAAGTAGTTTTCGACATTATGGATATGTTTTCACGGTGCTATGCGAAAATTGCAAAAATAAATTTCACGGAAGAAGTTTTACATCGGTAATAATAAAAATAATACCATGTAAGTAACTCCTTGGAGTCACTCTATAAATTTTAATATTAATATTAAATTAAATTCATAGCCTATTTTTTTTATTATTATCGCTATAAAAACTCCTTCTTCCGTAAATTTGGCTTTTGCCTTTTTTAATTTTTTTTTTAAATAACTAAATTCTGGTGAGTTCGCCTCCCCTTGCAGGCGAACCCAAATTACTGCCTTCTCACACCTATCCAAACCGCTTAATTTTCGTACCTCTTCAGAGTTGTAGAGGCGCAGCTCAGCCAGTAGCTCTCCGTCCAACAGAGCAGTTCTGCGCGTGACTCCGCCTGGCACTCGACGGGTGAAAGATGAGATAGGAGCAGTCTCTTTTGGCTTCGGAGGCGCTACTTCCTCATCCGACTCTTCGTCGAACAACCACTTAGAAGCAACGCTAGGCGTTGCTTTAGTCGACTTCTGAGTTGAACGTTTGACGGACTTTCTTTTGTTCGAACTAGAAAAAAAATTGTTGTTAAGTATCACTATATTCTGAACATGGTAGTTCAAGATGTAATATAATAACGGAGAAGATAAATTCATAACGAGAGCATGAATAGTAGACAAAACGCGTATCGAAATTACCTTAGGCTTTCGTCTTCTGACTCGAAGAATTGGTTTGTGGAGGCAATGATCTTCTTCGACCGTTTGTTTCCTTTGATTTCAGACCTGAATTTCATTATTACATATAGTCAGGAGATAATGGTTCAATATCTGTCAATAAAATTAGAAACAATGTTATAGACAAATATAAGCAAAAGTACTAGAAGACCTGGTAAGACAGAAGATTACGACAACAACTTGAAAACGTTAATAAAACCTGGAAAATAGATGATTATGACAATTAATTAGTTCAACTTACGAACATTTTTCAGAGTTTCTGGGGTCTTCCTCGATTTCTTGGTCTGAGAGTATCAATACCGAAGCACTATTTCTTGTTAATAAGATGTCTCCAGGGAGTACTGATACGGTACACATCATTTACCGCGTTTTTATTGTAAAAAAGTACCAACTGGGCATTATTTTAGCAGAGGTATTCAACCTTTCACGACCTTCATTCTTTGACGACCTGTCAAACTGTTAAAAGTGCTTGTCCGTGTTCTCCCGAATTTTAATTCAATTTTACATAACAAACGAAGTACAATCGTGATATAAACTTTGGATTCATCTTCAATTAGTCGAAATCAATCAAGGAGTGCTTTTGTACGAGTAAATACATCGTAATTTCAACAAATCAACAATAAGCATAAGTGCAAATCATCTACGTTTACCGGCGGGCCGACTCATCGTGTTGTGATTCACGTGCGTCGACGCAACGAATACTAGGATCCCCGCGCCCAGTAACATGCGTAACTAAGTGCGAAAACCAAAGATATTGGATATAAGAACTAGATGGCGTACTCATTACTTGCATTCGAGCCTCGTGAGATGTCTTTAACTTGATTGGCGTCCTACTCTAATAAGGTGACCACACGATTTAGATTTTCGATTACAATGTCAAACTCAGTCCACACACGTGGGAGTCGGACATCGCTTTCTCTAGGAAACTCGTGAAGCCCATTCAAACTTGAAGGGCTAGCACGAACGTTTCAAAGTATCGTTTGAGTATTTATGAGCAATTTTGTATGAAAAAAACACAAGTTCCAAATTAAAATTCCTTATTATGTACCTATACGTACGATACGAAGAGACTACCGACTTTTCGAAAAGTTTGTGCTAGCCCTATTAAATTTTCTATTAACCTACCTATAATAATACACTCTGCGGCACATTTAACCGGCCATAGCGTATTATTCATACAAACGTACATACTTTACCATTTGAAGGTTCTATGGAGAATAAAATATTGACTAAAATTTAATTTTTTTTACAAACTCTTGGGGAAACTGGGGACACTTGATCCCCATTGTTAGTTCTATAAAAACAAAACGTACACAGGTAGGCAATTTTGTTAACTACTGTTCCTCATTATTTGATTATTATATTTATTAGTGCTTCATTTTGTTTTCTTGCATTTTCCCAGAACTTTCCAAAAGGATCAAGTGTCCCCTATTCTGGGAGACTTGATCCCAGTAACAGGTAGACTTGATTTTAGGGGATCAAATCTCTCTAATGCAAATTTGAAATAAATGAAAACCCGGTGTCTTTATAAAAGCATTATTTAATTTAACAAAATATTAAATTTATATTGCTTTACATGTCTCACATGTCTCACTCAAGTATTAATTTTATGAGCATTGAGTCTCAGTTTTACATTTTCATAAATATAAAATACAGCTTTGAAAATTTATATTTTATTGCATTAGCACTATATTCTAATGCACAATCTATATGAACTGATCATCATCTAAAGGTTGGACTTACATTAGAAACGTTTGAAAATCACTTTGGTACATAAAAAGCTTCTTCTTATTACTTTCTTTTTATATTACTGATAAAGAAATTTAACAATCATAAATAACTTTTACAACTAAAAACTACTAATAATATTGAGTCTCAGTCTTAAAGAAAATTTTACATTTTCATAAATATAAAATATAGCTTCTAGAATCTTAGCAGTACCTAGGTGTATGAACTGACCATCGTCTTATGGTTGAACTTATATTAGCAACGTAAGCAACGTTTGAAAATCACTTTGGTACTTAAATAGCTTCTTATTAATTATTAATTATCTTTATAGGAAATGCAACAATCATAAATAACTTTTACAACTAAAAACTACTAATTATATCAGGTATTCATTTCACAAATTTAATTTGAATTACAATATCTAAGACTTATGTAATCAATCAAAAAGTAAAACTTTACAACAAAAAAAAAAACAACCTAACGTATTACATAGTCGTGCCATAAATTCTGTCCCACATGTAATTTTAGTCACCTCTGTCTAATAACATTTTTAAAGTTACCTTTAAACATTATTAACCCAATTCGGAAATACTTACAACCGGAAAGATGGAAGGTACAGCCTTAACTTCCAACAATTTCCTTGATGCGGCATGCTGCTGCAGCTGAATGTTTAGTAATTTTTCCCGGTATGACGGTAAGCCACCTTTTTTAATTTCTTCATTCTTTGGAAATCTGAAACAGTAAAAAATCCAGTCTTGAGATGACAAGCGAAATGGACACCCTACTCAATGCAAAAATAAAACTTTGACTAAATACTTACTTATGAAAAGATACACCGCAACCTTTATATGATTCACTTTTGCATCTTATCACACAACAAGTGAGAACCATTTTAAATAAATAAGCACAATTTTTACACTTTATTTTTGTCGTCACAATAATACAATCTTTCAAATTATTTTTGCCGCCGCCATAATGGTGATGTCCAGACGCCAAGTGTTGCATATTTATTATAATCAAAACTACCATATCACCGACTCTTATATAAAACTAGTCGTTTATCATGGTTTAAAATTAAAAAAATAAAAAAGACATTATTAATTCCAACGTATCATTCCTTTAAATTATTCAATATTTTGAAAGTTCCCCAGAAGAATAAATATAAACTTTGCGTAAGTTATACCACAAAGGTTTTTTTTTATGATGGCAACCCATTAGACAAAGACATATTCCTGCAGATCGACATCTCGCTCGGCTTGATTTTCTGTAAAGCGATTTGGCATTTCAAAGTAATCCTTATTCTCACTGCATAGAATCGAAATTAACATTGCATTCATTTTCATAGTACACCATCTTGTTATAGTGTAAAATCTTTGGCGAAAACTGCGTGCGCGAGTGACCGGCGGCCATTTTGTGACATCATCGCGCCTGCTTGCCATTGATAAAGTGAATACAGAGGGGACGCGCGGTGCGACCTGCGCGCGGAGCATCTCAGCGACCCCACATACTATAATGGCCCCTATCAACACTTGTTCCGGCTGCCAAAACCCAATTCAAAAGAAAAATGATTTTCTCATATGTTGCACCTGCAAATGTAAATATGATGTCGTATGTGCCAATGTTAAGAATTTTTCTACTATGTCTACAAATCTTAAAAACAATTGGGAATGCCCGGAGTGTCTAAGCAAGCTTCCAAAATCAGGCAACAGCAATACACCTATCCGTCCGAGTACGTCAAGTATCGATGTGGAGGATAAGGCGAGAGTTTCGGAATGCTCATACGTCACTGAACGCATCAAACCTAAGAAGCCGTCTAACAAGGGCGCTCTCGAATCTTCTTCGGAGGACAGGCTTCGCGAACTAATCAGACAGGAAATAACCTCCGCCGTGCAATCCGTTATACGGGGATCAGTTACGTCTGAGCTAAAAAATATTAACGACCAAATATCGGGATTTCGTGACTCCATCTCCTTCTTCAATTCCCAATTCGAGGAGCTGCGAGCACTGTTGGAAGAAAAGTCAAATGTGATAGCCGAACTCAAATTGGATAATGCACAGCTGAAATCTTCAGTAGTGGATCTTATTAACCGATTGAACACGGTCGAATCTCATATGCGGGAATCCAACATCGAGATCAACGGTGTACCTGAGCACAGATCTGAAAATCTAATTGATACTATTATTCAGCTCAGTAAGGTTGTGGAGACCTCCCTGACGGCCGAGGACATAGTGCACGTGACCAGAGTAGCAAAACTGGACAAAGACTCCACCAGACCGAGAGCCGTGATAGTCAAGCTAAGAAGCTCCCGCCAGCGCGACACTATACTAGCGGCGGTATCGAAATTCAATAAGAAAAATGCACAGAAAAAATTAGCTTCCGTCCACCTTGGCATTGGAGGTCCCTGCAGTCCAGTTTTTGTCAGCGAACACCTCACCCCTGCAAACAAGTCACTGCACGCTGCTACACGCAAAAAGCTAAAGAGAATGCATATAAATTCGTATGGGTACGCAACGGGCGCATATACGCTCGTAAAGACGAAAACTGCCAGAGTATCTTAATAAGATCCCCGGATAGCTTAAAGCTAATCTCTTGAGTTTGTTAAATTATTGTAAGTGAATGCTACGGAGTTAAATGGTAACAGTGTTTAGTTTGTATTATCAAAACGTTCAAGGTAAGGATGGGAATGATTGCTACATAAAAATCATTGTCATTTAATCATATGATTTTTTTTGTCACTGTGAAATCACCTGCTATTTTTCACACTGCTACTGTACGTCTAAAAAAAAAAAAAAAAACAATGAACTTCCCTTCATACTTTATCAGGCTTAGGACTGACAATGTTAATCCGTTAATAGGTACATTGGCGTATTTAAAAGTTCATTGCTTGTATTTACAAAATCATTTCTAATTTTCTAATCACCATAATATATACACTCATAATCTCCATTTCTAAACAGGTACAGCACTATTTACAATAATCATAATTGCTGTTGAGGAAAACTAATTCTGCAGCACGTTTTCGGCTCAGACGAGTTCTCCTGTCAGATAGAATATAGCCCGCTTTCGAGAACACCCTTTCACATTGTACCGATGTTACTACAATGTGGCAGTGTTCTAAAAAGATATCCGTCAAATTTGGATAAATTACAGCGTGTGTCTTCCACCAAGACAGAGGACAAGACTGACGGCTCACGACCTCTTCACTCAAAAACATGTCCAACTCTTGTTTGGCTTTGGTTGCTGCATCATCAGCCTCAGGAGCATTTGCCGCAAGTGTGCTATCTATTTTGCCCCAGATCGACACTGTTTCTTCTCCTAGATTGACGTTTGCAGTACTCGTGCTGGGGGCTATAACATGACTGGGTCCAGCAGGTGTATTACTTATCCTTTTTTCTTGGATTTTAGTTGTAAGAAGAGATAATACATGCTCTTTGATAACGTATCCCCGAGTTATCTTCTCACGCTCCTCTTCAGTCTGTGCTTCAGAGCCCTCAGATGTTAAGGGACCGTCGATAAATGCGTGTATTTTAAATCGCGGATCCAAAAGAGTGCACGTTCCCAAAAGCAGGTTATCATTGATTTCAGTTTTTGGGAAGTAATTCATAAGTGCTTCATCCAAAACATCTAGCATCGTTTTTGCTACGCCGAACATATTCTTGGTTTTCAAAACTTTTATTACATTTTTTAAGCCATCCGTCAGTACGATGGCAAGACTTGCCGTCAGGTATTTACTGCCGCTCATCACTCTTGTAACCTCTTCGAAAGGCTGTAGTATGATGCAGATCTGTTTTATTGCATCCCACATCTCTCCAGTCACAATGGGTAAGTTGCTTTTCAAATTGGGTATTACAGCCTGTAAAGCCCCTTGGAGTTGTAGAAAACGGTTTAACATGAAATATACTGAGTTCCAACGTGTGGGAACCGATTGAATCAAGCGTAATGCCTGTGTTTTTTTTTCATAATCTGTTTGATATTTAATTAAAGCTTCTGTTGCCAGATTACTTTTTTTAAAATGGCCTACAATTTTTTTAACAGAGTCCAGAATGAACGAAATTACAGCAAATCCTTTTTCCACTACAAGATTTAATTTATGTAGGAAACATCCGAAATGACTCCAACCTGTTTGAATCAAGGCATTCGTTATGTTGTAGGCATTATCTGACACTGCCAGCGTAATTTTATTCTGGATTTGCCATTCAATGGCTATTTTTCTCAATGCAGCTGCTAAAGCAGCACTGGTGTGCGATCCAGTAAAAAGCTCGCATTGTAATAAGACAGATTTTAGCTCGAAGTCTACGAAAAAATGTGCAGTGACAGCTAGATATGAGTCCATATTTGAAGAAGTCCAGCAGTCAGTAGTAAGGCAAAACTTCTTACCTTTTTGGATGAGCTCTGCTAATTTAGTTTTGCACTCTAGGTACAGGCTCGGTATAAGAGTTGTGGAAATTAATTTCCTGTTAGGTAAAGTATAGCTGGGATTAAGCGCCTTTACAAAATCTCGGAATCCCTTATCCTCCACCATAGAAAATGGTTGATAATCTAATACAATCATTTTCATCAGTTGATCATCAATATTTTTTTTTTCTCGTTGGTCCAATTTCCTTGGGACAAATTCGGTAATAGGTCGTTGCCTTTTCCGCGCTAAATGCAGCGACTGACTTGTTGAGGATGACGCAACTTGTATTGCAGATGATGATGGTGCTGGTACATCACTTGGCGCTACATTTGTATCACTCGGCGCTGGAACATCACATGGCGCACTATCACTAGGCGCTGGCGCACTATCACTAGGCGCTGGCGCACTATCACTAGGCGCTGGCGCACTATCACTAGGCGCTGGCGCACTAAGTCTGCTGCTGGTGGTTGACGTCGAACTGTTCATTCTTCCTACTAAATTTAAAGAGGCACTTACATGTTTTGACTGTAAGTGCCTTTTCAAATTAGTAACGGAAGTCTTGTAAGAGTATTTCTTTTTACACATTTTACAAAAGGCTTCACCTTTATCTCCTTCTTTATCAAAATAATCCCATATTATTGAATTTGACATTATTTACACAATACACAATTTGACACTATTTACAATTAAAAAGTCACTGTCTTCACACTTCACTTTTTTTTGTCTTCAATATTTACAACTAAAAAACTAAATGTCTACACCTAACTTATTCGTTTACTATTTACACATTTACTATATTATTATTCCATCAAAGAGCAGCCAACAAAACAAAAATCTTCCACGAAAAACCAACACTACGTTCGTGATCGACCTTATGATATTATGACCTTCCTTTCGGCCGGCAACAGGTGAAATGTAACAATTTCATAAAAAACTACAATGAGAAATTTCACCCGACGCGATACATTAAAGAACCACCGTATTCTGAATACATTTAAAGCTTAATTTTGCAAACGATCAAGACGACCAATCACCGATGATAAAAATGCATTGAAATAAAGTAAAAAACACGATATTGTGTCTATTTCAATAAGGTTTAATTTAGAATGCCAACCGTAACAATTTGTTTAATTTTAGACAGCAGTGGATGTCGCTCCGTTCACTCACAAATCGCTAACAGAAAATCATTGTCGCTGTCGTATTGCTACTTTACACAATTACACTAAAATACGACCATATGTCAATGAGCTAAGGCTCAATTTAAAATACGCTGATTGACTGTGACAATCACATTGGATGCGCTGCTCGCACGCGCACCGGTACGTATAAATGCGTCTCGCACACTCAGTCGCTCACTGCCTGTGTGACACTTCATTGTCGACACGAAAATTGCCAACAGAAAATCATTGTCGCACTGCTACTGCTACTTTACACAATTACACTGAAATACGACCATATTTCAATAAGCTAAGGTTCAATTTAGAATACATTGGTTGGCTGTAGCAATCACATTGGCTACGCTGCTCGCACGCGCGCGGTGAGTGTTAATGTGTCTCGCTCAGTCAGCGCTCGCAGTCACTGCGACCAGAATGTGTACACTTCGCTCATTTGGTCATACGTATGATAATATGTCATTTTAGTGTACACGCGACGCGCGCCGTGATCGGGTGTGATTGTCATTGCCGGTGATTGCGCGCGTGGACAGTGAGCGCGCTGCGAATTATATCGCGAGCGTGAAATCACAATCGCCGTGACCACGATTCAGACTAGCAGGAATGACATATGATTTTTAAAATCATATGATTTCTCACTGCTAGCAATCATTTGTGCCATCTTTAGTTCAAGGTCTTCGGACCAAGACCAATGATGTCCTAGCAAATGTTTTGTTAAGCGATTATAATGCGCTTGCTTTGACTGAAACGTGGCTGAATCATGAAATATCCACTAATGAAGTTATAGATAATAGATATTTTGTTTATCGCAGGGACCGTGCGTGCTCTAGTAGTTCCAAAAAAGATGGCGGTGGTGTACTATTGGCTGTTTCTCGTTCTATTCCTTCAACGCGCTTAAACAACCTGGAGTGCGATGAGATTGAATGCATCTGGATGAACCTGCATATTCAATGCGACGGATCGGTTAAAAATTTAACAGTGTGCGTTGTATACTTGCCTCCGCCAGTCAAATTGGAGCAACTAAAGCTATTTTTGAACAGTGTTGAGCTTGCTATGAACCTCTCCAATGACATCGTAGTGGTTGGTGACTTTAATCTTGGTTCAATTCATTGGGCCTTGGGTGGGGACAACAACGGTTTGATTCCGTCGAACTACAATCACAACATAGGTCACTGCTTCATTGACTTTCTGTCTGCCAATAGCCTGTATCAATTCAACAATATCTGCAACGGAGACGCCCGCTTCTTGGATTTGGTCATTAGCAATGTTCAGGGCTGTTCTGTTGTAAAACCTCCCGATGCTATTAGTAAATGCTACGAGATTCATCTTTGTCTTCTATTAAACATACCATGTTCCAAAGTAAATTATCTCAGACCTAAAGGGATTGTAACCTTCAATTACTATAAGGCCAACTATTGCGGTATCGTGCAGGAATTATTAGACTTAGATTGGGAAAGCTTATTGTCGAATTGCGCCAATGTTGACGGGATGGTTTTTAAATTTTATGATATTCTCTATAGACTCAGAGACAAGTACGTGCCAAAGAGATGTCCTAGAAACCCAAGATACCCAAGGTGGTTCAGCAGAGCCCTAATCAAGCTGCTAGCGGAAAAGGACAAGTTACGCAAGAAATTTCAGAAACATGCTAACCCCAGAGACGAGATCGAATATCATATACTACGTAATCGAGGCCATAAGCTTTATAACAAATGTTATAAAGATTATATTCAGGGCATCGAGTCTAACATCCCGAAGAATCCAAAGCTATTTTGGAACTTCATAAAGGACAAGCGTGGAGGACTATCTTCAATTCCGGCAAAAATGCATCTGAACGATGACATCGCTGAATCTGGCCCCGACATCGCGAATCTATTTGCTCGTCATTTTGCTTCAGTTTATTCTGTCGGCAATCCTGGAAAACTGTCACCGAACCATAATTATGGCCACGACAGTTTATCTAAACTGAAAATTACGGAGTCACAGATCTCTGATAAAATCAAAAAGCTGAACATTACCGGCGGTGCTGGCCCTGATTCCTTACCACCTTTATTTGTCAGGCGCTGTGCGCTAGGTATCTCCCTACCTCTTAAATTGATATTTAATAGATCTCTCGAGGAGGGTATGTTCCCCCAAGAATGGAAGAAGGCTCGTATTGTTCCAGTCTTCAAAAAAGGCGACAGCAATTCTGTCAAGAACTATCGGCCAATTTCTATGCTTTCATGTTTTGCCAAGCTTTTTGAAACCCTAATATGTCCAATTATCTCCAAATTGAGTAAGAATTACATCTCTGACTACCAACATGGTTTTAGTGGCGGACGTTCAGTCGTTACTAACCTGGTACCTTTCGTCTCTGATCTTTGCGGGATAGTCGATGGGGGACAGGAGGTCGATGCTGTATACACCGACTTTAGTAGCGCCTTCGACAGGGTAAACCACACTATTCTTGTCGATAAGCTCGGTGCCCTCGGAGTGAGCGGGTCTTTGCTGAGCTGGTTTGATTCGTACTTGCGAGGTAGAAAACAAGCGGTTGTTCTCAGTGGTTATCAGTCGGACTGGTTTTATGCCGAGTCGGGCGTGCCTCAAGGTTCCCACTTAGGTCCTCTGCTTTTTCTCGTTTTCATTAACGACATCACCTCCAGCATCAGAAACTGCAAAATGTCGTTGTTCGCTGATGACCTCAAAATCTATAGACCGGTTGGTTCTCTTAATGAGGGGAAGCTTGTTCAAGACGACCTTAATAGAATTATCATATGGTGCGAGAATAACTGTATGGCTCTCAATGCTGGCAAATGCTACCATATAAAATACTCCAGAAAAAAAAAAACCGCTTGTTACTAGGTACGAGATTGGCGGCGCTAGAATAGCAGAGGTGAAAGTGGTTCGAGACCTTGGTGTTCATATTGATAGCCAATTAAGGTTCGACGTTCATACTGATACAATAGTCACCAAATCCGCAAGCATGTTGGGTTTCATTAAACGCAACACCAAATCCTTTAAGAATGTGAACACTAAGATCCTCCTCCATCCTAAGCGACATTATAATTGAAATTGACTTTGTATAAAAGTGGTGCTTACGACTCGATGGTGGGAAACACTCAATGTTTGTCTGCAAATCAGTAGATAAAATAAACTTTATCCTAAGCGACATTATAATTGAAATTGACTTTGTATAAAAGTGGTGCTTACGACTCAATGGTGGGAAACACTCAATGTTTGTCTGCAAATCAGTAGATAAAATAAACTTTATCCTAAGCGACATTATAATTGAAATTGACTTTGTATAAAAGTGGTGCTTACGACTCAATGGTGGGAAATACTCAATGTTTGTCTGCAAATCAGTAGATAAAATTACGTATTGCACACGAGCATTCATGGTTCTTATTCCTTTTAGAACTCAAAATATACTTATGTTGGATGTTGTAAATCAAACATCCAAAACAATATATTATTGATAACGAACTCGGTGTAATTATTTCAATACCTGCAAATAAATCGCTTATAATCCGTTAATTCCGTTAGTTCATTTTTGACTAGTAAATTAACAAGTTACCTACCTCTGACTTTTATGATTTTCAGCAAAATAATTTTGTTTACATGATAATTCTTGAACTAGCAGCGAAATTATTTTTGTGCGTATTTTGATTGATTTTATTTATTTTCGTTTTGCTTATTTAAGGACTTGATTCTGCAATGTATCGAGTTATTGTCGAGTAAAATTGGTAGATACATTTCTAGTACTAGCTATTCATTAGTAATTTCTGCTTAACTAGATTTATGCTATAATTACATTTTAAGTATTGAATATTTTCATGTCTACAATAAAAAGATCTTTTGCTATAAATAGAAATAAATAAAAAAGTATTCACCTACTTTCCTATCTCTTTGCAGATGTTAAAAATGACTAGTTATTTTGAATGAATGAAAGTTAAACATTCTAAATAATTTGGTTTTAAAGGATTAAAATCGATTTTAACACGTTAGTGATATTCCACTTATTAAAGCGCTTAAAATATTTTTTCTAAAATAATCATAATTATCAATAAAGAAACCGATATAAAATTATTGAGTCAAGAATGCGAATTTCGTAATCCAAATACATACACAAATACATATAATTAAACTCTATTAATATTTTCGCTTAAAGTCCGTGATTGTCCCCTTGAAAAGTGCAACAGCACATTATTTTAGCAGGGGTATTAAACCTTTATTCATAGATATGATGCGTAATTTGAAGTTTGAAAAATATACTTGTTGTTAAGGAAACAATATACCCATTTAAGTGCAATATTGATCCCTTTCCACCATTTTGACATGATGACTGAAAATCAGTAGGTACCTAGTATACTTGTGTTTGTTTTCAGGAACCTTGATTTCTTTTTTCATAATAATACATATTATACTTATTTCGTATGAGCCTCGAACATACATACAATCTAGCATGAATGGCGGACACAGCGTTTGATTGTTTTAATACCCAAAAATAAACAATTATATTCGGTCGGTTGCTTTACTCCATTTAAGTCTCGAAGATCGACAAGTTACCTACCACTGGCTTATTGATTTCCAGCAAAATAATTTTGTCAACAAGGTAAATCGTGAAAACGGCGAAATGATTCGTATGCATGTTTTATTAAATGTCGACTAAAGGTTTCTTTCACAATTAACGTCATTAAACAAACCTACTTTCGTAACTCTATTTTATTGTTATACAGGGTTATATTTTTCCGTTTAAGTAACTAACTTAAGAATTTAAGATAGGTACTTTTCCTTCATGTCCTTTGGGACACTTCAAGACTATGCTCTTGGGACACCTAGGACGCACATAGTATAGTATTACGTACCTATGTAACATACATAGAAACTCGTTTATCCAGCCCTGAGTTTGTTCGTGATTCTCATCTGGATTCGCAATTATCCGGACTACCAACTGCAACCAAGTTATATGTAACTGCTGGGGATTAAGGGTCGTTGCTTATTTGCGTTATTCATAGGAGGGTCTTATAATACCATGTTGGCATCTTGACGAGTTTTTCTCCTATAGAGTACGATACTGAAGCACCATAGTTACTTACCAGGAACCGCATTGAGGTGTGGACTAGGTATTGACATTAGGATTATTCATCGGCCTGAACTACCTACCAATAGTTGAGTTACTACTTGCAATTCTTGTCACAGCGTAGTCAAGAAAATTATGAATATTTCGAAAAGTTTAATTTTAAGAAGCAACTATATTTTATTTAGTTTGGTATTATGCACCTATGTACACTAAGTAAATATTTATGTATATCCATGATTAAGTGTTAATTAAAAATAAATATCAACGAAAACGAAACGTTGTGTTTAATGGATATACATTGATTTTCGTTGATATTTATTTGTTATTTTTAATAAATACATACAAAACATTATCCCTGATACATTCGAATATCAGGATTTTCGGTTATCCTAATGCCTATCAACAACAATTAGTCCGGTCAGTCGAGTTTTACTGTACAATCAATAGAAAATTAAATTACATCCTTAACTTAGATACCACCCTTAGACACATAACTTAGATAGCCTATGTAATTTCGAAGCACGATGGACAATAATAATCCAGAACCACTGAATCCGTTTCATCAACAAACATTTGTGTTCGTATGGGGGATCGAACCCGCGACCTTATGTCATAACGCTTAAGCTTCTGTGCTACAGGTCGTCAAATATGAAATTTAAATTAATATGGGGGTGTTCAACATCGTCAGAAATCAGTAATCATTTATTTGCTTGAAACATGGTTACATACCTAGAGGTGGTTCAAATACAATTCAATTGAGAACATTAATGTTTCATCTATCTCGTCGGCATGCAAATATTTTATTGCCTATTTTATCGTAGTACAATATAACATGAACTTCTTTTAAGCAAGAGTGAATAGGCTTTTCACGGGCAAGCATGGCTCACCTTAGACCTCATCATCACTTAACATCAGGTGTGATCGAGGTTGACATATATACGACGTTTGGGGTCTGCTCACTGTTATTTCTAGTGATCAGATGAGCTATTAGTTCCATAATATTTTAGTTTCATTAACTTTAAAGATACAGGAATCAATGCATTTAGGTATGTGTATTGGGAAAGTGTTATTATAATATTGCAACGTTTTGGGATTGCGCGGAGCAGCTGTCGCTACGTACGTCACTGCACGTGCTACATTGTAAATTGATAATTGTTGAAATGTAGGTATTAATGCAATAACTGATTTCTGAGACCTCGTCTTTAAGAAGTATAGATTTATTTTAATAAATTTTGATAACGCTATAATTCATAAAAATAATACAAAGTATCAATCAATCAATGTATTTTGTTTTGAGGTGCATGCTAGGAACTTAACCCGAACCCGCATGGAAGTCGCGTTCCAAACCACTAAGCTACCATCGCGCACAAGAAAATATATACCTACACAACATCACATTGGTACATTATCATGAACCGACGACCCTTGCGTCTCAACCAGCGTTCAAACTACAGCGCTAGATTATACAAAGTAAACACATAGAAAGTGCACATAGGACTAGACATGCGCGAAATAACTCTTTTAAAAGATTAAGGAGTTATAACTCTTTTGAAGAAAAGAGTTATATCGCTCTTTTACATCTTTAACTCCCAACTAACTCCGTAACTCAAAAGACTAAAAAGACTTGAATGAAGTGATTGATGCGAATAACGAAATACAATACAACTACATAAATATTTTTGTACTTTATTGCAACGGTGGTAGGGTCAGTTTTCTCTCGAACTCCGCGACGCGTTCCAATCATGCTCCATCCCTTTTCGTCTCATAAAATCCCGCTATGGCGATTTCACTCACTCCTGTACGTTCGAATCCAGTCTCGCTCACTAACTCTTTTACATCTTTAACTCCCAATCAACTCCATAACTCTAAAGACTTGAACAATACAACTAAATAATTTTGTACTTTATTGCAACAGTGGTAGGGTCAGTTTTCTCTCGAACTCCGCGACGCGTTCCAATCATGCTCCATCCCTTTTCGTCTCATAAAATCCCGCTATGGCGATTTCCCTCACACCTATACGATCGAATCCAGTCTCGCTCACTAACTCTTTTACATCTTTAACTCCCAATCAACTCCGTAACTCAAAAGACTTGATCGATCGTCCTCCGACCAAACTCCACAGTCCCTAGGGACTCTGTCCACCTGTGGACGAGTTCCTGTTGGGCCTCCCTTCGTACTGCCTCCTTCTCTACCAGGCAGTACGGTTCGCCACTGGCCTTCCTGGCCGCCGTCCACTCGTAGACGGCAGCCAAGACACCTGCCTCCTCCTCCCAGGGGGGAGTCCCCGCCAGGACGCAGGCCGCCGAGAAGCCCACCGTGCGATAGGCCCTGGCGACCCGCTGGGCGATGACCCTCTGGGACGTACGAAGAAGGGAGACGTTCTCCCTCCTCCCTAGGCTGTCTGCCCAAATGGGCGCGCCGTATAGCGCCATAGACTTTAAGATGCCGGCATAGAGTCGCCGGCATTTGGCACTCGGCCCGCCCAGATTGGGAAGGAGCCAGCCGAAGCTGTCGGCCGCTCTAAGGAGTCGCGGCAGCATCCCCCAAAGTGGGGGCCAAAATGCCACCGCGAGTCCACCAAAAGCCCGAGATATTTCATCTCGGGCTTCACCTCAACACGACAACCCCCAACATTTATGAAAGCGTTGGGGGGAAATCGACGACGTGGGGGTGGGAAGAAGATCGCCTCCGTCTTCTGTAAGGCGACCTCCAACCCAAGGAGCCCCATCCTCTGGACCACGAGGTCACCGCCAATGGACGCCCTGATGGCTACGTCCCCGAACGTTTTCCCCCGGGCTGTGACGAGAGTGTCATCCGCATAGCAGATGACACTCATGCCCGGCAGGAGACGTCCACGCAGGACCCAATCGAATCCGACATTCCACAACAAGGGGCCAAGAACTGACCCCTGTGGAACGCCGGACTCCACTCGGTGACTCTTCAAGTCCCTGTCCCTGTCGACGTACAGGACCTCGCGGTCCTCTAAATAGTCCCGGAGGAGCTCCACGAGGTAGTGGGGCACTCGGAAGTGCCGGAGCGCCTCCAGGATCACTGCGTGGGGAATGGAGTTGAAAGCATTTTTAATGTCGAATGACACCGCTATCACTCCCTCCCCCGCAGCTGCCGCCTCCTCCGTCAGTTGACGGAGCCGGGTCAGGGCGTCGATAGTCGACCGCCCCGCCCGGAATCCAAATTGGACCTCTGAGAGGTCGTCGACTCGGCCCAAGTGCTCGACGAGACGGGAAGACACCACCCTCTCAAACGTCTTCCCGATCTCGTCAAGTAGAACGATGGGCCTGTCGATACCTGACCCTGACACCTGAGCCGATGGTGAGTCGGCTGGCCTCCCGTCCTTCCTGAGAAGGCATAGTTGCCCCCGCTTCCATATCCGGGGGAACCTCCCGACCGCAAGACAGCGGTCGAAGAGTCCCCGGATGCGAGGCTCCATTTCTGGGATCGCCAGCGCAAGGACCTTGGCTGGGATCCCATCGGGGCCTGGTGCCGTCTTCTTGCCCCGGAGAACCAGCTCCGCGGCTCCAAACTCCTCCGTCGTGATGAGGTCCGGCGCCTCATCCGACGCAGAGGCCCCCGGAGGCGGTGCCATCAACGGGGGGTGAAAGTCCGGGTTGCGGGTCGGGAGCAGCCCCCTGACCACCTGCTCGAGGAGAACTGGTTGGAGGGTCTCCGTCAGGGGAGGACCGATGGGGCGCAGTTGATTCCGCGCCGCCTTGTAAGGCCTCCCCCACGGATCACGGTCCAAACCCTCCAACATCTCCTGTCGAGCCCTATCTTTGGCCGCTCCTATGGCGGCCTTCGTGGCCCGCCTGGCCTCACGCAAGGCCTCATACAGGCGGGTTTCGCGCTCCAGGTCTCGTCTCCGCCGGCGTCTAGCGTTGGTATATGCCCTCCGGGCAGCAAAACACGCAGCCCGGAAGCCCGCGATCTCCTCCGTCCACCAATAGATGGCATGACGGGGATCGGGGCGACGGGACCGAGGCATGCTAAAGTCGCACACCTCGGTCAGAGACTCCCGGATTTGGGAGGCGGCCACATCGACGTCCTCGTTCAGGGCAGGACTGAGCCAGTCCTGAAGGAAGGCCCCTTCTTTCGCCAGGTCCCGGTCTAGTTTGGAGAGCGCCCACCGATTGAACGGAGACGCTCTTTGGACGGCTCTTTGGAGTCCTGGCAGGCCTTGGACCCGGACCTGATACCGAATGTATCGGTGGTCTGATATAATATGATAGGATTCGGTAGGGTCCACCCGCCAGTCCTCGATGCGGGACGCGAGGGCCGTGGTGGCAAAGGTGACGTCCACCACTGACCCTCCGTGTTGTCTCACGCAAGTGTGGGCCGTGCCTCTGGTGAGCAGGCACAGCCCACGGGAAACCGCCCATTGTTGGAGCACGCGACCACGAACGTCAGTAGCGCGGTTGCCCCACGCCACTGACTTGGCGTTCAGGTCGCCCGCTAAAAGGACCTGTCTCGGCGCCAACCGGCCCAAAGCCGAGCTCAGGGAGTTGAGAAAGATCTCAAACTCCCTGAGAGGACGATTTGGGGAGAAGTAGACCCCGAGGACTGCGACCGACCCCCATGCCACTGCGACGTATCCCGAGCCCTTCTCTAAAAGCGAGAGGGGGGGAGCGTCGGTGAACGACCTGGCGAAGACTGCCACCACTCCTTCACTGTCGCCGAACCAGCCGTTGCTGACATAGTACGGCTCCGCCACCACACTTAGGTCCACCTGCCATTCGGCTACAACCTGCATCCACAGGTCTTGGGCCGAACGGCAGTGGTTTAAGTTGCCTTGCAATATGGCGCGATGTCTTACTCGGTCCATCATTCAGACATCGCGCCGTCCGTCGCCGCTGATGTGGAAGCGGCGTTGGCAACAGCCCGAGGCGGGGCCGGTTGCTTTGCTTTCTTCGGGGGGGGATTACAATTCTTCCCCCCCATGCTGTGTCCGGCTGGTCTCCCAGCCTCGGCGCACACCGTGCAGTGCGCCTGTTTGGCGCTGCATGTAGCCGCCTTATGGCCCTCCTGGCCGCATTTGAAGCAGAGCCCCATTCTGCTGGCCGAAGGGCAACAGACCCCGGTGTGCCCCGTGCCGTAGCACCGGAAGCACCGGAACGGACGGTCTTCCAGCGCCCGCACCGATACCGAGCACCACCCGATCAGCAGGCGGCCTCCCTCCAGGACAGGTTTTGCCGCAGCGATGGGGATCCACTCACACACTCCACACGGATCGCCCCCATACCACCGCGGCCTGGCCGGATATTGCCCGTCTTGATGGCCTCCGGGGAGCATCCCCCCACAGAAGCCACCTTGGCGACCACCTCCTCCTTGGTCGCTGAGTCGTCCAGCTCGCTGATAAGGAGGGAGGTGGTCTTCACCGGTCGCGCCACTTTGGCCACATCAGAGATGGCCTGCCGGACCTTTTCGGCGAACGCGTCCGCTCGTTCCACGCTCGCAGCACCCGGGAACTCGAAAAGACGAGCCCCAGTCAGGGTCTGCCGGCATTTGGCCTTCGCAGCCTCAAGCGCCTCCTGGTCCAGGGAGGCCCGTGCTTTCCTCAGCACGGACTCGTAGGTTTCCCCCTTGTCAGCGGCGTCCTTGGTCAGGGTGACCACAACCACCGCTGATTTGGGGGGGACCAGCTTCTTCTTCGGCGCCGCCTTCTTGGCCGGCGCCGAAGTGGCTGGGGGCGACTTTTTCGCCCCAGCTTTGCCCTTCATGCGAGGCTCCGGGGTCGGGCTCCGTGGGCGGTGCCGCAGCCTTCTTGGCCTTGCTACGGGTCTTCCTCCTAACAACCACGTTCCAGCCGTCATTGGCTGGAGTCGTTGATGGGAGGAGCACGTCTTGGTCCATGGGGACCACTGGCACTTCAGGGGCTCTGGAGGTGGACGCGACCGCCTCTGGGGCCTTGGACTTCTTGCCCTTTCCCTTCCCTTTGCCACTTGTTGGCGGAGGTGGGGGAGGGAGAGGGTTCACTGCCGCCGGTTGAGCAGGAGCACTCTGCTCAGCCGCTCTCTTCCTGTCCGCCGCAAGAGGCGGACGGATGCGCTCCTCGGGGAGGAGGCGGTTTTGGATGCCCTCAAACCGGGCGCGGACGTAAAACCGCTCCTCCTCCAACTTCTTGCTGAGCAGATGCTCCATACGGACCTCGAATTGGGCTAGGAGGTCCGCTTCGACAAACGGTGGAGGCGACTTTCGCGCAGCACTTTTCGCCCCTTTCTGCAGCACCGGGGACGGGACGGACGCCACCGCCTGTTCCGCCCGGAGTGCCACCAACTCCTCTCTAACCGTAGCCAACTCACTGGACAGGCGGTTGACAGTAGCTTGGAGTGCCACTGTTTCGTCAGATGAGTTTCTCTTGCTCATCTCCTCGAGCAGAGCGAGGAACGAGGTCGCCCGAGCCTTAAAGGTCTTTTGACAGGTACCCTTAAGGTTTTGGGACTTGATGGCGACCCCAATAATCTCCTCCGCATCCGTCTTCGCTGTAGCCACAAGGTCGGCCACAGGTAAATCAGAGTAGTCGAGGATATGGGCGACCCCATACCCCGACTTCAACCTAGCCGACCTTGTTCTACGCTCGTTTTCGGCGAGCTGCGCCTCCAGGTCCGCCTGGTTCTTCTCGCGCAGTGCCTTGGCCAACTTTGCCTTAGCCTCGGCCAACGCCACGTATTGGCCCGAGGTAGGCGAACGACCACGCTTGGCCGAAGAGGCCTTACTCACTGACGACGAGCACGAGTCAGAGGACTCCCCCGACATCTTGCCCGCCGCCCGTTTGCGACCGGACTTCAAGTACTTAGTCCGCTTGCCTGACTCCACGCTGACAAACGACTCAGCCTCCGACCCCTTGACGGTGTCGGCGTCCGACTCGATGTCAGTACCGAAGGCTCCTGGGCGGAAAAACTTGCTTCCCACAGCAGGAGTCTTCTTCTTCCTCGCCTTGATAGGCGTCTCCTCCACTTCCATATCCGACAACTCCACAACAAAGGCAGGATCAGAATCCTTATGAGTAGCCAGGTCATCAGTGGAAGCGCCGACCTTCGGGGCCACCACCTCCACTGCCGAAACAACAGTATCCAAGTCACGTGCGAAATCGAAATCCGACAGTAAAGCCGGGTCAACGGTTTTGGTGGGCCTATCCTTAGAAGGACCAGCCACACCGGGATCCACCAGGCTGGTGGGCCTACCCTGAGAAGGGCCAGCACCACCAGAAGAACGGGTCACTCTCTTAGACATCTCTGAGAACATTCAAGCACAGCGGAACAGAGATGATAGCCACAAGTATAGCTCGATTCGAGTTCGGTCACCCACCTGCCACCTGCGTTACCGGGGTCAGGATGGGGTCCAGCAACTCTGATAGCAACTCTAATAGCGAGCAAAGCCATAGTGAGTAAAACTAAGTATTATATCAATATATTTTCATGAGTATTTATGTTATGTCATTGTATGTATAAACACTATGTTTCAAGTATTAAGTTTGAAGTGTTGATAGATCCACTCATTTATTGTATAAGTTTATTTGATTTCCGTTTATTAATAATTATAAGAGTGTTGATAGATCCACTCATTAAAATAAGTTAATTTGATTTCCGTATAATTATAAGAGTGTTGACAGATCCACTCATATAAGTATAAAGTTAATTTGATTTGTTAAAAGAAGATGAATCAGTTAATTAAAGGCTAAGTAATTTTCCCGATGCTTAGTTATTAAATGAGAAGTTTGGGTGTGTGGCCAAATAAAAATTTTGTGGCCATGTTTATTATTTCTCATTTGATTTCAGTAAATTTAAAAAGCAAAAAGAGTGTTGAAAGGTCCACTCTTATATAAAACATTGAATATTAAAGAGTGTTGATAGATCCACTCTCAGTTTAAGCAATTAATTAGCAAGAGTGTTGACAGGTCCACTCGCGACAGATTAAGCGTATGAAAGTATCGATTAAACTTTATGTATTATATAAACGTGAAATGTTGATATATATATATATATATATATATATACATACAGCATACAGCAGTATACAGAAAGGTAAGTGGACGAACTAACAAGACATCAAAAATAAAAATAACAAAAACATTGTGGTCAGTGGCCAACAAGGCGCAGCCTCAGCATTTGCTACAGCAGCCAGTAACCACTGCAGCGCTGATTTTCAGGCTGAGCCTTGGGCGACGAACGTGCAGTATCTACATACATGAGAAAATAATAATGATGAAAAAGAATATAAAAACAAAATGAAAGTAGAAGGAGGGAACAAACACATTTAAACATGAAGTAGGTAACATAAAAGGGAACATGACAGTGAAATATATGTATGTAGGATTTCAGAGCTGACGATTGCACTAATTCACTTAGGCAGTAGGAATAGGGCTCCCTCAGGTGAAAGCAATGAGACACAGTCGTTAACTCCCGAACGTTTTTATTGAAACGAAGTTAACCAACGTACTATGCACTGCACAATTGTACCAACTGATAGGAACCACAAGAGGTCTGTGGAATTGCGAGCGTACGGCCAGCGCAACGGCTAAAGTCAGACTAACTCGCAGACCCAAAGATATGCTCACGCCCCGGATGGGGGGACGGAGAAACTGGTCTGGATGAATTCCATTACAGTGGTTGCAGTCGCCGTGCATAACGATGCACGGGGCATTGGCGCGGCCTGTAGTAGGCCTTGGTGTCAATCCGGTATTGCCCTGCTGGCGAGTCCGGACCCCATCGGCATAGTTCCTCCCCGCGAGGAGTGGAACGTCCGGTGAGCGGTCTCGAGCCAGCTGGGCGGTCTTGGAGTCATTGTCCGTCTTAGTCAGTATCCGCCGGGACTAAGTCCCGCGGATACGGTCGTCTGTCGGGGGGGCGTCGATGGTACGGCGCAATCTCTCGCAAGTGGGCAAAGGATGACTGCCCCGCGCGGGCAAACATCCTGGCACTCAAATGGCCAACGAAGTCATCGAGACTCTCCATCCGTGTGTCCCGAGTTATCGTCGAATTCCTCACGAAGCGAGGGGCCTTTACTATAGAGCGCAACGCAAGCGATTGCTGAGCGCGCAATCGTTTGCGTTCAGTCTCCGCGACCAGAGCGTACCAGGCCGGGGCGGCGTAGGTAAGCCTAGTGCGAATGTACGCCTTGTAAATTCCCAACTTCGCTCGTAGAGGGATATTGGACGACAAGACGGGACTCAAGAGAGAACGAGCAGCTCGGCATTGCGCCACGGTGTTGCCAACGTGGGCAGACATAGTCAGCCGCCGGTCTATGGTGACCCCAAGGTACTTGACCGTTGGGGACCAGGCGATATTGCTGCCGAGCAGACGGCCCCAAGATATGCTCACGCCCCGGGTGGGGGACGGAGAAACTGGTCTGGATGAATTCCATTTCAGTGGTTGCAGTCGCCGTGCATAGCGATGCACGGGGCATTGGCGCGGCCTATAGTAGGCCTTGGTGTCAATCCGGTATTGCCCTGCTGGCGAGTCCGGACCCCATCGGCATAGTTCCTCCCCGCGAGGAGTGGAACGTCCGGTGAGCGGTCTCGAGCCAGCTGGGCGGTCTTGGAGTCATTGTCCGTCTTAGTCAGTATCCGCCGGGACTAAGTCCCGCGGATACGGTCGTCTGTCGGGGGGGCGTCGATGGTACGGCGCAATCTCTCGCAAGTGGGCAAAGGATGACTGCCCCGCGTGGGCAAACATCCTGGCACTCAAACGGCCAACGAAGTCATCGAGACTCTCCATCCGGGTGTCCCGAGTTATCGTCGAATTCCTCACGAAGCGAGGGGCCTTTACTATAGAGCGCAACGCAAGCGATTGCTGAGCGCGCAATCGTTTGCGTTCAGTCTCCGCGACCAGAGCGTACCAGGCCGGGGCGGCGTAGGTAAGCCTAGTGCGAATGTACGCCTTGTAAATTCCCAACTTCGCTCGTAGAGGGATATTGGACGACAAGACGGGACTCAAGAGAGAACGAGCAGCTCGGCATTGCGCCACGGTGTTGCCAACGTGGGCAGACATAGTCCGCCGCCGGTCTATGGTGACCCCAAGGTACTTGACCGTTGGGGACCAGGTGATATTGCTGCCGAGCATGGTGAGAGGGGGCAGGATCCCCCTCCCACCGACGGCTATCGCCTGGGTTTTCGCCACGTTGACCGTCAGCCTCCAATCCTTTAACCACTTGGGGAGAGCGTCGAGCGCGCGCTGCATCTTAACTACAGCGTGCTCCGTCGTGAGGGACGAGGTGATAAAAGCGGCGTCGTCAGCGTAGAGCGCCAGCACGGCACCGCCTGCCACAGGGATGTCGTCCGTGTATCTGCCGTAGCAGATAGGCGAAAGACAAGATCCCTGCGGCACGCCGGCCGCGACCGGACGCACAGTCGATAACGCGCCGTCCACTATCACCTGAAAGCTTCGCTGAGCTAAGAAAGTGGCTATGATCATCACCACTCTCCGTGGTGCAGACGAGGTAGCTAGCTTGTAAACGAGCCCGGGGTGCCAGACTCGATCAAAAGCTTTCTCCATATCAAGCATCACGGCTACAGCACGCTCCTTCTTGTTTAGTGCGGCGGTCAGATGATGCAACACTCGCGCGAGCTGTTGCGTGGTTGAATGTTCAGCGCGAAAACCAAATTGCTCCTCCCGCGGCACTATGTGGGGCAGGAGAAGAGGGAGGATCAGCCTCTCAAATACCTTTGAAATGGTCGAAAGCATAGTGATGGGTCGGTAGCTGTCTGGTCTGAGGATGTTTTTCCCCTGTTTCGGCAGCATGATGATCCGACCGAGCTTCCAAGCGGCGGGGAAGTGGCCGGTACGGAGAATAGCATTGAAGAGCTGCGTCACCGCCGCGATCGCTCGCGGCGGTAGGTGGCGCAGCGCTTCATTACTAATGCCGTCCGGGCCAGGGGCTTTCCGCAGCTTGGTCCGTCGGATCATCCTCCAAACCTGCGCAGGAGAGAAGAAGATGGCGTCGTCAGTCGGCAGTATGGGGGCTTCAAAGTAAGTCTTAAGGTAGTTCAGTACGTGGTCAGTCATGGTGTCGTCATTGTCGTCTACTGGATTCGGCGTAAACTGTCGCTCCAGGTGCGCGGCGAAGATTTCCGCACGGTCCTCTGGGCGGTATCGAAGAGTGCCGTCCTCGGCCAGTAGGGGTCTGATGGGGGGCGGCTTCCTGGATAATTGCCGGCACAGGCGGTGTATGCCCGGCCAATCATCGCCGGCTCTGTCGATGGCGCGGTGCCAGGATTCGGTCGCGGCTGTCTCCAGCTCTTCCGCGATTCTGGCCGCCAGCGCGTTGAGCTTCGCTTTTAGGTGGGGGCATCTGCAGCGCTGCCATTCGCGTCGCAGCTTTCTCTTCTCTCGGATGAGAGAGGAGATGTGCGGCGGTGTCGGGCGTCGCGAGGGGGTGGACGGGGTGGGGCGCCGGGACTCTCGAAGTGCTACAGAGATCGCAGCACTGAGGTCCTCGGCAAGTGCGTCCACGTCTTCGTGCGACTCGAGGGGTTTGGCACGGCGGAGGGGTTTGCTGCTGAGCACGGCTGCGAATTTGGCCCATTATTGGACATACCGGGGTGGTGGTGGCGAAGTTCTGGTGACGGGGGCTCGGATGGTGAGGAGCACCGGCTGGTGGTCCGAATTCATGTGCCGGTCCGAGACGTCAATAGTTGGGGGGGCCGGAAGGCCTCGGTGGACAGCCAGATCTATGACGTCCGGTGAAAAGGAGTACTGGTAGGGGTAGTGCGTTGGCACCTCCGGTCCTAGCACTTGGTAGTCGCTGCGGTCTGCATCGTCGAGGAGCCGTCTTCCTTCGGAGCAGATTTGGTTGGAGTTCCAAGCCGTGTGTTTGGCATTGAAGTCGCCGGCAATCACCGTCGGGATGTCAGCATCCAGCAGCGCATGGATGTCTGCCACTGCGAGACGGGTGCGGGGCGGACGGTAGTAGGCAAACACACGGATTGGGCGGCGGTCGATACAAACCTCCACGCCGAGCGCGTAGGACGACTGGAGGGCAGGTGTAGGCAGCGGCTGGTGCACGATGCTCCTTTTCACCAGGACTAGGAGTCCCCGGTAGGCGAGCCCGTGCGGCGAAGTGTGTTCCTCCCGGTAGATGACATAGCCGGGGAACTTAACTTTTGTACTGCTCCTGAGATGTGTCTCGTTGATAAGGGCGATATTTACCCTCAATTCAACGAGCAAACATCTCAGGAGCGTGGCCTTCATGGGGGACAGCCCGTCGGCATTCCAGAATGCAATGCATAGCGAACTATCCATGACATAGATCGACTATGCATTGCAGGATGATGGCGACTGGGTCCCGTCCCTCCTGAACGGCCAAGAGTACTTGGTTAAGCACCCTTAAGGCCATGGCAACTCCCGGGTCCACACCTGCACGTTGCGCCTGTGTCGGCACTGGTTGTGCGGCTTTCGCGGCTGTTGCCTGCTTCGCCTTCGTCCCCTTGGTAGGGGCAGCGACCACAGGTTCCGCGGTGGACATAGTTTGAGTGGGGGCTGAGGCAGCGGCTGCCGGCTGCTTCTTGCCCTTCTTCTTACTTCTCTTCTTCTTCTTTTTGGCCTTCTCACCCGTCTTGGTGGTAGGGGCGGCAGACGAGGGAAGGTTGGCAGCGGCCATGAGCGAGGCCGGGGCGTCCTTTTCCGCGGACGGCTTGGACGGCTTTGTGCGAGCGACGGTGGTTACTTTCTTCGCCCGGGCCTCTTTGATGAACACCGGGCAGCAGGTTGCATTGGCCGTGTGCACCCCCTTGCAGTTCGCACACGTAGCCGGCTCAGTGATGGGGCGCGTACAGTCCCTAGCGGCATGTTCCTCGCCGCACCGGACACAGGCCTGGGGCCTGTGGCAGTGATGTGAGGAGTGCCGGAACTGTTGGCACCGGTGGCACTGGGCCGGGCCGCGTTTGCCCCGCCATGCCTCGATCCTGATGCCGGGCATATTTAGAAGTTCGGTGACTTCGTATATGGCCGGTATCAGGCTCGAGGTGCGACGGAGCTGTACGAAATACAAGCATCCAGGTCTGCCTTGGCGGGCCTGGATGGTACGCACGTATTCGGGATCGAAGCCGAGCCTTTGCAGGTCGGCTTCGATCTCGGCGGGCTCAGTATTCGCGGGCAAACCGCGAATGGCTATCTTCAAGCTACGCTCTGCCGGGAGGGAGTATGAAAACCAGGATATCCTGGTTTCCTTCTCCAACTGCGTGAGGTATCTCTGGATCTCGCGGTACTCGTCCGCGCTTTTCGGTAAGAAGCGAACTCCTTTGCCGAAAGCGCGGCCGTTAGGCGCGTGACCCAGCAATGCCCGCAGCTCCCGGAAGTGCGAAGCCCAATTGGGTAGCACCTCCACGATAAGCGGCGGATACTTCGCCGCTGGCTGTGCAGGGTTGGTCGGGGTGCGAGGCGATCTCGGGGGCGGCGTTGGTGGTTGCCGCGTGGCGCTGGTGGTGTCGGTAGTAGCGGCAGTGGTGGTGGTTGCTGCGGCTACGGAAGCATACGAGGCCGTGTCCATAGGGGACAGTTGGGGCCTGGTCGTCGTGCGTGGGGCGGCGAAGGGGGGGGACGAGCCAATGGCTGTCGAGCGCGCCTGGGGCGGGGATAGGAACCGCTCCGGGCGGATAGAGGCCGCGGCGGGAGCCACAAGGCGGGGGGCCTTGGTGCGTTGCGGCAGCGGCGTCGTGGCCAGCGGGACGCCTGGGGTAGGCATCGACCGCTTGGCAGAGTGCGCCGGAGTCGGAGTTGGCGTCGGCGAAGGTGTCGGCGACTGCAGTGGCGTTGGGGGCAAAGGGCTGCCCGTGAAAAATTTTTCGCCTCCCAGGTCTGGGAGCGAAGGGGCCGGCGATGACGGGGGCGTCTGGTACGCCGGGGGGCGCGACAGCGGCGAGAGCTGCGCTTGATCAGCCGCGATCATGCGGCCGATTGCAGCTTGCGCCACGCCCCGGCTGCGTTCGAAGACGCGGCGTCGGATATCGCCTGGTCCCCAACGGTCAAGTACCTTGGGGTCACCATAGACCGGCGGCTGACTATGTCTGCCCACGTTGGCTGCCGAGCAGACCAAAGATATGCTCACGCCCCGGGTGGGGGACGGAGAGACTGGTCTGGATGAGTTCCATTGCAGTGGTTTCACTCGCCGTGCATAACGATGCACGGGGCATTGGCGCGGCCTATAGTAGGCCTTGGTGTCATTCCGGTGTTGCCCTGCTGGCGAGTTCGGACCCCATCGGCATAGTTCCTCCCCGCGAGGAGTGGAACGTCCGGTGAGCGGTCTCGAGCCAGCTGGGCGGTCTTGGTGTCATTGTCCGTCTAGTCAGTATCCGCCGGGACTAAGTCCCGCGGATACGGTCGTCTGTCGGGGGGGCGTCGATGGTACGGCGCAATCTCTCGCAAGTGGGCAAAGGATGACTGCCCCGCGCGGGCAAACATCCTGGCACTCAAACGGCCAACGAAGTCATCGAGACTCTCCATCCGGGTGTCCCGAGTTATCGTCGAATTCCTCACGAAGCGAGGGGCCTTAACTATAGAGCGCAACGCAAGCGATTGCTGAGCGCGCAATCGTTTGCGTTCAGTCTCCGCGACCAGAGCGTACCAGGCCGGGGCGGCGTAGGTAAGCCTAGTGCGAATGTACGCCTTGTAAATTCCCAACTTCGCTCGTAGAGGGATATTGGACGACAAGACGGGACTCAAGAGAGAACGAGCAGCTCGGCATTGCGCCACGGTGTTGCCAACGTGGGCAGACATAGTCAGCCGCCGGTCTATGGTGACCCCAAGGTACTTGACCGTTGGGGACCAGGTGATATTGCTGCCGAGCATGGTGAGAGGGGGCAGGATCCCCCTCCCACCGACGGCTATCGCCTGGGTTTTCGCCACGTTGACCGTCAGCCTCCAATCCTTTAACCACTTGGGGAGAGCGTCGAGCGCGCGCTGCATCTTAACTACAGCGTGCTCCGTCGTGAGGGACGAGGTGATAAAAGCGGCGTCGTCAGCGTAGAGCGCCAGCACGGCACCGCCTGCCACAGGGATGTCGTCCGTGTATCTGCCGTAGCAGATAGGCGAAAGACAAGATCCCTGCGGCACGCCGGCCGCGACCGGACGCACAGTCGATAACGCGCCGTCCACTATCACCTGAAAGCTTCGCTGAGCTAAGAAAGTGGCTATGATCATCACCACTCTCCGTGGTGCAGACGAGGTAGCTAGCTTGTAAACGAGCCCGGGGTGCCAGACTCGATCAAAAGCTTTCTCCATATCAAGCATCACGGCTACAGCACGCTCCTTCTTGTTTAGTGCGGCGGTCAGATTATATCCTCAGTACAATCGTTGATCCGAAATGAAATCGATAACGCACTATTCAAGATTGAAGAAAATTTAAAACAAGGCTTAGAAAAAAATTCTTTTGACCAAATACAACTCAAAAGAGATTTAACTAGTTTAAATACTAAGATAAAGACTCTAGATCTCACCTGCCGAACTCTTCAAACTGAAAATGAAAAATTACAACGGGACATTAACTATCTACAAAATAATTCACAGAAGTCTACGAACCAACAAACTGAAAACCACGATAAAATGTTTGTGTTACACGGGCTTATTGAAAACTATTGGGAGACAGATGAAGATATAATTGGAAGAGTTGTGAATATGTTCTTTGACCTGTTAAAAATAAACTTGACGGATTACATTGAGGGAGTAAAATTTATAGGCAAACGAGGACAAAAAAGACCACTAAAGGTGGAATTAATTAGTAAACGAATGACAAAATATATAATAGATAATTCTTACTATCTAAAAGAAGCTGGTTTTAGTGCTACGGAATATCTATGCCCAACAGCCCTGCAAGAGAGGAGGAAATTAAACCACGCTCTCCAAGCAGCCCGACGATCTGGACACCACGCTGTAATAAGAAACAATAAGTTGTTTATAAATGGAAGGGAGATGAATACTTATCCACAACAAATTCACGAAAATTCAACAACTATACTAGAATCTAAAGAAACAAATAGTGAACAACTATTGCCTACCCCCCTGCAGTCCCCCCTCATACCTTGCTTACCAATTTCTCAATCGACAAATACAACTAACACAATGCCAAATACTTCAATTAACATATCACGCACGAATACAAACAAAACACTCACTAACTCAAATACTACAAACATAAACGAACAAAACAATAAAACATACAAATCTAAGAAACCTAAAACATCTAATTTTCGTAACTAATACAAACATAATATTTCAAAATATACAAAGTGTTTATAATAAAACACACCTTATTGAAGATCTAGTAGAAAATCAACCCAACATAGATATTATTTCCTTATCCGAGACATGGTTAAATAAAGAAAAGGCTGCTCTATTGAATATAGACAACTACACATTATGTTCATCCTTCTGCCGTGAAGATCATTGTGGAGGCGGTGTGTCTATACTTATAAAAAATTGTTTAGAATATTGTGAAAGAACAGATATAAATAATATGTCTATTGAAATGATTTTTGAGATAAGTGCAATTGAGTTATCTAAGAAAAACTTATTAATCATAAATATTTACTGGCCAAATAGCAGAAGAGAAGTTGAAGTATTCTATGTTTGCTTAGAAAAATTACTTAAGCATATCAGCAAGAAAGATTATTCCAAAAATATTATAATAGGAGGAGACTTCAATGTAGATTTCCTCATAAATAGTAATGAAAGAAATAGAATGTCAAACTTGATGTTGTCCTATAATTTCCACCAAAAAATTAAAGAACCTACTAGAATCACCCCCAACAGTGCAACATGTATAGATTTGATTTTTACTAATTTTGACACGAAAAATACAGAAATTATTGTTTCAGAATTTGGCTTATCAGATCATAAAGGTTTATTATTATCAATACCCTCTAACAGCCATAATTTAAAATATTTCATAAAATATAAACGCGTATTTAATAAAGAAAATATAAGCAAATTTAAAAATGAACTATCTACTATTGCTTGGAAAGATATATTAAAATTAGATAAAAATATAAATCAAAATTACAACAGATTTCAAACAACTCTACTAAATATTCTTAACAAATGTATACCCATAAAAAGAATAAAAATAAAACCTATTGTGAATACTCATTTAACATTAGGACTAAAGATATCGTGCCGCTATAAAAGATTATTAAGGATACTTTTATCAAAAACAAAAAGTGAATACCTAAGGCTATATTATAAAAGATATTGTAAAATACTCAAAAAAGCATTCAATATATCAAAAAAGCTAAAAAACAAATCCCAATTTAAAAATTCAGACAACAAGACCAGATCTATGTGGCGTATAATAAATAATGAAACAAACAAAATAAAACGGATTAATAAAAATATTAACATTGCGACAAGCGATGGCAAAGGTATATTATATGAACCCAAATTAATATCAAACGAATTTAACAAGTTTTTTGCTTCAATTGGAAATTCACATACAAAGAACGTCGGCGGTTTTCATATAAGTGGTGACTTGAACTAAAATCTCCGCTACCCTTAACGACCTAGGTATCAATGGATTGCTCATTAAGTAAATAATCTAAAACAGCATCACTGTTTTCTTGTAAAAGCGGGAATTTCTTATATTACCGATGTTTTGTTTAGAGGTTATGTTGTATATTTACAAGAATACCATTCCTTAAAATGTAAATAACGAGAATACCATCCTTTGACAGTAGGTCTAGGATAGTCTGTGGTTGGCGGCGCTAGTTTCATTCGTATAGCCCCATATGCTTCTTTCATGGGCTTCTTTCAACCACAGACTATCCTAGACCTACTGTCAAAGGATGGTATTCTCGTTATTTACATTTTAAGGAATGGTATTCTTGTAAATATACAACATAACCTAAGAAGTAGTAAGAAGCTTTTTTTTTTATTTTTGCTAAAGTAGGCAGACTAGCGGCTTAGATTGGAGATAATTATTTTGTTACTCAGTGTTATTATATATACAGTTACTTGGTGTTAAAATAAATAGGTTCAAGCACAATTAGTACTTTTATTAAAGGCCAAACCAAACAGGTTAGAATAGAATAAATACCTATCTACGTCCCTAAGAAATGACTTAAACCGTTATTTGATTAGCTGTCACTGTCTTTATCTAGCGTCAAACGCGCTACGTTTCGTTTCATCAAATTAAATCAAAATACTTTTTTGATGAAACGAAACGTATTTCGTTTCATCAAAAAAGTATTTTGATTCACCAAAAAAATATATTTCGAATTCTACGAATTAACTTGACAAAGTAGTTCTTTTTAACAAAAAATAAATGTTCTAAGTGTAGGTAATGAATGACGTGGTAAATGGCGATTAATATGAGAGACTACACCTGTAAACGAGAACAAAAACCACAAAAAAAGTAATTACGTGAAAATAGGTAAATAAAAACAATTTGATAATAGTCAGACGACAACCATTTGACACTTCGAAAAAGCATAGATAAAAAATTAGGTTGCACCATGGTTGCACGGGTTGACAGCCAGTCGCCAACAAACAGTAAGATTAAAGCGTGGTTTGAACTGATTTTATGAGATACTCCCGCTTTATCATATTATAAAAATATTTTGATATAAATGTCCTTTTAATCAGCTATATTGTCATATTTTTTTCATCAAGGGTAATTGTTAAGTCTTATCCCGCCGTAGTTCTTTAGCTCCAAATATTGCAACACAAACTAATAAAGTATTAGAAAATTCATTATTTTTGAGCCCGGTCACACACACGGAAATACGAACCATTATTAACAATCTAAAGAACAAAACATCTTTTGGTATTGATGGAATCCCCCCTTCTCTTGTAAAACAATGTGTAGATTTGTTAACTATTCCATACACTATACTTATCAATCAGTCATTCTCTGAAGGAGTTTTCCCAGATGACCTGAAAATATCAGTAATAAAACCAGTTTACAAAAAAGGAAAAACCACTGATAAAAATAATTACCGTCCAATAGCATTGTTACCGACACGTCAGCAAAAGTATTTGAATCTGCCATGATAAACCGCTTAAATTCATTCTACGAAAAATTTGATATCCTTCATGAAAACCAGTACGGCTTTCGAAAAAATTACTCCATAATACTAGCGACCTATAAATACACAAAAAATATTTTTGATATAATTAATAACAAACAAATTGCTGTAGGCCTCTTACTCGATATGAGTAAAGCCTACGATCGAGTTTCTTATAAAATTTTACTTAACAAATTATATGAAACAGGAGTAAGGGGAATGTCACACGAGTGGTTCAAATCCTACCTTAACAACCGCTACCAACATGTAGCCATAGAACATACGGACTTTGATACCGGAATAATAACAGATACATTATCAGATAAAATACAAGTAACTGGCTCTATCCCTCAGGGTAGTGTATTAGGGTGTTTATTGTTCCTCATATATGTTAATAATCTTCCAAACGCAATAGAGGAACAATGTGTTCTGTTCGCCGATGACGTCTCTATCTTGATTTCATGTTCAGATCATAACGAATTAGACATTAAGTTGAATAAAACATTGGAGAATATAGTAAATTGGCTAGAAATACATAATTTACAACTAAACATAAACAAGACAAAAATCATTCAATTTAAACCGTACCAAAAAACTACATTTAAAATCTCGTATGCATTTAAAAATATTAAGTTACAAACCGTAGATACTGCAACCCTATTAGGAATAAATTTAGACTCCCACTTAAATTGGAAACATCACGTTCAACAGCTACTTAATAAAATGTCTTCCTTCATATATGCCCTACAGCACCTTAAGAGAGTTACTGATTATGAAACCGCCCTTACTGCATATTACGCGTACGCCCACTCCAGACTCACGTATGGCATAATCTTGTGGGGAAACTCGAGCGACGTAGGAAAGGTTTTTATTCTTCAAAAAAAATGTCTAAGAATACTAATAAATATTGACCAAATGGAATCCTGTAGAAACCACTTCGTAACTCATAAAATATTAACTGTCACATCTATTTATATACTTGAGTCATGTAAATTCATTAAAAAATACCCAGATTTTTACTCACCAGTAAAAAATAATAACAAGAGGAACAATAGATATTTAAACAAATTTAAAGCTCCATTTACAAAATTAAAATTAGTTTCACCCAGCCCACATCATATGTTAATAAGAATATACAATCATCTACCTAATTATATAAAAAATCAAACAAATCCAAAAATATTCAGTAAAACATTAAAAGAATATTTAATAAATAAATGCTACTATAACATACAAGAGTACTTTGACGACGCAAATAATAATAAATAATTAATTCCTGTCCTACAAATACTTCAGCATCTCTCCTAATATAATATTTATTCTTCTGTTACCGTTTTTCGTGTTGATGTTTATTTTTAAGACTTTAAATTTGTTTTCTTTAGTTTTATTTAAATAATTATTTAATTTATGTAACAAAGTATAAGTATGTGATAAGCCCTCTCATATTGCTATGTCCTTGCAGGACGTCATAAATAATTCTAATGGAACTACCTACCACCTTTGTACAAATATATTGTAATTTATGACATGCAATAAATGATTTGATTTGATTTGTCATTGTCAATAATAAACTTTGTTGGTTTGTTGCGGTATTAATGGTAAATCTGCTCCTATATTAGGTTCTTGACTTGTTGTGTTGTTAAAACTAAATAACGGTGCTGATTGCTGTATTTTCGGTGTTGCGTACATTTATTTGTACAATGGATGCTGACAGCAGCGAAAGCGAAGTACAGAGTTCCAGGTTAGGAACTCCGCCACGAAAAGCTAGAAAAAGGCACTATGAACAAAAGTATTCCAAATTATGGGAGAAAGACAAGGAATTTGCTAGGTTGCTTCAAGAAAGTACCAAGGGAGAAGAATATTTTTATTGTAAATCATGTAGGTGTGATCTTAAGTGTGCTGGTGGAAGATTTATTCTAAATAAACATGCAAATAGTTTAAAGCATGTAGCATGTGTAAAAGGTGACCTATTCGGTTGATTTATGCTCAGTTTAATATAGAATAATAAAAATTTTGCTAATAATATTACTAAAAATTTATCATTGATTGCCTATGATTGTGCATGTTTTATCTATTTTTTAAATATACTTATAAAAGATTAATCTTTTAAAAAGTAACTGCTTATTTTCAGGTTTGGCAAGTCAACTATCAATCACCCAGTTTGGGCAAACTCACTCAAAAAAGTCATTAGAGGATAAAATCAAATTTGGAGAAATAAGAATGGCTTGTTTTTTGGCAAAAAATAATTTGCCTTTTAACATTGCTGGTTAGTATGCTTGTGACTTGGTCTACAAATTCATTATTTAATAAATTTAGACTATGTTTTGTTGTATTTGATTCACAAAAAATAATTTTAAGACATTAAATACTATAGGTATTCAAATAATATTATTTTTCAGGTGACTTAAAGAAACTTATTGTAAATGTTTGCTCAGATTGTGAAATAGCCAAAGAAATTACATTCGAAAAAACTAAGGCACAAGCCATTGTCACCAATGTTACAGGAAAATTATCTCACACCAAATTAGTTCAAACTTTACAAACCGAAAAATTTTCTTTGATTGTTGATGAAAGCACAGACAAATCAACAACAAAACATTTGGCACTCATTACCAGAACAGCAGTAGATTTCAATGTAGAAGACCAGTTTTTATGTTTAATACCAGTTATAGACGGTACTGCCACAGCATTACACAATGCATGCAAAGAATATTTTGATAAAGAAAATATTCCTTACAGAGAGAACATGATTGGGTTTGCAGCAGATGGTGCAAATACTATGTTTGGTTCACACCATTCATTGTCCACTCTATTTGCAAATGAGATCCCTCATTTATTTATGATGAAGTGCATTTGCCACTCATTTCATTTATGTGCTTCTTATGCCTGCAAAACTCTTCCGAGAGGTGTGGAGGATTTTGCAAGAGATGTATACAGTTATATCCAAAATAGCCCAAAACGTCTGGGTGACTATCAACAATTCCATTCTTTTCTGGATATAAAACCCCACAAACTTCTACATCCTGCTCAAACAAGATGGCTGTCTCTACTTCCTGTGGTCAAACGGCTTTTAGAACAGCTTCCAGCTTTAAAGTTATACTTCCAAAATGCTGTTTTGAATGACAGACTACTTGCAGCTCAGTCCATCCATGTGAAGTCCATGAATCCTTCAACAGAGTTATATTTGAACTTTTTGGATTATGTGTTGCCCTATTTCCATGATATTAATAAAGAAATGCAATCAGAAAGTCCTAAACTTTATTTGTTATATGAACGGATTTTTACAATATACAAAACTATCTTGGAATGTTTTATTAAACCAGAATTACTGCAGCTGACTGAAGGTGAAAAACACAGTAGCAAGGATCTTAACTTGGATTTAGAGAACAAATTTTTGAATTTAGAATATGAAAATAAGCATAACCATGTACCAATTGAAGAAATATATCTTGGTGGCAATGTTATTTCCCTGTTATTAAATCAAGACTGTGGCTAGAATTAATGAAATGGAAATAGTACAGTTTAAAGAAAAATGCATTCTATTTTATATGGAGAGTATAAAACAAATAAAACAGCGTTTTTGTTTTAATGAAAAGCAAAGATTAAAATGTCTCAAATTGATGAACCCTAAGCATATCATTGAAAAACCTGCAGTCACAACTATTGCTCATGCAGGGGTTCAGTTTCCAGGCAAGTTAAACAATGAATTATTGATGTTGTTTACCCTAGAATACTTTTTTTATTTACATTACATTTTTATTTTCAGGACTATGCCCAGAAAATATTACCGAATTGGACCGAGAGTGGAGATTATTACGAAACATGCCATTGAATTTCACAGAAAAAAATGTGGATCCTACACCTGAAGAATTTTGGAAGCATGTTTCATCCATTAAAAAAGGAGACCAGTCTCCAATGTTTCCCTTGCTATGCGAATTCATCAGAAAATTACTCGCACTTCCACATAGTAGCGCCAATGTAGAGAGATTGTTTTCTGCAATTAATAATATGAAAACCTGCCAGAGAAACCGAATTTGCACGGAGACTCTAGAGGGATTGTTGCGTACTAATTCATAGCAACGGACGGGCAGTCTAGCGCTGAACATTTAAAATTGGACCGTGTTGTGCCATAACCTACCAATCCACAACTTGGCCAAGTTTGAGTTACATATGCCATCCAACGTGAAATCATTCCTATTTTCATGTCACTAAGTTTGATTTCAATCTGACATCTGGAGCTAAAGTTATCAACAATTAAAGGAAATCGGGAACCAACCCACATTATGAATAAACTTGATTTTTTTTGCCGATATACAACATGCCGCTTGGAAACTCGTCCTAAGCCGCAAAACAAATATAACTTATTGACTGAATATACCACAAGCACTTGGTATATTTTGACAATTAAATTCACGTCAATGTATCAGTCAGAACGTTTCAAGCTTCTTTTATTAACATTCTGTATTTTAACTATCCTGCCAAATTGTACCAAAAGTACTTGGTATATTTTGACAATGAATGAATGAATGAATGAATATACTTTTTATTGCACACAAAACAGAGGTATAAAACTTAAAAACTAGTTATATTAGGAGTAATGTACAACAAAGGCGGCCTTATCACTATGAGCGATCTCTTCCAGGCAACCTTTGGGTAAAGGACACTTGATCAAGGTGTAAGGCGGTGCAATGACAATTCAATTCGCGTCAATGTATCAGTCAAAACATTCCAAGATTCTTTTATTAACATTTTTTATTTAAACTATCCTACCAAAATGTGCCAAAAATTCTTGGTATATTTTGATAATAAAATTCGGGTCAATATATTGTTGTGGGTACGGGGTACGTAAGATTCAAGAGAAACGCCAAAGTCACTAAAAGACAATTAATTTATTCGACGAGTAACAAAAACACAACTAAAACACTAAATCACACTTAAACGCACTAAAACACTAAAATCTTCCTTAAACACTTCGCAGGTAATACACAAGATTACTCTTAGTTCGCAGGAGAATAATCGCTTTCCAAATTGGAACTCACTTCTTCGCTTTCCAAATCAGAACTGATTCGTCGGCTCGCCCGTCCCGCTTTTATACTAGCGCGGGCGAGACCTTACTAGAAGGAAATAGAACATTCTCGATCTTTTCTCTCGTAACTTCGAGGGAGACTTTGTAGACATCGGACATGTTGCTACATATTAGGGCTTCGAGAGATTTCTACATAGTTCCCGATATTTCTCGTAGCTTCTCGAACGTTCGATAGAGAGTTCGATAATTTTCTATTCCGAATGCGTAGGTTCAGAGGCGACTATGCGTGTGTAACGTAGTGCACAACGGAATAATAGACCTTACTCATTTGAGACAAGCTCTATTTCCGTATGCAGGGGCACATAGTCGTAACATTACCCCCCTCTTAGTCATGCTCGTCCCGAGCATCATTGGACCCATGGTAACGAGCCAACCGATCAATGTGAACAATTTTAGGTTTTCCTCTTGTTCCTTGTTTGATCCGAAAGGTTAAGTCGTTCAGTCTAGTAATAATCTTGTATGGCCCTTCCCACCTTGGCTGGAACTTCGGTGATTTGCCTTTCTTCCTGAGTGGGTTGTGTAACCAAACCAGACTCCCTTCCTCGAAACCGTCGGTGTTGGCTTTGCGGTCATAACGGGTCTTCATTCTTTCGCTGGTCTTTAGACTACAGTCTCTAACTAGAGCATGTACTTCGTCCAGGCGCTTCTGTAGGTCAGCCGCATAATCGGTTACTGGTTTTAGAGCTTCTGGCGGTGTCCCAGTCATTGCATCTACCGGAAGCCGCATTTCTCGACCGAAGCTTACCATTGCTGGGGTAGCGCTGGTACTATCGTGGATCGCAGATCGGTAGGACAGTAGAAATAGCGGTATGTACTGGTCCCAGTCTCGTTGATGCTCGTCGACAACTTTGGCCAAGTGGTTTTCCAACGTTTGGTTGAATCTCTCGACCATGCCATCGGATTGCGGGTGTGCTGGAGTAGTACGGGTCTTATGCATACCCAACAGTTGACAGACCTCCTGAAACAGTGCTGACTCGAAGTTTCTTCCTTGGTCTGAATGTATCTCTAGGGGTACACCAAATCGGCAAATCACCTCGTGGACTAACTTCTTAGCGACCGTCTTTGCTTCCTGATTAGGCGTAGCGAAGACTTCAGGCCACTTAGTGAAGTAATCTTGGACCACAATGATGTACTTGTTTCCTTCATCGGATTCTGGAAAGGGGCCAGCTACATCGACTGCGATTCTTTCCCATGGAGCGCCAACGTTGTACAGCTTGAGTTTGCCCTTACTCCTGGTTTGTGGGCCCTTTACTGATGCGCAAGTCGTACATTTCGTCTTCGACGTCCTCCCGACAGTGTATCCAGTAGAATCTCTGTCTCAGCTTCTCCAAGGTCTTCTTCACGCCTAAATGTCCTCCGGATACCCCATCGTGTATGTATCTCAATAAGGAAGCAACTTGTTTACGGGGTACAATCAGCTGTAATGTTGTTTGGTCCCCTTTAGGTGTCTCCCATTTCCTGAAGAGTACTCCATTCTTAATTTCTAAACTGTCCCATTGCGCCCAGTAACTTTTCGTAATGGGGCTTGAAGTTGCTACTTGGCTCCAAGAAGGTTTTTGACCTACTTCTTTCCATTCAACGATTTTCCTTAGGTCTCTATCCTCTTTTTGAGCCTTTTTGATAGCGTCTTCGCTCCATTCATTATCAAGCCCCTGGGTGGTTATCATCCGGACTTCTTCTTTGGTTTCCGTCCTAGAACAGTGACTGCAGGCCTCTGGACAAGGTCTTCTTGAAAGAGCATCGGCATTCAAATGCGTTCGACCACTCCGATGTTCGGTTGTGAAGTTGTACTCTTGTAGTTGTTCTAGCCACCGTGCCACTTGTCCTTCAGGGTTCTTAAACTGCAAGAGCCATTTTAACGCAGCGTGATCTGTCCACAAGGTGAACTGTCTTCCAACGAGATACTTGTTGAAATGTTGTAGAGTCTTCACTACTTTTGATCTAGAAGAGATAGTTTAATAAAACTTGTCGGTATTAACTGAATTAACATGCTCTGAATTATGTTTTTTTAAATAATACAGTAATTCTTTTTATACTGCATTTTATTTTCTTCATGATAGACTTATCATTGGAAATAGTGTATTTTCAACCCCAAAATACTAATAAAAAAAAAGATTTCCAAAAAAATGTTACTGGTACATTTTGTACTTATTTGTTAATTGGCATTCCTATGAAAAATACCGTTTTGTCAGAATGTACCAAGTAAGTTAAATCCACTTTTCTCACTTTTTTACTTCATAAATTGATTGTATGTGTCATAGTCTAATCCCATGTCTGCACATCTTCTCAATTATTGAGTTTTCTAAGACATAATAAAGTAAAAAACAATAAATAACTTGTGTCAAACTTAAAACTTAAATAACTCGAAACAAGGTTGGTGTGGATTGGTAGGTTTTGGCACAACACGGTCCAATTGTTCAATAAAAATATGTATAATTTTAAAAAATAAACATTTAAAGAACAGTTTATGCATTTTTTTCCTAAAAAAATCTTTTAAATTGAGGTGGTAGATCTACCAATTTTGCATTTTAAATTCTACCAACTTCTACCAACTTTTGGCGCATGATCTACTAATTTTCTAAAAATCGGGTTGGCAACACTGGTTGAGGTTGAGGATTGTTGTTTTCGCAATTTCCTTTCGAGTTTGCGAATCTTTTTGCGAATATAATGCTCAGAATCTTTACTACGCTTCCGTTTTCCCATAATTCTCACTGGCACTGATGTATTATTCACTTTAAACACAATTTTATTTGGATAACAAATCGTCGATGCCGAACACTTTATTTTTTTTTTTTTTTAAATGGCCTGTATTGTGTTCATGACACATTTAATTTTGCCAATGTCAAGTGTAGTTTGATAAAGTGTAGTCAACAGTCGAAGTCAGTCGAAGTCACAGTCACTCAATAAAACGCCGGTGTTTAGCGTTTTAATGTCCTAAGGATTCTGTGGAGACTATTTTTAACAAAGCCGTAGGTTTAAGACTCTATTAGGTCAAAGCAAATTGTTCACGTGACAACTCACTCGACACACAATAGCAGTGTTAAAAACGACACAATCCAATGATTCTTATATTAATATCACCCTGCGGCACTTCACTGCACAAAGTAACACCAAATTTGTACACTAAAAACCACTAGATACTAATTAAAATCTTTGGATTGCATCAGCCGATGCGGCTTGTTTCACAGTTACCCACAGAATCGATGCCGAACACGAAAAGCGAATGAGAAATGTCAACGCGATGACCAACAGGTACACGGGGGCGCACCAGGTGGCGCTCGCGTCGACAAAAGTAACATTTCTTGCCATGTTTATGGTTTTATTTCAGTGATCTAAAATAGTGTTCGATGCCTAATACATTGAAGAGTGGACTACAAGTATTATATTTCACTAGCGGCCGCCCGCGACTTCGTCCGCGTGGAAAAGTAACTTTTTACCCCCCTTTTAACCCCTTACAACCCCTTTTTAGCAATAAAAAGTAGCCTATGTCCTTTCTCAGGGTCTAGACCATCTGTATACCAAATTTCATTCAAATCCGTTCAGTAGTTTTGGCGTGAAAGAGTAACAGACAGACAGACAGACAGACAGACAGACAGACAGACAGACAGACAGACAGACAGACAGACAGAGTTACTTTCGCATTTATAATATTAGTATGGAGTATGGATTAGTATGGATAAATCTCTTCGGATGCAACGTCGAAGTACAATAACCGGTCTAGGTTCCAGAATAGTAACCGTTATAATAATTATCGCCAAAATCATCGAGTCAACTATATGACTTCTTCGGCACCCACCCCTGATTCCGACAAAAGTCACATTCCCACCGAACAACAAAATAATAATCACGATGGGAATCAGTTTTTTCGGTCCTTACCATAGAATCGAAAGACATAGTAATAGTATATGTCACTATAAAAATTACAACTCAGTGCAGTTGAACATACACGATGATTCATGTAGCTGGTTAGTTGACACGGGAGCGTCACTTAGTGCGATTAGGTATGAGAAAATGATACAGCTAAACATTCCAATCCAATTAGGTTCGATTAAAATAAACGGCGTGTGTGGCGAACTCTATTCGGAGGGTTTCGTCTATCTTACACTTTAATCCTTTAATGGAATGGAATTCCAACACAAGTTTCACGTATTCAACGATTTATGTTTCAAAAGTGATGGAATTTTAGGTTTGGATTTTTTGAAGAAATATAATGGAAAGTTAAATTTAGAATTAAATACCTTGACATTACAAAATAACCACAGTGAAATTGTATTGGAATTGCAACCAGGTAGTAACAGCAACAACAATTATATTCACGTACCTCCTAGGTGCGAATCTATACATTTTGTTCATACATGCATGAAAGATAAATGTGTTATTTTTCCGACGGAGCTGTGTGAAGGAGTTTTCTTAGCGGGTACCATTGCAAAGCCAAAAGATAACCTCATTCCAATTAAAATATTAAATACACGAGATGTGGGAATATCCTTGAGTTTCTTTAGCCAGGAAATAAGACTTTTTAAATAATTATTATGTTCTTAGTTTTGAAAAACCTCATGTAAATGGAGACAGAGTGAGACAATTGTTTTCCGAATTGAATTTAAATGGATTACAAGGTGATGAAAGATCGGAGATAGAGAATATTTGTGCGAAATTTTCCGACATTTTCCATCTAAACGGGGACAAATTTACACCTGTATACCTGTAACATTTATAAACAGAAAATTCACTTAAAACCTGATGCGCAGCCTGTGTATAAAAAACAATATCGTTTACCAAGGTCTCAAATTAGTGAAATTAAGAAACAACTTCAAAAGATGTTAGACGATGACATTATCGAAGAAAGTCAAAGCGAGTGGTCCAGTCCTTTGCTACTTGTACCTAAAAAATCTGATGGTTTAAATAAAAAATTTAGATTAGTGATTGATTATCGGGAATAATATTTTGGATGATCGATTCCCATTACCAAATATTCTAGATATACTAGATTCCCTTTCAGGAGCTATTTATTTCAGCACTTTAGATATGCAAAATTCATTTTATCAGTTTGACCTCGAGCCAGAAAGTCGTAAATGCACCGCAATTACTTTTGATAAACAGTATCACATGAAAAGATTTCCGATGGGTCTTAAACAAGTCCCAGTGCGTTTTCAAGAGCAATGACAGTGGCATTGTCCGGATTAAATTATGAAAAATGTCTAGTGTACTTGGATGACCTAATTATTTTTGGACGTAATTTGAATCTCCACAATAAAAATTTTGTTGATGTTTTCACAAGACTTAGAAAAGTTAACTTAAAGCTCAACCCAAAAAAGTGTGAGTTTTTGAAAAAAGACATTTAGTATTTGGGTCACGTTGTAAGTTCTGACGGTGTCAAACCCGACCCAGCAAAAATTAAAATTTTAGAAAACTACCCCGTACCCAAAAACGCTGACAAAGTTAAACACTTTGTGGCTTTCTGTAACTATTACCGACGTTTCATTAAGAATTTTGCAGACATTACAAAACCATTAAATAATTTATGCAAAAAGCATGCCCCCTTCATTTGGACAAATGAATGTCAAAATTCTTTCTTAAAACTAAAAAGTTGTTTAATTCAGCCCCCAGTGCTTCAATATCCTGATTTTTCAGAAGAAAACGAATTTCATTTATACACAGACGCATCAGGCAAAGCAATAGGTTCAGTTTTATGTAATGCAAACGGACTTCCGGTGTCATACGCCAGTCGAACATTATTTATTTATTTTTTTTTTTATGTGATAGGTAGCAGGCGAGCAGGCGGATCACCTGATGGTAAGCAATTGCCGCCGCCCATGGACACTTGCAACACCAGTGGAGTTACAAGTGCGCTGCCAACCTTTTATCCCCTTCCCCCCCGAGTGGGCCTCCGGTACCCTCACTCACTCGGCGAAACACAGCACAGGTGCTGCTTCACGCCGGTTTTCTGTGAGGCAGTGGTATCACTCCGGTCGAGCCGGCCCATTCATGCCGAAGCGTGGCTCTCCCACAGTTAAATCTCCCACAAATAAAGCTGAACCTAACTATCCGACAATAGAAAAAGAAATGCTAGCAGTCGTATGGTCTGTAAAATATTTTCGACCATATTTGTACGGTCGTAAGTTCAAAATTTCACCAAAAGTTCAACCGACCACCGACCACTTATTTATTTATACGGCATGAACAACCCGTCTAGCCGTTTAACAAAATTTAGGCTCACTTTAGACGAATATGATTTTAAAATTGAATATATAAAAGGTCAAATAATATGGCAGATGCTTTGTCGAGGATAGTATTAACGTCAGATGAGTTAAAAGGCATGAGTGACCACGTGAATGTCATGACTAGAGGACAAAAGAAAAGATTAGATGAGGAAAGAATGAAAGACAGGGATTTATTGATTGATAATATCCCCATTGACTGTCGGACTGATCACCTAAAAGTCGTGGAGACCTTTATTAAGCCAATAAATTCTGTAGAACTTCAACTTGTTCCTGCAGGCAAGTTGAATAGTATGAGAGGATGTACGGAATTACATGACTTTTTTATTTTTAAACCCCAGGAAAGGACAATATTTACATGCCTTCCTTCACGATCATGTCAGGCGCGAGACGACTGCGTGAGTGAGTTAGAGCGTTTATGTAAGTCAAAAAATATTGAGGAAGTTTTTATAATTAAAAATGAGAATAACGAAGAATATGTGAGATGGTTAACCAGAAAAATAAATGACAATCAAAAGTGGTCCGGGCCACGTATATGTTTATTAAACGGAGTACGGAGAATTATAACTAGAGACGATAAAATCGTGATCTTAAACGACTTTCATCTACTCCCCACTAGTGGCCATGCCGGAATACGGCGCATGTTAAATAATATTTAACGATATTATTTTTGGCAGGGGATGGAAAGTGACGTAACGGAATTTGTAAGTAGATGCAAAAAATGCCAAATGCAGAAGCATTCGGTGAATACAAAACAACCGATGGTTGTCACCACGACAGCCACCGCTGCTTTCGATAAGATTTTCTTAGATATTATAGGGCCCTTAGATAAGGATTATTACAATAAGTCATATATTCTCACAATACAATGTGAACTATCTAAGTATGTTGAAGCTTATGCATTAGAACGTAAGGATTCAATTAGCGTAGCAAAGGCTTTCGTCGAAAACTTTATTTTACGTTATGGTGTGCCGCGTGAAATAGCTAGTGATAGGGGAACAGATTTCATATCTGCAACAATGAGTGAAGTTTGCAAGTTATTAAATATAAAACAGCTATCTAGTACCGCTTACCATCATCAATCAATAGGTTCCCTGGAGAACATACATAAAAAATTAAACAGTTATTTACGCATTCAAACAAATAATGAGTCTAAAGAGTGGAGCACATGGGTTCCCTTCTGGTGTTTTGCTTATAATACCACCGTGCATAGTTCAACAAAGTTAACGCCTTACGAACTGGTTTTTGGTAGGACGTGTACATTGCCAAGTAACTTAGTATCAGGACAAGTGAATAAACTGTTGGAGAGGGTGGTGCGGACGTTGTTTCCTGTCCGCACCGAGGAGTTTGCCCCTCCCAGGATGCCTCCTCCCGCGAGGGCGGCCCCCGTGGTGGATGAGGTCCCTATTATCACCACGGAGGAGTTTGGCGCAGCAGAGCTCCGAATCCGCGCCAAAAAGACCGCCCCCGGCCCGGACGGGGTCCCGGCCCGGATTCTGGCCCTCTGTCTCAGCGAGATGGAGGGCCGAGTGAGGAAACTCTTCGACCGCTGCTTAGCGGTCGGGAGGTTCCCCGAGGTGTGGAAGCAGGGCCTGCTGGTCCTGATTCAAAAGGAGGGTAGGCCGGCGGACTCACCGTCGGCCTACAGGCCTATAGTCCTCCTTGATGAGGTGGGCAAGCTATTTGAGCGCATTATAGCTGCCCGCCTCATCACACACCTCGAGGAGGTGGGCCCCAATCTTTCCGGGGCCCAGTACGGCTTCAGGGCGGGTCGGTCCACGATCGACGCCCTGAAGCGCCTCAGGAGGGAGGTGGAAGAGGCTGCGGGGGAGAGGAAGGGTGTTGTTGCGGTGTCTCTCGACATCCGCAACGCTTTCAACACCCTCCCCCACGCGACCATTATGGAAGCGCTCCGTTTCTTTGGAGTGCCTTCCTACCTGGTAGTCCTCATCCAGGACTACCTGGACGAGCGAAATGTGGTGTACCCCGACAGAGATGGCCACATCCAGCGCCGCAGAGTGGAGGCCGGTGTTCCCCAGGGGTCCGTTCTTGGACCCCTCCTCTGGAACATCGGCTACGACTGGGTCCTGCGCGGACGTCTCCTCCGAGACATGAGTGTCATCTGCTACGCGGATGACACTCTTATCCCGTCCCGGGGGAAGACCTTTGAGCGCGCTGCCGCGAAGGCGGCGCGCTGCGCGGACCTAGTTGTAGGGAGGGTGCGGCGGCTGGGCCTGGAGGTGGCCATCGAGAAGACCGAGGGAATTTATTTCCCTCGGTCGGGGGAGAGGATGCCCTTCGGCAAGCACATCGTTGTCGGAGGGCACCAGGTTCCGGTGAAGGCCAAGTTGCGCTACCTCGGCCTCACCCTGGACCCGCGGTGGCATTTTGGCCTGCATTTTAGCAGGATGTCACCGCGGCTCCTCAGGGCAGCAGACACGCTTTCGTGGCTGCTGCCGAACCTGGGCGGACCAGGATCCAGGTGCCGGCGACTTTATGCCGGCATCCTGCGATCAATGGCGCTCTACGGGGCGCCAATCTGGTCGGACTCCCTAGCGAGGGGGGAAAATCTTCCCTTCTTGCGGGGGCCTCAGCGAGTGATAGCGCAGCGGGTCGCCCGAGCTTACCGTACGGTAAGTTTCGACGCGGCCTGTTTGCTTGCTGAGACCCCTCCATGGGAGTCGGACGCCGTGGTCCTCTCCGCCGTCTGCCCCGTCGAGCGGGAGGCCGTGCGGAAGGAGGCCCGTCAGGTCCTCCTGAGGCGATGGTCGGAGCACCTCGTCCTCACCTGCTACGGCCGGAGAACGCTCGACGCGCTCGCCCCGGTCTTGGACCGGTGGCTGGAGCGGAACCACGGCGTCGTCTCCTTCCGGATGGTGCAGGTAATAACCGGGCATGGTTGCTTCGGTTACTACCTGCACAAAATTCGCCGGGAGGAGACGCCTTCCTGCCACGCGTGCGGCGCTGTGGAGGACACGACGCAACACACCCTAGCGGTGTGTGCGTCGTGGGCTCCACAGCGCTATGCGTTGGTGGCGAAGGTCGGCCAGGACCTCTCACTGGCTAGTATAGCGAGAGTTATACTAGCGAGTGATGAGGCTTGGAAGGCTTTCGCTACCTTCTGCGAGCATGTGATGGCAGCGAAGGAGGCGGCGGAGCGCGAGCGAGAGGCAGATCCTCTTGCCCCCGCGCTCCGAAGGGCAAGGAGGGGGAGGAGACGACGCCAATATGTGCGTCTCCTCCCTCTCCATGGGAGGGGTCCGCCAGCGGGTGGTACGGGGGTACCACCGCCGGCATTGCACGGACACCCTCCGCAGCCCGGTGGGGACGGCTCGACTCTCTCGGCTGTCCCCTCCCGCTCCCCCGACCCCGGGGGAGCACCCGCCGGGCCCGCCGTGTTGGCGGGCCACCGTCCGGGGAGATGTCGTGGTGCGAGGGCTTCGTGCTATTTGCCCCACGACTATCTCCCATCTCCCGCGATGGACGATGAGGGAGAGTCCCAGGGGTTTTAGTCGGTAAACCCCCCGCTGTCATGCGGGGGGGAGTCCGACATAACCCGTCCACGCCCCGGCGGACGGGTATGCGTTACGCATTTCCCCTGGGTTACCAAAAAAAAAAAAAGTGAATAAACTGTATAATAGTGAAAATTACCCCCTTGTTCTAAAATATAAAATACAAACCTCACAACAACAGGCTCGAAATAATTTGTTATTGTCTAAAAATAGCCAGAAGCAACGTTATGATTGTTATGTCAACCCTACTAGTTATAAGCCAGGTGACTTTTGTTATTGAAAAACGAAACCGGTACAAAGTTCAATAATGTATACGACGGGCCGTTTGAGGTAGTGCAAGATAAAACACCTAATGTTATTATAATTAAAGGTAATAAAATAGATACTGTCCATAAGAATCGGACAAAACTGTTTAGATCTTAAGTTTACCTAATTTTAAGCTTGTAGTTAAACTTAAAAAAAAAAATTACTTAATTGTAGTTTTTTTTCTTGCAAATTGAGAGGTGTAGTGTATCCCTATTTTTCCTAATATTCGTTCATATATATAAACGATGGTATTAGACAGAATAAATGTGTACGTCGAGATAACAAGTCATCTTTTATTTCTACCTAACCCACATCTCTACAGAGCGAAACTTGGCTTAATGATTCGGTATACGATGGCGAGTTGTTCGGCGACCGTTATAATGTCTACAGAAGAGATCGAGAAACCTCTGGATTTCACCAGAGGAAGAATGGCGGGGGTGTTCTGGTTGCAGTTGCGAAAAACATCACTTCTTACAGACTTGACAACTTTGAGAGTCAGTGTGAAGACGTATGGGTAGCGTTATCCTTTAAAACTGGCTCACTTACCGAATCTTTACACATCTGCGCGATATATTTACCACCTCCCTTATAGAAACACATGCTAGCTGAATTTACTAAAAGGTGCAATAGTAATATGGAATCGAGCACCAAAACAGTGATTTTCGGGGATTTTAACTTAAATACTATGGCGTGGTCTAATAATTTACCGTGTAACTCATCTAACGACAGCACTCTCATCTGCATGTTGGTCGATTTTATTAACTTAAATAGTCTTAAACAATATTATCAGGTAACTAACTCTAAGTCCAAAATTCTAGACCTAGTATTATCAAACTTTACAATTGATAATGTGACGTTAGCTCCATACAGCCTTAGTGTTGTCGATCCTTATCACCCTTGTTTAGAAATTGCTTGCAATTTACGGGCCGACTCCAGTTTAAAAGAGAGAAGTGGTGAGCCCAGACCTAAATTTCATAAAGCTGATTATGAGAGAATCGTTTACGAGCTCAATAAGATCTCATGGGACCGTGAATTTATGGGCCGTTTAAATGTCGATGATAGGTTGGGCAGGTTCTATGCCATACTGAAAGAGGTTATATCTAATTTTGTCCCTTTACGCAGGCCAAGAAGCTCGAAGTATCCTATTTGGTACCCCAAAGCCTTATTGCAGCTCCTTCGCGACAAACAGAAATGTCGGATAAAATATAAGAAGTTCCAAAACCCCTTAGATTTATTATACCTACAGTCCTTGAAACGTAGATGTGATTCGCTGATTAATGTTTCATATAAAAAATATTTACATGATTTGGAAAGTTCGTTGGCGAATAACCCCAAGCTTTTCTGGTCCTACATGAGGCACAAAAAAACTAATAGCAGTAACTATCCTTCAGTTATGCACTACAATGATAGTACAGCGGACAATGGTAGACAAATTGCATCCTTGTTCGCTAGCTGCTTTATGTCCGCTTATAGTGAACCTTCAGTTGATACGAAACCTGTGATTGCACCTTCTGTAGCAGCCAGCAATAGCAATATTGGTAAAATAGTGATTACGCCGCGGCAAATCCTTGACGCTATAAAAAAACTAGATATAACTAAAGGGGCAGGCGCGGATGGAATTCCCCCTTTGTTTCTGGTGCGCTGTGCCGAAAATGTTTCTTACCCGCTCTCGATTATTTTTAATGATTCCTTGAGATCTGGTATATTCCTTCCCTCCCTTCCCTTAGCCTGGAAGAAGGCTCTCATAGTTCCGATATTTAAATCTGGTCACATAATATCGATAAAAAACTACAGACCAATTTCGCTTTTACCTGCAGTTGCTAAATTGTTCGAATCTCTTCTGTGTCCTATAATTTCATGGCACATCAAGCATTCCATAACCTCCTGCCAATTTGGGTTTATGAAAAAACGATCTACTGCGTTGAACTTTGCTGAATTATTGTCTAATACTAATTAGGCAGTTGACAATCGTCGCAAAGTCGACACCATATACACTGATTTCAGTAAGGCTTTTGATCGGGTTGATCACGGCATATTGTTATCCAAGCTGTCGCACTACGGCCTTGGTGACGGACTTGTCAGGTGGTTTTCTTCGTACCTATCGGATCGGATGGCTAGCGTAGTCGTGAATGGATACACTTCTGAGCCATTACCGGTCCTGTCTGGCGTACCGCAAGGTTCCCATTTAGGTCCAATTTTATTTAATATCTTTATAAACGACGTTGTATCTGTTCTAAATCATTCTAGGGTATACCATTTCGCGGATGATCTGAAGTTATGTAGGGAAATCACCTCTCCTAACGATAAGTTGCTTCTTCAGAGTGATCTCGATGGTCTCGCTGATTGGGTTAAGGCTAATCAGATGGATCTTAATACAGATAAGTGTCATTTCATTCGATTTACAAGAGGCAAAACGATAGCATCCCCTACATACTATATAAATGGAATGGCTCTCAGGGAAGTTGACTGTATCCGGGATCTCGGCGTTACTCTGGACAAGCAGCTGCGTTTTAACAAGCATATTGACAACATCACGTGCAGGGCTTTCAAAATGCTGGGTTTTGTGATTCGCAGCTGCAAGGAACTGAAATCTCCCAAAACCAAAACGATATTGTATAACGCGTATGTGAGACCAATACTGCAGTCCGGTTTGGTCGCCTCACTACGACATTTATATTAAACGCTTAGAACGAGTACAAAAACGATTCTTGTGGCATATTACCTTCCAATCCGGTCTAGCCAGGAAGCTGCCCTCGTACACAGACCGCCTCTCTAAGTACCATATGTTAAGTTTAAAAGATAGACGCCAAATGCTAGATCTTCTGTTCTTGCACAGGTTGGTTGGTGGTGACCTGGATTGCCCGGGCCTTCTTGCGCAAATACAGTTTCACATACCTCTTAAAATGCCAAGAGCAGGGAAACTCGTTCCATTTGCGACGAAGGGGTCTAAAAGCAATCTCGGCCATCACTCAATAATTAACAGACTTCAACGTCAATACAACGGATTGCTGAAGAGGTCTGCGAGCGTTGATATTTTGGCATATAGCAGTCACAAATTAAGGAGGGCTATACTTGATTCGTTCAAGTTGTAGCTCTTAGGTGTAGTTATTTTTTAGTTTTGTTTGTATTTTATGTTTAAATTTTTTCTTCAGTCTGCTCACATTTGCTTGCCGTGGCAGCCTGTAAATTAATCTGCACTTAGCCTTAATATAGTATGTAAGCAATAACGATATGAAAGTAGTGTAAGATTCGTTGGCTGTCCTTAAGAAATAAATAAATAAATTTACGGTGGCACCCCAACCGAGATCTGATGCATCTGTAGTTATGAAGGTGGACGGTGGCGCAATTTGAATGGTTGAGCTCATGGAGAGGTTTTGTAGCCACCATAGAAGTTCCTCCCTTACCTTTTGAGGGAGTTGAAAAGTTTTGCATTTCTCCGTGTCTGGGAGTGATTTCGCCGCCATTTGAATATGCCTGCAATGAAGGAAACCCAATGGAATAGCGTTAGATGCAAAGTTTAACTTTCCTAACAGCTGTTTTGCAACCATCCAGTTCCATTTGTCTTTATTTAGGATAGTATAAATACATTCACTAATATTTTGAACCTTTGAGAATGGTAACATCTTTTTATTTTGATGAGAGTCCCAAATGAGGCCTAGGTATTCTATCCTTTTTTGGGGTTGAAGTGTAGATTTATTGGTATTTATATGCCAGCCCAGTTCGGTAAGGAATTTTACTACCCATTCGGCTTGTAGTTGTAACGCTACAGGGTCGTCGTTTAACAACAAGAAATCATCTAGGTATACTATAGTTCTGATACCTTCCTTGCGAAGTAGTGATGCTACAAAGTTTGTAATTTTGCTAAAAATTGATGGGGCACTTGACAGGCCGAAAGGAAGGCAGTTCATATTGTAAATATGATCTTTAAAGGCGAGACTCTTTGTCATTCGAACAAGTCTGTGTACGAAAAGCTCCTATAAATTATTCCTGAAAAGTGCTATTTAATCGTATTTTTAGTATAAATAATATATTACTAGTTCATATAGTTGTATTTAACATAGTATTTGATAAAAAGTTTCGCCGAATACTAGTGAATAACAAAGTTCATAACAAGCTGATTCATTCTCCGTGTAGCGGCCGTCAGGCGTCACGCCACCATTGCGGGCCGGAACGAGAAGCGCTGCAAGCGCGCAAGCAACTTACACGGTTACGCGCAGTGAGTAAGGACTAAGTTCACGCGCGCCGCCGGGCTGCGCGTCATCGCTACAGCACTGCGCATGCGCGCCGTAACTAGGCAAAGAGAAGGCCGGCACAGAGAGGCAACTACTTGTTTACACGTTCGGAGCACTGCTGCCCTTGCGCGTGCTACGATCAACACTACGCTCCGTCCACGACTACTAGTTTACGTATACTATTACGACGACGGCTAACGGGTGAGCAAATTCACATTATCGTGCATCTTAACAAATAAGGCCAACTATGTCTTCTTCTAAAACTATACCACATAAGTGTGACAAATGTAAAAAAGATATACCCCGGAGAGAATATCTAATATACTCACAATGTAATTACAAATTCGACCTAGGATGTGCTAACGTACCATTTGTAAGGTTTAATATTATGGATACAGAGAGGAAATCTAACTGGAGATGTGGCAAGTGCATATCCAAGCCAGTAAAAAAGCCCGCTGTGATATCCCCATCAATATCTAATGTACATAAGCTTCCCGATAAGTGTAATACAGCATCCATATTAAGTCCAACGGTGGTGTCACCTGAACAGTCAGATGAAGTCTCGCTAACACCGCTCAATAAACAATCGACCAAGTACTGACGCGGTCAATGAAAACGTAACTATACGCCAGTGGAAAAAATTACACGCCTCCGCAGAGCAAATCCTAGATAACATCATCACGGACTGCTCCAGTAACGCTTCGTCAACGTTACTTGAAGACACCCATATAAGCCTACCAAATTTAGGAACCGACGAAGATCAGGAAGCTAAAGAAGAGATTTGTTTTCTTAGAACACAGTTAGCGAGTGCTCACGCCGAGATCGAAAGATTAAGCTTAGAAGTAACTCATTTGCAAAAAAGCATTATAGAACAAAAAAAGAAAAGTGATATCTTCAAGCAACTTCTCTCGGAGCCAAGCCCAAGAAAATCTACACCACAAAAAGGGCGCTGCAAAGCAGGTAAGGACACAAAATATACTCTACAGGATTCTGAAATAGTTAAAGAGGCTAGTAATCAAACTGCGAATTCATTCTGTAGAAGTCAAATAAATTCTCCGTTAAAATGTAGTCCAAAACGAATCAAACACCGTAATAATAAGATCGTTATAGTTGGTGATCGAATTTCTCGAAATATGGCTGTTTCCCTGGTACAAATGCGATCACACTATAAGATTCCGAGAAATTACGAAATCACTGGAAAAGTCTATCCAGATGCAGATCTAGAAACTATAATACGGAGCTCCAGTTTAACGCAAGAACACTTGCAGGAAGATGATTGGCTTATCCTATGCATAGGGTCCAATGATACCAATCCTATTAAGCTAGGCTCGGAGCTAACGGCTTTACTAAAAAATCAAAGTAAAGCAAAAGTGATAGTCACGAGCGTTATCCAGAATCCATACCTCAATGAGAGAAAACTCAACTCACACATAAGAACTCTACTGAAATGCTTTCCCGAAAACGTTCATTATGTAGACCTGAGTTCAAATGATATGAATATTAATCTTAATAGGGTATTTGACTAATCTCGATATAGTAAAAAATATTTATATTTTTGCAAAATACTGGTAAATTAGAACCAATGGCCAAATTTTCAGTTAAAAATATAACGTCTAGCTGGTTTTATGAGCATTCAAAGTTTCATGGGCAAGTCCATTTTTAAAGTATAAAATTTTAAAAAAAATATTATATCATTGAACTACCCGTACATTTTCCACCAACTTTTATTATGAAACCATTTACTTAAACGAAACATTTGATATAGCTACCAAACAAAATTTACTGGACGCGCATACAAGATACGAGCGTGTGACGTCACTCGCCTGTAGCCATTTGTATAGAGCGTTTTGGGCTTGCCCAAAATATGTGCTCTTACAGTTATGATATCTCAGGTGATTCAAATCAGAATCGAGCAATTCTTTCAATAATGTTTCTGAAATTGAGAGGTCTTTTGATTAAACACATAATTTTTTTTTGTCAAATACCCTATTATATATGTGCTAGAATTAACCATGTAATTGACACGATTGATTATAATAAGTACTTTATTTGTAAAAAAATAGATCCTAACAGTATGATTGTACAAGCTAATTATAAACCCAAAAAATCTTATACTTACACACCTCCGCTGCCGGGTACCGTTCCTTTTTACTTTAAAAATAGTCGTACTAAACCTAGGAAACCTTTCCAAACTTCAAGATGTACCGATGATACCCCTGACAATGCCAAAATGAAACCGATCAAAGGCACGATCCCGTACTATTTTGCTACCATACCAAGCAAGGCTTTAAAGAAACCGGACACTGCACAGTTTTTTCGCAACGCAAACTAATAATAGCTACTTTCGTCTTCTCCACCAAAACATAGCGGGAATTTTAAATAAAATAGATAATATTGACCTAACACTTACAGACTTAACGCAATGTAACAAATCAGTTGACATTTTGTGTCTGAGTGAAACCTTCATACAACGAGGATGCGAAACTAATGTAAGGTTGCCCGACTATAAACTCGCCGCTTCATACTGCCGTCCAAAACAAAGGCGGGGCGGAGTCTGCATTCTAATCAAGAAACTACTTGATTATAAGCTTATCGGAATAACTGACCAACTGTCTAGTCCTTTTGATTTCGAATGCTATGGGATTGAGATTCCGTCATATAATCTCATAGTTCTCTGCATTTACAGAACACCAAACAGTGACATTAATGTATTTTTTCATAAGCTGGATGAACTATTGCATTATTTCAGTAGTAAAAAAAAGTATAAAAAATTAATTGTATGTGGCGACTGGAATATTGACATTTTAAAGAGTAATCGGAACTCCAAAGAACTGCTAGGTATATTAGGGCATCATAATGTTTCTCACCATATTAAGACTCCTACTAGAAATCAATCATGCATCGACCAAATAGGTAGTAATATAAAGAAAGTAGAGGCTGAGGTTTTAAACCTGGGCTAGGTATCTGACCACGAAACGGGACAAATGATCTCGTTTCCTATACGTAAAAAACCTACAGTCACCCATTGGTTTGAGTACCGTAGAGACTACAACAAAGAAAACATAAAGAAATTTCATGAGTGTATATCGAGCCTATCTTTTTATAAATTAAATAACAAAACTAATGTAAATGAAGCTTTTAACCAATTCCATGACTTAATAACCCTATTTCATGGACTTTGTTTTCCGTTAGTAAAATTTAAAAATAATAATCTTAATAATAACAGAAATAAATGGAAAACTAAAGGAATAAAAAAATCAAGTGTAACGAAAAGAAAACTGTATTTAGCATATAAATATTCTAAAGGTAATAATAAAGTCTTGCACAAATTAAAATTTGTCAAGTACTCACATGTTTTCAAAAAATGTATTTATAAGTCGCAGCAGAAAAGTAATCAATCTTACATATTAAATAGTGACAACATTTGTAAAGCTACGTGGAATACAATAAACTCCAATGTTAATTTAGCGACGCAATTAAAAAACATTGACATAATAATACAAGATGACGAGACAATTACTAATCCTGACATTATCTGCGAGTTATTCAACATTTTTTTATTGATTCAGTTAACTTGAACCAGGGTGGATTTAAGTCTCTCCAAACCCCCAATAACATTCAGCCTAAGATAGACGCCAATCCATCTATGATATTTCTGCAGCCTACAGATCCACAAGAAATATTAAGCATAATTAAAGGTCTTAAGAACACCAAATCCGCTGGCTATGATGAGCTGACTACGGAAATACTTAAAAAATGTGCTAAGTGTATCTGTATACCTTTAAGCACTCTAATAAATTTGTCATTTGCTGGAGGATGTTTCCCGGATAAACTCAAATTTCAATAGTTAAACCTGTGTACAAGAAGGGTGATGAAAAGGAACTTAATAATTATAGACCTATAACACTAATCCCTATACTATCGAAAATATTTGAACAAGCTATGTACAATAGGCTAAACAAATTCCTTACAAAGTTTAGTATTATAACGGAAGACCAGTATGGCTCCCGCAAAAATAGATCAACAACTCTTGCGTGTTTCAATCTTGTCAAAGAAATATCTGAAAGCATTGATAGAAAGATGCCCGTAGCTGCTCTTATGCTAGATCTGAGTAAAGCATTTGATTCGATTGATCATGAAATAACCCTTCGTAAAATCGAAAAGTCCGGAATAAGAGGTGCCGCCCACTCTTGGCTTGAAAGTTACTTACAAGATCGAAAACAATGTACAGAAATCTCGCGATTAACATGCACACTAAATAATAGTGTATATTCCAAATGTACACATAGGTCAAATTTCAGATTGAATAACAGAGGAGTACCCCAGGGAAGCATACTAGGACCGCTTATCTTCCTCCTATATATAAATGACTTCCCCAAAGCAGTAAATGATAAATGCGTCTTATTTGCGGACGACACTACTTTTACATTTAAATGTAATAATATTGACAACTATGAAACTGACATAAATACATCTATTAATTCAATTATGACATGGTTAAGTAATAACAGATTATTGATAAATATTGATAAAACTAAAATTATTCACTTTAGAAACTACAAAATGGACCCTACTAAAATAAACATAAAATGCTTAGACACCGAAATAGACAGTGTAGATTCTAACACGTTTTTAGGAATCAAAATAGACCAGCACTTAAATTGGAAGCTTCATATTGACCATGTCTGTGCTAAACTAAATAGGTTCGTGTACGCATTAAAAAGGTTAAGGAAAACTGTATCGCAAAAAGCTGCCCTTTCTGCCCACCATGGGTATGTGTCCTCAGTGTTAATGTATGGTCTGCCATTGTGGGGTAATTCCGTTGATCTGGATAGAGCATTTAAAGTACAAAAGAAATGCGTGCGGGCGGTATGTGGAGCGTGGTTTCTCGAGAGCTGTAAACCATTGTTCAAAAAATCCAGGTACTGCCTCTACCGTGCATATATATAAGAGAACTGTGTATGTTTGTGAAAAAGTACCCAGACTATTTTAAAATACATGCTGAATCTTTTGCTAGGCGAACGAGATACGCACGTAAACTGTATTATCCTATATGTAATTCCACATTTCATGCAAATAATATGTAGGAATGGCGATAAAAACATTTAATAAACTGCCCCATAGTATAAAAGGCCTGCCATTAAAATTATTCAAAAAAAGCATTGACAAATGGCTTCTTGATAAGTGTTTTATAGTGTGAGGGAATATCAAACTAACAGTGTAATATAAAATATATAATTGATCTCGTTATAATGTCTATTAAAAATATATACCTATTTAACCTATGTAATATGATGAATGAATGATTATTATTTACCCTGTGTTAGTATCCTTGACATCTCTAATGTAATTGAAATTGTAATGTATAAGATATTTACACACCGGTACCTAATCCCGGTAGGACGTAATTGATACCTTGTAAACTGTAATGTCAACCCATTTAACATTCGTTCTGTAAATAAAGTATTTTGTATTTGTATTTGAAGGATAAATACTTTCGGTGCGATTCTGCCACTGGCACGTGGTAGTAAGCATTTGAAATATCTATCTTTACTAAGTAGTCATCCTTTTGAATTAGTTGGGCTACTTTTCTAAGGTTGATCAATCTGAATTTTGAATAGTGAACGTAATTATTCAGGCTTTTGAGGTTAAAAATCAATCTATGGGAGCCGTTTTGCTTTTCTCTAAGAAAAAATGGTGATATAAAACCATTTGTAAAGTTATTACTTGAAATAGCACCTATTTTTAGTAAGGCGTCGATTTGTTGTTCCATGGGCTTAGAACTTTTGGGCTTAAATTTTTTTGCATTTTTGAGTGAAAGGTATGTTACCGGGGGTTTCTTTGCAAAAGGTATTCGGTATCCTTTTAGAACATTAAGAATTGTTTGTGGGGCATTTAATTTCTCCCATAAATTGATCTTCGAGCTCAATTGACCCGCTTGAAATACCTTTGAACTAATATTTTCTCCCTGCGTTGGGGAAATTTCTTGCTAGTTTGTCGTTGCGGCCTGGTTTATCGGAAGCGCGGGCGTTCCGAAAGGGCTGCCTCTTATTGCTTTGAATCCTCCCCTCTCTGATATTTTTACTGGGCCTTTTTGGTGCTGTTGCAGTCGTCTTCCTAACTGATTTATTATTTGAGTAAAAGTTTCTCTCCCCCTGATTTTTCGCGGCTTCTCCTAGTTTGTCCTCGCAGAAAAGGTGCATATCAGAGGGTGGTATATCATGCAGGATATCATGGAGTACCTACTTTATTTGTTGGTTTGTAGGTTTTCCTGCGCGTCTGTAGGACTTCCGCACGCCTCCCACAGGTGTATTGCACCAAGCCATCGGAGATTTTCCTGAATTCACATTCTGGTGCGAGGAATTTTTTCTGAACTTCTTGTTGAGCATTCGAGTCCAACTTCTTCCAGGCGTCCTCAAAGGCTTTCCTCTGGAGGAAGAGTCTGTAGCTTATCGCCCCCAAGGTTAAGTCGGTTTTCTCCAAATATCCTTGCAATGCCGTTCGAGGTGTTGAAGTTGCTAACAGGCTGTTGACTTTGAGACTTCCAAACACTGGTGCGACGTGGAAGGTTTTTTGCACCTCAGCATACCTTATATTCTTCCAACCATCGTCACCAAGCCGTCGACATTTCCTATCCACGAGTTGCGGGTTTGCTTTTCCTAATTTAGGCTCCGCTTCGGTAGTGCACGGGCTGAAATCGCAATTCACATCCTGAACTTGTTGGTTCCGTAATTTCAATAAATTCGATTCCGCCTCAGGAATTTGTGCTTCTAGGTTAGTTTCCTTCGGTGTGGTGTCAACTCGCCGGGGTGAAGGTGGTAAGTCCAGGAATGGTGGTAGTTCTAAATCCCGTTGGTCTTCTCCTTCAGAGTCGGATGACGCCTCTGAATCAGGAATTTGACTCTGATCAGCTTCACTTTCCTTGGTGGTTAACGCGGCCACCTGTGTGGCCACGCTTTCAATGGCTGCGGTCTGTTGTACGAGAACTTGCATCATTTTTTCGAAGAAGGATATCTGCAGGGACTGGTTGTCACTCGATTCGTGACGCGCAGATTTAGTAGTACTGCAGGAAGCAGTTGGAGACTCTGACTGTCTCTTTCTTTGGGTGCTACTAGGTGTTGAAGCTCTTTGTGATGTGAGTTTTGGTTTGAGAATTTTTACTGTACTCATGAAATGCTCATAAGAGTGCGCGTGGATTTTTTCTACAAGACTATGTGGGGAATATATAAGCGCTCTCCCAACGCACCATCGGAGTAATATCCGTTTTATAATCCTGAATTTCTTTTCTGATAGGCTAGGATCATTTGGGGTATAAGCTTCGCCCAGTTGGGCAGTCGGGATAGCGAACCGAATCTTAGCCTCTGTTTTGGAAAGTCAAAGTCAAAGTCAAATATTCTTTATTTGCATAGGCTTGTACACAGCACTTACAAATCGTCATACATAAAGAAAATATTTTAAACTATTTAAAGATAATGTATATGATTTAAATGAAATTAAATATATATCTTGATACATAAGATATACTAAAAAATAAATAGACATAATGCGATTCTACCACCGGTATCGGAAAGTTGATTCTGACGAGAAGATCGGGCAAGAAACTCGCCAGTTACTCTTTTTAATCGCCAAAATGTTTGTGGGTTTTATGTCTTTTTACCACTATTGTAACTGCTGTAAGTGTCCTAGTTACCAATGTAACCTATGAACTTAGGTTATGTGTAGGTCGATGTGTGAGGTATGGCGAGAGGTGATTAATTAAATTCCGATCATTTAACTCACTGTCTATATTGTCCAAAAAGTCACTGGTTTACACAAATTTAGATATAGTTCTGATACAACAATGTCTCTGATCTGACTCCCGAAATAACTAATTAAAATATGAATGTAAGTATGAATAAAACTGAGAAATAGAGAACCTGACCGTACCCGGTATAATGTGCGACTGAGGTGACGGGCGCGCTGCGCCGCGTGGCTACATAAAAAAATGTGCGGTCAGCATTCTGAATACAATGTGTCGCTACATCACACCCTCCCTTTTTTTTAGATTTTTTTTAAAAAAAAAATTTCAAAACGAAATAAAAATTTATACTGAACCCTGATAAATTATACAATTCCAATTTGCTTGAACTCTAACTGTGCAACAAAGTATTACGTAAGTACATTGATAGAACTGACTTATCATAGTGCAAAGTTTCAACTTACGGGTGCGATGTTTACATTAAAGTCTGTTACATTGTATGTACGTCGACGCTTAAGGCGAATATATCTTGTTCTATTTATATAGAACTGTTAAGGGTAAGCATTTTAAAAATATTGTTAGTAACATTTTTGAATAAATTTTATACGAATTACACTTGTTTTCTTTCTTTACCCAACCTTTACGTTAACATTAATAAGAAAATTTAGTTACATTTTGTTGAAACAAAAAAAATTTACTTAAAAATACATTTTAGTAATTCTTAATCTTACGTTTACAATAATTAAACGTCCTTTTTCTCCTCTTCTCTCATACATTGCGGTTACTCTAACCGACTTTAAAATGTTTCTGGAGAAACATGACAAAAATGCACATGTATTAGGTAGTCGTTATGAAGGCATGCTCTGCAATAAAAAATAACAGTACAAGACTCTGCAACACCCTTCACAACGACGCCACACACGAATATACACAGAATTACAATTTCAAAAAACACAAACATATGGAGAACTGTTAATTATTTTAGACAATATCACTTTAGACACAGATAACATTAATTTTTAAAAAACATATTTTACTTCACTTGGTACACTTTACGAATTATTTCTTTACACTGCTCCTGGCCTTGCCGTTGTTACGTTAGTAGTTGTACGAGGAACTGTTTTAATCTCTGTAACCACTACTTTCGCTGCTTCTTTTGTAATCCATTTCCTTACACGATTCGCGCAGCCCCTACGTATGGCGTATAATAGGCCAATGCTTGCCATAATTATTAAGATTATCACTATGATTCCAAATATTTGAATATGACTTTGAAGTTTCTCGGCGCTTGCAACTTGCGCTTGAGCGCTTATAACAATATCTTTACTTTGGTAATTTCCCATATTAAACTATGTAATGTACTGTAGCAAAATAACTTCGTAAGTGTAACAAATGACACAGATTTAACATTATATTCACAATTATCATTATTACAGCAAAAATCGAACTGGTTGCTTAGCTTGTCTACCGCTGCTTGTAGTTCTAACTATCGGTTTAAGCATATTTTGTTTACTATTGTCTTCACATGACTTTACTCGCAACAATTTTGGTTCTGATTTGTTATTGACATTGTCCGAATTCAAATCTTTTTTACTAGCATTATTACACTTTTTGTCATTATTTAAGAAAGTATCTTCATTATCTTTAACTACATATCGACGGTCCCTACGTATAAACAGACATGTCCAAAATGGCAAAAAAATATTATTGCATAAATGGCTTCGGATTGCCTTTACGCTCATATCCATATAAGATTTTTTTTAAAATATCATAAGGTTAGCTCAATATACAAATCGTATAAAAGGACAAGTATAATCACCTAATCAAAAGTGGGCCGTAGACACAGTTATGTATAGGTACATGTCGTCAAATACTTCGTTTGAAACCTAACCTGTAAAGGTGAGAGAACGAATTAAAAGCGGTCATGTCAGACATGTCCGTTTATACTGCAAACATTTTTTAAAGTATATGGGACATATCTGATATGACCGTATTTACGTCGGGTTTTTTACTACTGTAAATAAATTGATTTATCTATACGTAAACTCATTAATTTTACTTAAAAATAAATAACTTAACACAGAATAAACAGTTTTTAGTATCAACTAAGTATTTGCAGTCATGTCTTACATGGCTGTTTGTACGTGTAAGTAATCAATATATTTACGGTTATGTTTTCATTTACGTTTAAGTTTTTCAAATATAGTAAACATGCTTCAATCTCAGACACAAGTTTGTTTCGGTTCTCGATGACGTTTTCCCGAGAAATGTTGGCGCGGCCGGTGTAAAACGCATCGCCCGTACTGTCATCCGCATAGCAATGAATATCGCGTAAACGCAGCATATCATTGATATGAAGAAGGAATAGCGTGCCCACGCTATTCCTTCATAGCACACAGCCTTGCGGGACTCCGGCATTTATGGACATAGTGTCGGAGCATTCACCGTCAACTAAGACCTTGATGCTTCTATGTTCCAAAAAGCTAGAGACCCATTCGCATAATTTCTCGGGAAGCCCATAGGAAGGAAGCTTCGCGAGAAGCGCCTTGTGCCAGACCCGATCAAAGGCCTTCGCAATGTCCAGCAGACTAACCGCCAATGCCTCTCCCTTACTCTCAATCGCCTGTGCCCAACGGTGAGTCAGGAAAGTCAGCAAATCACCAGATGACCGACCCTGGCGGAAGCCGTACTGTCGGTCGCTAAGCAACTCTTGACCCTCGAGATACCGAAGGAGCTGGCTGTTAATTACGGATTCCATAACTTTTGAGAAAAGGGAGGTTATGGCTATCGGTCTGTAATTGGACGGATCTGAGCGGTCGCCTTTCTTGGGGATCGGATGCATTAACGCCGTCTTCCAGGACGTCGGGACTACGCCAGAAGAGTAGGAGAGCCGAAAGAGTCGCGTGAGTACCGGTGCCAACTCCGGAGCGCACATCTTTAGCACAATGGGTGTGATTCTATCGGGCCCACTCGACTTGTAAACATCTAGAGACATGAGGGCTGAACGCACCGAGCGTTGGTGGAAACGGATGTCGGGCATATACCCTCCGCACTGCGGTATGCTCGATGGTACCTGGCCCCCATCATCTAAAGTCAAGTTGGACGCAAAGAGTTTGCCCAGAAAGTCGGCTTTCTCTTTTGCGCCATGGGCCAACGAATCTTTTCCCGTGCGCAAAGGAGGAAAAGACGGTTTGCAGAAATTACCTTCGATTGCTTTGGCGGGAGGCCAGAACGCACGTGTTCCCGAAGAAAGACGTTCAAGTCTCTCGCCAATTCTACCGATGTGCACCGACTTCGCTCTTGCAATGTCTCTTTTGAAGGACCTGGAAGCGAAGTTGTACTTCTTTTTGAGCGCGCTGGTATTTTCATCCCCCGTCGCCACCGCATCAGCCCAGGCTTGGTAAGCTTCCTGCTTCTTACAAGAAGCTTTTCTGGAAGATGAACCAAACCAGGGCCGAAATCTGCCACCGATAGGAACCACAGACGACGGAATGAAAAGTTCCATTCCCTGCAGCACCACATCGGTAACAGAGTCAGCAACGACGCTGGGATCATCCGGCAAGAAGCACACCTGCCTCCAAGGGTAGGATGCAAAAAAAGACCGCATTCCATCCCAATCTGCTGACCTATAGTGCCATACACGGCGCCCGCGTGCTTTCCGCGGTCGAGCCAAGTCTGTGAGTGGCACTATACTACGGACAAGGCAATGGTCCGAGGAGCCCAGTGGAGCAACAACGGATACGTTGTAGCCGTCCGAGTGAGAGGTCAACAGAAGTTCCAACAGTGAAGGAGCATGGCCTTCCACATCTGGAATTCGTGTGGGCGTGGTAACCAGTTGTGTCAGTCCGTTTGCAAGAGCGAAGTCATGAACAGATCGACCTGCGTAATCAGTTTTACTGGACATGAGCCATTCGGCGTGGTGGGCATTAAAATCGCCAAGGAGGATGATTTCCGCAGAGGGGATCTGCTGCTGCACAATGTCCGAAGCCATCTGGATGCGCTCAAAGAGTCGGTCAGTTTCGGTGTCACCGCTATGGGACCTGTAAAGGCACGCATAAACGCGAGGGTGGTCGTCGCTGTCTACACGGAGCCATAAGATAGATAGGTCCCGACCTTCAAGATTTCTGAGGCGACGAGAGCTGATATCGTCTCTGACGAATACACACACTCCAGCCCTAGGTAAAAAGGAATGTTCTAATCCATACCCAGGGTACCCAAATAAAAAAGAGTATAATATTTAAGTTGATAATATTCAGCTAATAAAGCTAAGTAAATTAAGATAATTAAGCTACAGTGGTGATTTTGACTGTGATTTCTTATGGTAAATTAGTTCCTATTTCAGAAAAAATACATAAATATTGTTAAGAAGATAACTTATGTAACAATATATCATTTGATTAAAACTTGTTTTATTCATATACCCAATATTATAACAAAATCTTGGTTTTATTAAAGGACATGTCTTTTTATACTATGCAGTAAGTAGGCCTACGCTTATTTAGTTTGTACCACGTATAAAAAGACATGTTACTATAAATGCATTCTGATCTTAACATATAACTGTAAATAGATTTTTACGGATTGCTTTGAAAATTAAGTCATAATTACACATTCTCGTAAAAAAAAAATTTAAATTCGTATTGAAAACCGCCATTTGTTATTCCCGCTGTATAAACAGGCATCTTAGATTTGTCCGACTTGACTTTTTTTTAATGACAGCGTAGAAACAGTTAACTCGTAGTTTTATTGGGAAATTGTGATAAAAATACATATGTTTCAATACTGTTATAAGCGTTCTAATGCTAATAAAATATTAGTGAAAAGATATATTAATAATTTTGATTACATTTTTTTTCAGAGCAAAATGAACCTTAATTCCGCTCTCCTGTAAACCTACGTTTTTGACATGTCCGTTTATACGTAGGGACCGTCGATATGCTGGTTTCAATCTATCGATGGATATGGTTGACTGTCGATCTGCTATCCTTATCACGTATGATTTAGGTGATCTGCTAATGACCTGGTAAGGACCGTTGTACGAAGGTGTTAAAGGTCGTTGTACCATGTCATTCCTAACAAAAACGTGTGTACAATTGTTTAAATACTTATGTAAAAATAATTTCTTGTCATTACTATTTCCTCTAGGTATTGGACTTAGGTTATTAAGTATTTTTCTTACTTTATTCACATAACTAGGTTCATCACTTACTTTGACGGATTCGCTGTAATCGAAAAAATCTCCTGGTAACCGTATTGTATGTCCTAACGCTAATTCTGATGCGCTAACGTTGCTATCACTTTTACAAGCGGCACGAAGTCCCAACATGACGGTTGGTAATTCGTCTACCCATGATGTATCGTTGTCTAATAAACGTGCTTTTAACGCGACTTTCAAAGATCTATGGAACCTTTCTATCATACCGTTGCTTTGCGGATGGTAAGCTGTTGTACGTATTTTCTTAATACCTAGGATGTTCAATAATGCAGTATAAAGTTCGCTCTCAAATTGTCTACCTTGATCGCTGGTGATCTTCTTAGGACAACCAAATCTACAAATCCAATTTTCGTAAATTCCTACTGTTTCAGCTGTAATATCTTTGATTGGTATTGCTTCTGGCCAACGTGTAAATCTGTCAATCATAGTTACTAAGTATCTGTGTTTAGGTCCTAACTAAGGAGATGATTAAAAAGCGGACTGTAAATTTAGGTGCTGTAATTCTGCCTTCTAGTTGCACGAATAATTAGAAAGACGCGAAGGGGCAAGTGTCGCCGGTGGGGTCCCGAGCAGAGTGGCCGATGATACGTCGCGGGCTTGTCCGCGGCGGCCGCTGTGACGTCACCGCTGCACTGCGCCCCGCACCTCTCCTCCCGTGCGTACGACGATGTTGTCCCAACATGCTCCCCGGCTTGAAGTCTGAAGAAGATGAGACTTCAAAGATCTGGAAGAGGGCAAATATTAACGCAAGCTCTTCGGATGGTGCCACTCCTGGTTTTAATTTCGGCAACTCTGGTGACATTGTCAGTACCAGGGTAAACGTTGACAATTCTCCCTAACGACCAGAGCAGAGGAGGAAGACCTCTATCTTTGATGAGGACAAGCGAGCCAATTTTTAGCTCTTTCTTCGAGGACTGCCACTTGACCTTCTGTTGTAATAGAGTTACGTACTCGAGAGAGAAGCGAGTCCAAAAATGTTGTTTGATTAGCTCTACTCTCTTGAATCTGTCGAGCCGGCTGATGTTCGTCTCCTCAGGCATCTGTGGTTGAGGAATAGACACGAGTGAGCGTCCAATTAAGAAATGGGCAGGAGTAAGGGCGGTTAAATCATGAGGATCCGAGGAAAGAGGAGTAAGGGGGCGGGAATTTAAAATGGCCTCTATTTGAGCGAGGCATGTATTCAATTTCTCGAATGTAAAATTGGTGGTGTGGAGCAACCTTCTAAGGTGATGTTTGGTAGATTTGACGGCTGCTTCTGCCAAACCGTTGAAGTGAGGACTGTAAGGGGGGACAAATTTAAATTCTATACCCTCTTGGGCAACTTGGCTTTCAAGATTGGACTGAATCAAAAATCTTGACAGTTCATTGAATGTGCCTACGAAATTAGTTCCGTTATCGGAAGTTATACTTTGGGGTTTTCCCCTACGTGCAACAAAACGATTAAGGGCAGCTAGATAAGCCTCCGAGGAAAGAGCCGTGACGAGTTCGATATGACAGGCTTTAATCGAATTGCAGATGAAGATTGCCAAAAATGACTTAACAAGACGACAACCTCGACCCTTGCGGTCGGCTACCAACACTGGACCTGCGTAGTCTACGCAACAATGTAAAAAAGGGAACTGTAATTCAGTTCGAGATGTGGGCAATTGACCCATAATGGGTTGAATTGTATCTGCCTTGTATCTGCAACACCGAACACATTTGTGAATTGTTGCTTTTGCTAGGTTTCTGCCACCAAAAACCCAGAAAGTTTGCCTAACATTGGCTAAAAGAAGCTGTGGGCCAGCATGTAAATATTTTAGATGTAAATGATTAAAAAGAATTTGCGTGAAATGATGTTTAGCACATAAAAGAATCGGGTGTTTAGTATCGTAGCTGTACGGGGAATTTTCGATTCTCCCGCCAACTCGTATTATATAATTTTTGTCAATAAAAGGCGATAAAGAAATAAGGCGATTCTTTATAGGGAGTGCTTTTCCAGATTTAAGAATTGTGTGTTCTATGGGGAACATTTCCAACTGTACTTTTGAAATAATTAAATTTAATGCATTATTTAGATCTTGTACTGTTAAATGACCTTTTAATTTGTTATTTTTATTAGAAATATTATGAATGAATCTTTGTATATATGCTATTGATCTTTGTAAATATGTAAATTTTGATTTATTTTTTATTAAATGAGATATCGGATCAAATTCAGATTGATTATCAAGGACAACAGAACAAGCGACCAATTCAGGTAGATTATGCTTCTCGTCATACCTGTTATTAGGAGACTTTGGCCATTCTGACTCATCTTTAAGTAAAAAACTTGGGCCAGACCACCACAAAGTAGAAGAGCTGATGGAATCAGCCTTCAGCCCTCGAGAAGCATGATCCGCCGGATTATCTTTGGTTGGTACATAGCGCCACGAGTAACCTTCCGTGTTTTCTTGAATTTCGTTTACACGGTTGCGGACAAAATTTTGAAGCTGAAGTGTAGGAGTATTTAACCATCCCAAGACGATGGTGGAATCGCACCAAAAAATGCAATCAACTATGGGTATTGTTAGGGCAGCCAAAACTTTACTACACAGTCTTGTAGCCAATAAGGCTCCGCATAACTCAAGACGCGGCATCGTTGTTGGCTTTATTGGCGCTACTTTGCTCTTGGATGCCAAAAGATGAACAGTTACCGTCCCCGAATGACTAACTGAACGAATGTACAAACATGCTCCATAAGCTCGCATTGATGCATCTGAGAAGACATGAATTTCAAAATGATCAGATTTCTCATTTAGAACCCAACGCGGAATTTGTAAGGTATTAAGAAGAGGCAAAGTGTTAGCAAATGAGAACCATAGCTCTCTTATTTCTAAAGAGACTTCATCATCCCATGCGTATTGATCTATCCACAGCTTTTGCATAATAATTTTACTTTCGACAACACAAGGGCTGACGAGACCCAGTGGGTCGAAGATTTGACTGATCACAGATAAAATATGACGCTTAGTTACCGTGTTTTTAAGCTCTATATTAATTGAGAATGACAAGATGTCTTTAGCGCAAATCCAATGCAAACCTAGAGTTTTAGAAGAAATATTATCAATACTGTCAGCAAATTCTAAAGTGTTGTTATCTACTTTTGATGTGTGTGAAATTGATTGTAATATAGTTTTATCGTTTGATTTAAATTAACGTAAATGAAATTGAGCTGAATTCAAGACTGAAATGACACCATTACAAATTTGGATTGCTTTTTCTTTTGACGATGAACCTCCCAAGTAGTCATCAACATAAAAATCTCTCTCAATAGCCTGCTGTACTTCGCTATCGTGAGCAGTAGATGCTAAACTAACTAAGCATTTCGTAGCAAGGTATGGAGCAGATGAAGTGCTGTGGATCTGAAGGTTTCTTTTTTTTATTTTTTTTTTTATATTATAGGAAGGCAAACGAGCAAGCGGGTCACCTGATGGTAAGTGATCACCGCCGCCCATGGACATCAGCTACACCAGAAGGACGAAAAATAATTTGTTGCAGTGAGCGTTGAGAAGGGTGCAATTCAATCGCCCTGTACATTTTCTCAATGTCTCCAGTTACAACATATTTATGTTGGCGGAAACGGAGCAAAATTGACGTAAGGTCTTCCTGCACTGTAGGCCCTATCATTTGCAGGTCATTCAAGGACACACCTGTACTAGTTTTCGCAGAAGCATCGAATACGGTTCTAAGCTTTGTGGTGAGACTCGATTCATGAATTACGCCGTGATGAGGTAAAAAAAAATTAGGGAATTTAGAAGAAATATCTGATGGCTCTTCATTCTTCAAGACATGTGTCCTAAATTTTCGTATTCGCTCATAAATTCAGTGTATCTATGTTTGAATGTCGAATCACGGTCAAATTTTCTTTCCGAAGACAAGAAACGACATTTCGCCTTCTGAAACGAGTCGCCTAAGACTGAAGGGTCTTTCTTCAGTGGCATACAAACTACAAAACGACCGTCCGCCTTGCGAGAAGTATTTTCAAGAAAATGTTGTTCACAATATCGTTCTTCTAAAGATAAATTATGTTTTACTGGTACACTATCAAGTTCCCAGAAGCGAGCCAAATCTGGCTCAGATTGCTGATTGACGAAATGACAAATAGCTGGGGAAGATTTTGTCTTAAGACGGGCTACATACCCTGACACAAGCCAGCCCAGTTTGGTCTCGTACAATTTGGGTTGATTTTTGCCTAAGTCTATGGAGTTATTACATAAGACTGACCAAAATACCTCAGCTCCAACCAATATATCTATGGCTGATGGAACGTTAAATGAAGGGTCAGCAAGATGAATTCCCAATGGAAGAGGAATGTTGTCTATATTAATGAAAGAAGATGGCAAAGATTTCGTTATGTGAGGCAAAATGTGACAATCAAGAGCAAGTTTGAATTCACTATGAATTGACATAATAGTAAGGCTGCAAGACTGTGTACTATGTGAATTGCTATTATTTATTCCTGTTACTGTGGCGCCAGTACTTCACCGCGACAAACCCAGCTTACCACACAAAGACTGTGAGATGAAATTCACCGTGCTGCCGTTGTCCAGGAGGACGCGGGCGTGATGCACGGCGCCCTCGCGGTCCACCACCTTCACCATCGCTGTGGAAAGCAAAACATGAGGAGGAGTAGTAATCTGTATAACATCTGCGGAATTCGCAAAGTTATTTACTGGGACAGAAGGTCCAGGGGCGGGCGTCGGCTCATGTAAATGCAAAAGAGTATTATGTAATTTTTTGCAATACCTACAGGGCACAAGACTACATTTATTTTCTACATGACCTGGTCTAAGACAATTCATGCAAACCCTTGACTTTGTTGCCTTTTGTATACGTTGTTCAATATTCAGAGCTCTAAATGATTCGCAATTAAATAAGAAATGAGTTTGATTACACATGGGGCATTGATATGATTTTTTAGAAGTATTAAAATTTTTATTTTAATTTTTATTATGCATTTGATTTTTATTGTAAATAGTTTTATTATTAATTGTAGTTTGTAAGTATGAGTTAGGTTTAAATGTTTATATTTTATTTGTTTTACTTATTTTTTTATGTTCATGTAAAGTTTCTAAAAGATTTGCTCTGTTATTCAAAAATTTTATAAATATATCTAGTGAAGGAATATCATTTAATGTGTTTCTGTGTTCCTCCCATTCCCTATGAGTCACGCTGTCTAGTTTATCCGCCATAATGTAAATGATGAGCGTATCCCAATATTGAGTAGGCTGGCCTAACGTAGATAACGCTCTAATGTTTTTATTTGTTAAGTCTATCAAATGGCGTATAGCAGAACATGACTCATTCCGTATGGGCTCGACGCTAAACAAAGATTTAACATGGTTATTTACTAGTAATCTTTTATTATTATACCTATCGCAAATTAATTGCCATGCAGACTGATAATTATCGGATCTAACGTCCAAATTGTCGATTACCAGAGCAGCACTACCCTTTAAAGACGCACGAAGATAATGTAGTTTATTGATGTCGTCTATATCGGATCTGGAATGAATTAAGGATATAAACGTATCTCTAAATTCTAACCAGTGTTGGTAGTGTCCATTAAAGACTGGTAACTCAATCTTTGGCAACCTAACGCAATTAGATTTAAATGCACCCGCCTGTATATCGTGGTCACTCGAAGCGGCTCCTCCTCGAAGGTCGCGCAGCTGGGCCGAGCATCCGGCGCGCCTCCGCCACCAGCTTGAAGTACACGTTCTCGAACTGTTCACGTTCCTTGCTCTCAACGTCCGGATCCTCCGATACAAGCTCGATGTCCCACTGTAATTTATCAAAGTCCGGGTATACATTTTCAAATTTATTTAAGCCACTTTCTAAGTCAATCAACTGCAAGTCTCCCAATTCATTACAATTTTGAAGCAAGTTTAAATAATTACTAAATATAGTTAATTTGGACTTTAAACAACTACGTTTTTTAATTAATTTTTCGTCAGACATAATGTTTTAAGAAAGATGGGAATAAGCTAAGTAGACGTAAACAAGTAATAAAAAGGGCTCGAATATGTAGGTCACTAAGGCGCAGCGATAAGCGTGAACAAAGGATCAGCTGAGAGCGGCAGACGGCCGGGCGACTGCGCACCGTTACGTAACAACCGTAGGTAAGTATAGGCGCAGGCGCACCGTTAGCGAATTCAAATTATGCGTGATCAGATGGAAATATGGGGCTTATTAAATAATTACTGAACAGATTTTAATAGAAAAATGCGTAAAGCAGAGATGAAGTATTAATTGAGATGCTATGCGTAAAGACGATAAAATAAAATAACAAGGCTGGTATAAGACGATTAGAAATCGTAGGTGATTATTTGATAAATATAAAGGAGTAATTTTAAGGCTATTCAAAGCATAAGAATGAAGATTTAAGGCGTGATAGATGGCTATGAAGAATGAAAAAAAGGACGAATTCAAGCACTCGCTAAATTTTGGCCATTTAACACAATAAGGAATGGAAAATAAGGGAAAAATTGGAACAAACTCACTCAATCGTCTAGACCTCCTGTCCTGGCATAGATTACTGACGATGATGATGATGAGCGTCCGTTTTCAAAGATCACGATGACTCGTACGAAGCGTCGGGTCCAAAGTCCACCTCGTGTTGCCCTCCGAACACGACTCGGTCTTACGCAATCAGAGCGTGTGTGGTTGCTTTTGCGTGCAATTCTCAGCAGGAAAATAAGGCTCCCGACGGGAATCTGGCCAAGCTGAAGACCACAGCCGAAGAGCTCCAATAGTGATCCGCAAAAGGTGTCCTTCTGATTTATTCCGCAACTATAAACAGTTATCCTCAAGAGGGTCGACGGACCATTGTTTAGGTCCTAACTAAGGAGATGATTAAAAAGCGGACTGTAAATTTAGGTGCTGTAATTCTGCCTTCTAGTTGCACGAATAATTAGAAAGACGCGAAGGGGCAAGTGTCGCCGGTGGGGTCTCGAGCAGAGTGGCCGATGATACGTCGCGGGCTTGTCCGCGGCGGCCGCTGTGACGTCACCGCTGCACTGCGCCCCGCACCTCTCCTCCCGTGCGTACGACGATGTTGTCCCAACAATCTGTAACCTTCCTCTGTGGTAGGTAATGGTCCTACTATGTCTACGTGAACGTGCTCGAATCGTTCGCTTTGTGGAAATATTCCTAAACGTGAAACGTTATGTCTATGAACTTTAACTTTCTGACATGATATGCATTCCTTACACCATTTATTAATATCCCTATTCATGTCAGGCCAAAAATATCTTTGTGTAATAATCTTCCTAGTGCTTCTAATTCCTGGATGACTAATGCTATGTGATTTGTCAAATACTAATTTCCTAAATTGTTCTGGTATGTACGGTCTTACGCAATCTTTATTAATGTTACAATAGATTGGACTGTTACACAAAGGTCTAGCTAAGAAGTCGCTAAGTTGCTGATCTGTTTCCTGTGCTTGCGCTACTTCGTCGAAATCGATGTTAGTGGGACAAACAATTGACTCTACTGTTCTCGATAACGCGTCAGCGACTGCGTTCCATAATAATCCATAATTTCTTTAGAGGTTCCTCTGAGATGCCAACATTTTTCGCCAACTCTGTCATCTTTCTTAGCAACTGCGAAGGTTTCTGTGATCCCAAATCCATGTCACTCACTAATTTTTGGAATTGTAACTCAGCACTCTCTTCATAAACAGCCAATAATCTGTTTTTCAACGTGTTATATTTCTCGATAGGCGGTGGCATCTGGATTAAATCGCTAACCTGCCTGAGTGCGTCTCTGTTCAACTTCGCTATAGCGAAGCTATCGCCTTGTTTCTGCGGTGCCATGATCATTTCGAAATGTGCAAACCATACTCTGGGCATGTCGGCCCAAAATTCTGGTATTCTCGACTGCACTGACACCATGCCGATATCGAACTTTTCTTCCTTCGGAGTTGTGCCTTTTGGCATGTGAGTTTCTTCGTATTCTTCATTCATTTTTCACAGAAATAGTCTTAACAAGTCTCAAAAAGTGAAAACCTCACACGTGTTCTCGAAGCGCGTGTTTCCGTCCGGTCAGGTTCGCGCTGTGAGCCGCACACCGGAAACGCGGGATCACCACTGTGGGTTTTATGTCTTTTTACCACTATTGTAACTGCTGTAAGTGTCCTAGTTACCAATGTAACCTATGAACTTAGGTTATGTGTAGGTCGATGTGTGAGGTATGGCGAGAGGTGATTAATTAAATTCCGATCATTTAACTCACTGTCTATATTGTCCAAAAAGTCACTGGTTTACACAAATTTAGATATAGTTCTGATACAACAATGTCTCTGATCTGACTCCCGAAATAACTAATTAAAATATGAATGTAAGTATGAATAAAACTGAGAAATAGAGAACCTGACCGTACCCGGTATAATGTGCGACTGAGGTGACGGGCGCGCTGCGCCGCGTGGCTACATAAAAATGTGCGGTCAGCATTCTGTACAATGTGTCATCATCATCGTCATCATCATCAGCCTGTTGCAGTCCACTGCTGGACATAGGCCTCTCTAAATGCTCGCCACTTTGATCGATCTTCGGCTACTCGCATCCAGCTCCAGCCAGCCCTCTTGCGCAGATCATCACTCCATCTGGCCTGAGGTCGTCCTACACTACGTTTACCGAGACGCGGTCTCCACTCCAGAACTCGTTTACCCCAACGGTTGTCAGTTCTGCGGCAGATGTGGCCAGCCCACTGCCACTTCAGCTTGCTAATCCGATGAGCTATGGCGATAACTTTGGTTCTCTGCCAGATCACCTCGTTTCGGATTCGATCACGCAGAGAAACGCCGAGCATAGCTCTTTCCATAGACCGCTGAGCGACTTTGAACTTGTGGACTAGCCGTGCTGTTAGTATCCACGTTTCAGCCCCATATGTCATGACGGGTAGGACGCACTGATTATAGACTTTTGTCTTTAGGCACTGTGGAATAGACGATGAGAAGACTCGACGTAGTTTTCCGAATGCTGCCCAATCCAGCTGGATTCTTCTTTTCACCTCATCCTCAAAGTTGTTTCGACCCAACTGCAATGTCTGCCCGAGGTACACATACTTCTCAACAACTTCGAGGGTGGCGCCATGGATCGCAATCGGTTCCGGTAGAACATGTTCATTGAACATGACCTTGGTTTTTTCCAAGTTCATCCGTAGGCCGATGCGTTTAGAAGAGTCCGCCAGGCTATTGAGCATCTGTTTTAGGTCCTGCATCGTTTCTGCCAATATGACGATGTCATCTGCGAATCGCAAGTGGGAGATGTATACGCCATTCATGTTGATGCCACGTCCTTTCCAGTTCAGCGTCTTGAACATGTCCTCCATTGCATTTGTGAACAATTTTGGGGAGATGACGTCCCCTTGTCTCAGTCCTCGATGCAATGGTATAGGTTTTGTTTGTTGATTCTGTACTTGGACGGACATAGTGGCGGCCTCGTAGAGACATCTCATCACTTGGATATATCGCCAATCTATTTGGCAACGCTACAGGGACTCCAGAACAGACCAGATTTCAACCGAGTCAAAGGCCTTCTCATAGTCCACAAATGCTAGACACAGTGGCTGATTATACTCCTCGGTCTTCTGTATAATCTGCCGCACTGTGTGAATGTGGTCTATGGTGCCATATCCGCTCCGAAATCCAGCCTGTTCCGATGGTTGGAATTCGTCGAGTCTTCGCGCAAGACGGTTCGTGATCACTCTTGAGAATAGCTTATAAGCGTGACTTAGAAGCGAAATGGGTCGATAGTTCTTCAACATGCTTTTGTCACCCTTTTTGAAGAACAAAACGACCACACTTCTACTCCACGCCTCCGGAGTTCTCCCTTCAAATAGGACAGCGTTAAAAAGCTTTTGGAGCTCCCTCAGTACGGGTTTACCTCCAGCTTTGATCAGCGCTGTTGTTACGCCATGCTCTCCAGGGGCTTTTCCGTTTTTTAGCTGCCCAAGAGCAATCTCTATTTCGCCAATGCTGATTTCTGGCAGGTCTTCGGTGAAGTGACGTATTAATTTGGCTCGAGAGTCCTCATTTTCAGGATCAGGTTGAGATGCATGCGAAGCGTATAATCGGCTATAGAAATCTTCTATCTCCGAGAGGACTGCTGGCTTTGAGGCAACCACTTCTCCACTTGCTGTAGTCAGCTTCGTCAGGTGGCTTCTTCCGAGAGATTGTACGAACACCTTTGACCCCCGATTCTGCTCGATGGCTCTTTCAATGGAAAGAGTATTAGAGCACCGGAGGTCGCGACGCACAAGCTTATTGATCTCTCGATTAAGAGCCCGTTTTCCCGACGAAGTGATGGGTGGGTCTTCACGCCGTTGCCTCATTAGTCCTAAAGTCTCATCGGATAGTTTTGATTTCTTGCCCTTACGCCGCATGTTGCAAAATCTCGTACCTTCCTCCCTGAGGACTCGAACCACATTTTCAAGGTTCTGGTTAACGTCAGTTGTGGTTTACACGGCAGCAAATCGGTTCTCCAGATTCGACTGGAACGCTTCAGATCCTGTAATGGATTAGAGTAGAGTAGGTCGGAGTCTGGACTTCATCAAACGGACGCGTTCGGCTTTAAAGTCGATATTCAGAGTGCCTCGGACAAGTCTGTGATCACTGCCGGTGTTAAACCTGTTGATCACGGAGACATCTCTGAATATGTGCCGTCTGTCCGCCAAAATTAAGTCTATCTCGTTTTTCGTCATAGTATCGGGGCTCTGCCATGTCCACTTCCTTTGAGGCTGCTTTTTGAAGAAGGAATTCATCAAAAAGAGCCCCTCTCGCTCAAGGAAGTTGACAAGCATCTGCCCCCTATGATTTCTGACTCCAAATCCATGAGATCCTATAACCAATTCGCTGCAATTCTGTACTCCCACTTTAGCGTTAAAGTCCCCCATGACAACATTGTAGTTAGCTCTGGTAGTGAAGTGGAGAGCCCTCGATATGTCATCGAACATTTCCTCCACTTCATCGTCTGAGTGCGTCGAGGTCGGTGCGTACACTTGCACCACCTTGAGGCTGTACCTCTCGGTGAGCTTGATGATGAGGTACACTACCCTGTTCGACACACTAGACATTTCGACTACGTTGTCGGAGAGGGACTTATTGACCAGAAACCCGACGCCACCTTGGGAAGTTTGGTCTCCCTCGCGGAAGTACAGGAGATGGCCTGACTCTAAGGTTACGGTGTCCTCTCCCTCTCTTCGGACTTCAGATAACCCTAGAATGTGCCACCTAATCTTCCCAAGTTCCACCTCAAGTTGCGCCAGATGCGAGTCAAGCCGTAACGTGCGTCCGTTGTAAGTAGCCAGGGTCAGTTGGTTTTGGTGGTTGCCGATCTTCTCCCGGAGATTCTTTGTACCCCCCGTCCCGCCGTTACCATAGTCACCACCACAACTAGGAATAGCGGGACTACTGGGAACTGGGGGCCGTGGTCCTTGTTGTCTTATCATTTGGAGGATTTGCCCATAATCGCCACGCTGGGCAAGCGGGTTGGCGATCGCAGAACGTAGCTATTGCCCTGGTGACGCTGCTGCCCGTCACCGGGCTGTTGATTTGTTTTGGATGGATATACCGCCATCAGTCGGTCGCCAGAGCCTCGTTCGCTATTCGGCAGGATGCACCGCGGGCAGGTGAGGTTGGCTTTTGGGGCGGAATGGTGTTGGTTCACCCCCTTACATCCCTACAATGTGTCGCTACATGTTTATTACAATGTTTTCCTCATACCACCTCCTACAGTCCAATACTCAAGATGAAGAAAATGTTAAAGGCTGAGAATGAGGTAAACCAGAGCAGACCAGTCCCCAGAGGCGGCACCTGTACACAAGTATGACGTATGTGTCAGCCATCATTTCACTCAACCATATCAGAGGGAATGTAATGAAGATAATTATTGTTTCTCCGAATAGTTCTGTGTAAGTGTAGTTTTCAACTTCCCAGCTTTTCCAGTCTTGCGGGTAGTTGTCGTTGATAATTTTTATTATTCTATTACAGAACTCTTTATCCTCCGTGGGAGTTGGTAGGGCACAAAGGTCCCCCATTGATATTGGTGCCATGATCTGTAAGCACAAAATAAAGCATCCTATTAGGTTGAACCTATTGGTTGATGGTTTAGTCAATATTATGACTCGCATCGATAAGCCATCAGATGTCCTGACATGGTCATTGATACGACCCGATGCAATGCGTCGTGCCGTATGTTTGTTGTGTCGATACGATCTATACGACTGGTCGCATGATTGATGCGACTCGGTGTTTTAGTTAATGCGTCGAGTCGTATGGGTTGATGCGACTTGACACAAACGTGTCGGTTGGTGTTCCGCGTCGCATTGAATTGAATGATACGATCCGGGACGTATAGAGTACGGGTCACGATTCGACGTATCAAAAATGATACGACTAACAAGGAAGTGTGCATAATTATTTCGTCAACCATTTTTAATGGAATTACGGAGGAACCCGTTGTTCGTTGCGAGACAACGGACTGTAGGTATAACAATGCTGTTATATCTAGCACAAGCGTGCCTAAGCAGCATGTGCGTAATGCACGTTCCTCTGAAAAATATATATCAATGAATGATTTCCTTAACAAACTAAGGACATTCATTTATTTGACGTAAGCGTTTATAAAATTAATTTTATCTTCTTACCTTTATTTAAATCTTCGTTCGTAACTACGAATGATGGACACTACTGACGACGCTGAAATTCAAAAGCGTACTGATCACGACGAGCGAAACTTCACGTCATGCGGCACTGACATTTAACGCTAACTTCACTTGGGTGAAACTTCACCCAAAGTCTACTAGATGGCGCTGATGTTCAAAAGGGTTATCTCACGTGGGTCAAGCCAAGGCTCGAACACCTAAATAAGACTATTTTTAGATAAAGTCACTGCACTAATTGCTGCTTCTATTATAAAATAACGTATACGTTACACACTCGCCGGGCAACTCGCCCGCAGCCGCCCATTCGACGCCGCATCTTCAAACGCAGCCGGGGCGTGGCGCAAGCCGCAATCGGCCGCATGATCGCGGCTGACCAAGCGCAGCTCTCGCCGCTGTCGCGCCCCCCGGCGTACCAGACGCCCCCGTCATCGCCGGCCCCTTCGCTCCCAGACCTGGAAGGCGAAGAATTTTTCACGGGCAGCCCTCTGCCCCCTACTCCACTGCAGTCGCCGTCACCATCGCCGACCCCGACACCAACTCCGACGCACTCGGCCAAGCGGTAAGCGGGTCGGGGGTCGGGTAAGCGATGCCTACCCCAGGCGTCCCGCTGGCCACGACGCCGCTGCCGCAACGCACCAAGCCCCCCCCCCCCCGCCTTGTGGCCCCTGCCGTGTAGTGTAGAACTAAGTACGTATATTGGATATTAGTATATTATATGCTTAACCTTATAGATAGATAGATAGATATTCTTTATTGCACAAAAATAGAATACATGAGTGAAACAACAGCTATAGACAGTACAATAAGGCGGTCTTATCGCTTGTAGCGATTTCTTCCAGACAACCTTTAGGTAGAGGAGAGAAAACAGCGTGTTGGCAATGGGGGTAAGGCAGTGCAAAGAGATTGCTGAATGAAAATAAGAAGAACAGATACTTATAATTATACATAACATACTTAAATAATAATAAGACATACATAAATATTAATACACATAAATATATACATACAATCAAAAATAAATAAGTAATAAATCATAAATACATAGCTTAAAAGTTTCTATATGGATGGATAACTACAAATGACCAAAGAATAGACCACATATGAAGAAGAAGCAGGGATTCATTTAGGAAGTCAAGAAGTGAGTTTTAAGACGGGATTTGAATATAGGAAGAGATTGGGATTTCCTGATTGGAAGGGGCAAGGAGTTCCAGAGACGGATGGATTGAACGGTGAAGGAGTTAGAGTAGAATTGAGAGGAATGAGGAGGGAAGGAGAGATGGAGTTTGCGGGATGATCGCATTTCTCGATCGTTGGCTGATTGCAAGAATTGGAATCGCTCTTTGAGATAAGCTGGAGCCAGAGGATTAAATAAGACGGCATATAACAAGGAGAGGACATGAAGGTCACGACGCCGGCGAATGGGAAGCCAGTTAAGCTGTGAACGGAACTCGGAAACATGGTCGTACTTGCGTAGACCGAAGATGATGCGGAAGCAGAAATTTTGAAGCCGCTCCAGCTTATCAAGAAATTTTTCACTAAGGTCTAGATAACAGCAATCCGCGTAATCAAGAATGGGTAGAAGTAAAGCCTGTACGAGAGCAACCTTATGTACTCTTATAACATGTATAATCCTTGTGTTTGGGTACAATAAACCAGTGTAATCTCGAACGTTGTTTATTTCACTCAACTCCTCAAGTAGCATCCTTTCATGGCGACCCTGCCAGTGGCGGGCTACGTCCAAATACGGATGGTGTAAAGTTCGGTGATTCAACATGCATTACATTCATAAAAATCGGCTGTGCGCTATCGACGTGTTGCAATCAATTTATTCACAATGGGTACCACTAAATCAAAAGAACAAGTAATTATTGCCCAAGCGACCGGTGTTGGTCAAACTGCAGCGGAGATACAGCAACAGCAAAGACACGATACGACAAACTACCTATTGATTGTCATCTGTACGGTGATGTTGATTGGAGCATTATGGGCGGTGTATAAGTTAACTAAGAAATGCCACGATAAACAAATAGATCGGAGACTAAATGACGAGCGGATGATGAGGTATTCCAGTATTCTGCGGCGACACCAGTTAAAGACTGAAAACGTGTAGTGCGTGCGTCCCAGTGAGTGAAGTGATACGGTAAAGTGTTGGTGCGAGCTGTAAGTAGGCAAAAACCATGTATGTTTTGTAGTAGAGTAAATTTATTTAATGGACAGTATTTATTCATAATAATAAGTCATAAAAACTACTAGAGAATATGTACACATAATATTTTAATAGCATAATACAATGCGTAATTTTCATATATTTTTATTGCATAGTACTTACCTACTGATTACTTACCTACTGTGGTAAAATAATAATGATGCTATTTAGTGTGTTTTGGTTATGGCAGAGGAGTTAAGCTTATTTTTAAATAAATTAAAAGATGTACGGACGTATTTAATAAAAATTGGTCCAAGTCGTAGGAAAGGAAACATATTAAAAAGAAAAGTGAAGCAGACAATATTTTATTTCAATTTAATTCCTGGAAGGCAATCGCGCTAACTTGAAAAGTTTATGTTCGTAGCTGTTTCGTTTCCAATTCAGTTTTGGTTATAATCTAACCTCGGAACAATTTGGTATCGCGCTAAAGTTTAAACGTTTACCAAAATCAGACTACAACTGGACCGTAACCATTAGTGACGTTAACCTGCTATTTTTAATACTAGCTAGTATTTTAGTACAATCAATGGTCGATTTATAAGTTTTACTACATCACTAGTTTTATCTGACACTGACAGTTCCATTATTGTCGGTGATATTTGTCAAAGTACCTATTTGTTTATAATGTTTATCAAAACAAATATTACAAAAAAAATATCCTTATAAAAGTTTCGGCGGAAAAAATATATGATATATTATATGATAACGTCGTTGTAGGTAAGTACCGTTGTTTATGTAAAAATACGTACCCACCTAAGTAGGTTAATTCTTCTTCTTTTTCATTGTTGTTTGTAATAATATTTTAGGAAATGGAAGAGCAACGGCGGAGATGCACGGCAGTGCGGCAGTTGGAACTTCTTTTGGAATTGCTCGAAAGTAGAAGAGACCTCGCTCTTGGGCGAGTGAGGTCGAAAGAGTTCCGCAGACTTGCTGCACAAATGTGGAACGAGTGTGCGGAAATCCTAAATACAGAAGGCCCTGCAAGAACGGGAAAAGAATGGGCGAAGGTTTGTACTTCTGGACGCTGTGACAAATAGATAAATACGCACTCACTATTTTAGTACCTTTTTAAAATTTCAACATTTTATGGAGTGACCAAAAATTTTATTTATTTATTTATAATCTATGAAAGACTTACAGCTAATTACAGTGTTAATAAATAACAGTATATCTTTCGGAAAGCCAATTACAAGTCCTCACGTTTGAGTTTGAATAGTAAATACATACTGTGGTACACATTAAGTACAATACTTATGCCCAGTAAATAGATCAAACTGTTGCTAGTTAATATAAAATCCATAAAATACTATTGCTAAGTGTTTTGAATTTTTAAAGAACTCTGATGCCAAGCACTTTTTTGCCGAATTAACTTTAGTTTCAAAAATATCCAAGTCGAACTGTTTACATACTTTATTAAAATACCGACTCGCTCGCACAATGTAGGTATGATTTTTTTCTGTAATTAGTAGAATGTATGAATTTTTTCTGTAATATTCTATTAATTTCTATTTTGTTTCAGTATGAGCAACGGCATGATGCTGCACAATGAGGGAGAAATACAAAAATACATCGTAAATAAATAATAAATTTTGTAAAAAGATGTTTTAATTAATAATTCTGTCCCTATTTGCCCACAAACGGTAGACGAGTGCCTGCCGGCGCGATCGCCCTAGCTGCAACTCGCTATGGGCGCTCCGGCCCCTGTCTGTCCTAGGCACTCCGCTGTCCACACCCTCAGTCAAGCTGCGCCCTCGAGCCGCTTCCTCAGCAGTCAGCGGAGTGTAAAGATGTTAGCGCTGTGTACTATGTTATGCAGTACACAGCAAGCGTTCGTTATCTTTGCTGCAACTACTGGTGAGTAGTGCAGCTTCCGGTCAATTAATAGGCACCTGTGAAAATGTTTTTGAAAGTTTAGTATGTATTGATATTGCATGTATTTAATATTACGTTTAAAATGAGAATCACCACAAGTATAACATACCTAAAGTGTGCTTTCAAAACTCCTATACAACGCTCAACTGTACCTACTCCTTGCAGACAGGTGAGTTCTGGTAGTACTCTTCAGGGGTGTCGGGCTCTGGCTCTGAGATAGGTATCATCATAGTCGTCCTCAAAGGATACCCTAAATCTCCTATATTATTACAATGTGAGGGGTCAGTTTACTCAATTACACCCCTGGTTAGATCTTTCGACAGTCTATAGCGTTTTACAAATTGTCGATCAGTCATGTTAAAGGCAAAACTTTGCAATCTTTCACACACATTCTTCCTCCTGGTTTGAGCCCGAGCCATCGCCACATCGAACTCGTGAGCCTTCTCCAACAAAAAAATGTAGGCGTGATTCATTTTTCTTTGGAAAAAGTTGAAAATTAAACCCAAACATCACAAAAGTTCTTGAAAAAGTAGCGTCACGTCAACTTTCTTGTTTGACAGCGGTTACGTTTCAATAGCAATTCAGTTGCGACTCTAAACGCAGTTAAAACGTTAGCGCGATACGAAATGTGGAAATAGCTGTAGTTCAACTTAAGTTCAGTTTCGTTTCATACGATTTTTATTAGCGCGATTGCCTTCCTGTTTAGAAACATTACAAAATTTGGGTTCAACAACTTTAATAACTAAAATAAGTAGGGAATTTAGTAATTTATATTCTGAAATTATTTCATTGTGTTCTCCAATTACTATCGAGGAAGAAGTATTGTCTGCTGCGACCACAATGGCTGAGGAAAATTTTGACTTACGAATTGCGTTGAGCTTACTCCCAGTCATGACCGATAATGATGATAACACAAAACAACTCATAGAGGGTATTGGATATTACGACTCTGTATTGTCAAAACAAACGTGTAAAAGTAAATTAATATCGTTTGTGTTGAAAAGTAGGTTATCGCAACAGGCTAAGCTACAGCTATTACCTAAATATGACCATGTTCATGAGCTTATATCGTCGCTGCGAACGAACGATAGCGCGCCATTAATCGGCAGTGCGCGCGGAGGCATCGTGGTGGATAGAGTGTGGTGAAAAAGTGCAAGTGCAGTGTAGTGAGGAGTGTATTGCAGGAGAGTGATTAAACCAGGTAGTGACTTTGTCAAATAATTTGTTAGGTCTGATTACCGTAGTTTGGTGGAAAATGTATTGACGTGAGAGTGTCGCAAATATATTGATTTTGTAACTTGATATTCCGTTTTATTTAAACTCACAATATACCTATTTCAACTTCAGAAGTGGGATAAGCAGACATAGATTTACTTTACTGTCTGTTTATCCTATGCCCACACGAGAGAATTTTACTTTTTTTTGTTCCGTGCATTTTGATAATTATCTAAAAACGAACTTTTGTGGAGTAATAGTTCGTAGTCACCACCAAATCACAGTAATTAGGCATAGCTTGTTACTAATTAGTATATTATGTGGCTAGAACATAGTGGTAACCTTATTTTGCCCTGAAGGCGCTTGTGGTAATAACTTTTCCTTATGCCATCAGATCGTGGGTTCAATTCCCACCCGATACATACACTTGTGTTTGTCTGTGCCATAAATCAGTAGTAATTAGTATAATTAAAATTTTGTCAAGATAATGAGATGCGAATATCGAAGTTATTACGTGTGTTCGTTACAATTTAAAAATAAAATAATAAACTTTGATCGAGTATATGATATAATGATTTTAGTAAGACGGAAGTTATATCAGACAATATGCTAGATTCAATCATAATAGTATTTCTTTTTTTTAACCTGAATACGACTATGGCAGTGACGTTGTGCCTAATCTGCCTTATTTCCTAAGATTTATTAAGGTCTTTTATTTGTTTTTTTTTTACATAAGATGATGATTGTTCCAAATTGAATTTTACATAATTGTTTAGGCCTTATTTAATCTAGATTTAGACTAATAAACGATATGCAACATCTGGCAAGGCTTCAGCTTAATCGGAGATGTATTTTTTGAAAGTATTAGTTGTAATACTCTCATTTAACTTATATATTTTTAGGATAATGGACCCTGATGATGAAATGAGACGATTGCATCGAGAGGAGCGGTGCAGTCGTAGTCGCAATACTGATCGTGCTAGAAGCCGTTCGAGGCAACCGCGGGAGAGCGACGGTTGGCTTCTTTGCGACCAGGATCTAGGTCGCCGGCAGAGGTTATGCGCAGAGGCGGTGAGATTAACCAATCCTTATTGTGTAAATTAAGGACCAGAGAGTCAGGTGGTCGAGGTGAGAGAGCGAGAGAGAGTCTTAAAGGACAATCTCGTAAGCACCATGCACCTGATAGGTCTCAAAGGTCAAGGAGCGGAGAGTTGACGAAGCAAGGTCATAATGACAGAGAGTTCCGTCAGCAACGCTCAAGGAGTAAATCTTTGGTATTGCCGGCTGGTAGTATGGCGTTGCGTGGCCGACGCAGCCCAAGCCGTAACATGAGGAGCAATGATAGGCGATCACGCACTAGGACAAGACGTTCCCGAGAACCTGCATGCGTTCGTGATGACCATGAACGCGACTATGACGTAAACGATAGGGTCAACATGGGCTCAACAAGTCGGTTGGTTGCTAGAAACATATTAAGGACGCCAGATCGAGATGATTATAGGTTTTCTAAAGCCGACCGGAAAAGGCGTCGCTCGCGCTCTCTAAGCTACAGCCCACCGACTCGCCGAGGCCGTAGTAATAGTACAAATGACGTGTTGGATAAGTTTCTAAACATATTGCAGGGCGTTAAAAATCAATCTAGTTCAAGGCTTTCATTGAATAATGTCATTCCGGAGTTTGACCCAATGGCTAAAGACCAGACAATATTAACGTGACTCACTAAAGTTGAGGAATGTGCGACTATTTACGGATGGGAAGAAAAGGAGATTATCCATTTTGCATTACCCAAACTTTCAGGAGTAGCAAAATCCTGGTCTCAGGGCCTTGATAGTGTACTATATACGTGGCGGGAATGTAAGAAAAAGCTTCTTGAATCATTTCCTACCCGCGACGACTATGCGGACTTATTGACGACGATGTTGGCGAAACGGGTGCGTTATGGCGATTTTCTTGAACACTATTACTATGAAAAAATGAATCTCCTTAATAGATGTTCCATAAAAGGTCGTAAGGCAGTCGACTGTTTGTTGCACGGCATTGACGATCGGGCAGTTAGGGTTGGCGCACAGGCCGCTAGTTTTCGGGAGCCCGAAGAAGTTCTAAAGTATTTAAAAACGGTCAAGGTTGGTACTACTAAAGATATTGATAGATCGAGGCTAGGAAGGAGTAATTTAGTAGGGGGTACGAATAAGCCAAAACTTGAAACAGTCAAACGCGTCTTTAAATGTTTTAATTGTGATACTGAGGGGCATAGGAGCTTTGAATGCTCTAAAGTGGCTCAAAAATGTGTTATCTGTAATAAAATGGGACATTTAGATATTTATTGTAGGAATGGCAAAGGTAAAAATGTAACAAAAGTAGGAGAGCAGGTTCAAAAGGAGGAAAAACAAATAGCCGAAGTGATAGCATCCGATGAGACTAATGAGAAGTATGTTATTGAAGTGAAAGTCAATGGGTTAGGATTGCAATGCTTCGTTGACCTAGGGAGTCAGTGTACCCTAATAACTGAGCAGGTGTCAACTCAGCTGGGGTTGGTACTGAAATCGGATAGTTTACCGGTTCTGAGGGGTATAGGAGGTCACAGTTTTGCACCATTAGGTCAATGTGAAGTTGAGGTATTAGTTCAGGGCGTAAAGCAAATAATAGATAGACGTGTACATTGTGCAAAATCACATTTTAAAATATCCAGTCTTACTAGGGCATTCGTTTACGGAAAACCCAAATATTTTTGTAATAAAAACGCCAAATAAAATCATTTTCAAAAGAGTACCGGAAAGCAGGTTATTTTTAAAGGTTCAATGTCGAATCGTCATACCTACTCAAAAGATGAGGGTTGTAGCTGTCGTTACAACATCCAATTATACAGGCAAGATATATGTAGACGGCTCCATCAGAGGTAAATCAGGCAAGGAGTATTATTTACTGCCTGGAGAGTATACAGTGGAGGCTGGAGTTAGTCACCTTTTAGTTCAGAATGTTTGCGATTCGATAACTATTGATGAAGTTGTATTATTAACGCGTGCTACTCCAGTCACTACTGAATACGACGTATGTTCTATGACGTTTTCTGAGTCTACCCCGGACGACAAAGTTATTTGTCGTCCAGAGGTCACAACGGAACAAAAATTAGAGCTTCAAAAGCTTCTATCCGAATTTGGTAGTTGTTTTTCAACCGGATTAGGTGATTTAGGTTTTAGCACGGCTGGTGAGATGGTAATTGAGTTGAAAGACTCTGAACCTGTTGTTTATAGACCGTATAGGATGTCTCACGGTGAACGGATACTAGTGCAAAATATGGTACAAGAGATGTTGGATGCGGGAATTGTTCGCGAATCATCATCACAATATGCCAGCCCTATAGTACTGGCACAAAAGAAAACTGGGGAAAAGAGATTGTGTATCGACTATCGTGCTCTAAATCAGCGCACAAAGAAAGACCACTATCCTCTTCCCCGCATCGAAGATCAATTAGATCAGTTAGCTGGGAGCAAGTTGTTCATTTCATTAGACCTTGCTTCTGGCTACTATCAAATACCTATATCAGAGACATCTCGTGATAAAACTGCGTTCGTTACACCTGACGGGCAGTTCGAGTTTACTAGGATGCCTTTTGGCCTCGTGAACGCTCCGTCAGTGTTCCAGAGAACTATGAACAAGATTATGTCGGATGCCAAAGTGAAGTACGCACTCATTTATATGGATGACGTGCTGATCCCAGAATCGTCTTTTGAGGAAGGTCTTCTCAGGTTGAAAGAAGTTCTCACGCTTCTGCATAAAGGTGGCCTAACCTTAAAGTTGGGTAAATGTCAATTCTTTTTCAATCGAATAGACTTCCTTGGGTTTGAGGTTAGTGCTGATGGCATCAAACCAGGTTCTAGGAAGACCGAGGCTGTAGCCAAATTTCCGGCTCCGAAGAACAGTTGCGTCAATTTATCGGATTGGCGAGCTTCTTCAGGAGATTCGTAAAGGGCTTCGCGAACATATCGAGGCCCTTGACGGACCTCCTGAGGAAAAACTCTGATTGGAAATGGGAGAAAGCGCATGAGGACGCGTTCCTGTTGCTTAAGAACTTGCTAACAGAACGACCGCTCCTTGCACTATATGATCCCAAACGAGAGACTCAAGTACATACCGATGCATGCAAAAATGGTATTGGGGGCGTTCTCCTTCAGAAATCGGACGAAGGATTATTCAAGCCAGTTGCCTACTACAGTCGTAAGACTACCCCGGATGAGCAACGTCTCCACTCATTTGAGCTGGAGACATTAGCAGTCGTTGCATCGCTGGCTAGATTCCGTGTGTATTTAATAGGTATACCGTTTAGAGTCCTAACTGACTGTAACGCCCTCAGGACTACTATGACAAAGAGGGACCTCGTTCCTCGCATCGCGCGTTGGTGGCTGCAGTTGCAGGAATACGATTGCGAGATAGAATATCGTCCTGGATCCAGCATGTTGCACGCCGATGCGTTGAGCAGGAACCCCGTTAGTGAAGCGAACGACAACGTTCACGTGCTTGATGTTTTGACAGTTGGTACTGAAGATTGGATTGCAACCGTGCAGTCAGCGGACGAGGATATAGTTCGAATAAAAACGGTTCTTAGCAATCCCAAATCAGAAGATGTGGGTGACATATTGAAAAACTTTAGACTAAAAAGTGGCAAGGTATTTCGCGTAACGGGAAGTGAGAGTTCAGATTTACGTTAGGTAGTACCAAAAGGCGTCCGATGGCAAATCGTCAAAATGAACCACGACGATCTTGGACATTTTGGATTTGAAAAGACGCTTGCGCGAATACAGCAGTCCTTTTGGTTTCCCAAGATGAGACGCTTCGTTTAGAAGTATGTCCGATCTTGTTTGGAATGTTCATACTATAAGGGCACGACAGGCAAGCAAGAAGGTGAACTACATCCAATACCTAAGTCTGAACTCCTTTTTCAGACAGTTCACGCTGATCATTTAGGTCCATTTGTTCGGAGTACCAAAGGTAACACATATCTACTGGTAGTTGTAGACGGAACCTCAAAGTTTGTGAATGTCACCCCAGTCAGGAACACGAAATCCTCAACTTCAATTAAGGTGTTGAAGGATCATATCAGTTACTTTGGAGCTCCAGCAAGACTCATCACTGATAGAGGAACCTCATTTACGAGTCATAGTTTTGAGGTATTTATAAAGTCTCTGGGTATTAGGCACATCTTGAATGCTGTGGCTACACCCCGCGCAAATGGTCAGGTAGAACGGTTTAACCGTTCTATTCTAAAGGCATTATCATCCAAGTGCTCAGATAAGAATGACAAGAACTGGGACGACCATATTTGGAGCATTCAGCTTGGATTAAATACTACGGTCGATAAAGCCACTGGTAAAAGTCCAGTTGAGCTGCTATTCGGCTTCCGAGTTAACAGTGGAACAGAAAATCTGTTAAGCAAGGCAACCCTTGAGCAACTCGACAAAATTAGGACTGATGCAGAGCAGAGGGTCCGTAGTCAGCAAGCTGAAGACAAGGAACGCTTCAATGCGAAGCGTAAAGCAAGTCATGTCTATTCAGAGGGCGATCTTGTAAGTATTATGAGAGAGGTTCCTGGTGATGGTAAGTCAATGAAATTGGCAGCTAAATACCAGGGTCCGTATCAGATTAAGAAAATATTACCAAATGAAAGGTACGTAGTAGAAGACACGCCATTAACAAAGAAAAAGGACCATCGCACTTACGATAACGTCGTAGCTGTAGATAAATTAAAGCCATGGTTGTGTTTTGATAAGAACTTTGGGTCAAGCTCCGAATCCGAAACTGACAATAGGCATGACGATGAACTGTAATACATTTATCGATAATGATTTATAAGATCCCAGCTCACATTTGTAATAGATATTATTATTACTATGTGTGTATCCATTAATGACTATTTCTAATTGGCAATATTAAAATTAATTATGGAGAAATTGTAATTTAATGTATCTAAAGTAGTTACATGTTACAGTATTGTGTTGATAAATAGTATAGTAGAATGTAACTAGGTAAGTATTTAAATAAATTGAAACGTAATCAAGTAGATACGTATGTAGTTGATATTATAGAGATGCATTTTATTACTATATAAATTGTGTATTTTGCATAAGAAATGAGTTATTTTTACATGAGTTAAAGATAAATAGAGTTAAATTTTTCTATTTGCGTTAAAGTTGTAATTATGTCATTATTATTATTTTCATGACGGAGGGACCCGTCGTTTCAGGATGGACGAGTTGTTAGGATAATTATAAAGTAGGGTACATTGTCTCATTCTGTTTTAATATTACTTATATATTTATATTCTATGAATTTATTATTTAGATAATTATATTAATCAATTAAACAAATATAAGTCGCATTTCAAATGCGACTTCCGGTTTGGTACAGAGGGCGCTATCGTCGCTGCGAACGAACGATAGCGCGCCATTAATCGGCAGTGCGCGCGGAGGCATCGTGGTGGATAGAGTGTGGTGAAAAAGTGCAAGTGCAGTGTAGTGAGGAGTGTATTGCAGGAGAGTGATTAAACCAGGTAGTGACTTTGTCAAATAATTTGTTAGGTCTGATTACTGTAGTTTGGTGGAAAATGTATTGACGTGAGAGTGTCGCAAATATATTGATTTTGTAACTTAATATTCCGTTTTATTTAAACTCACAATATACCTATTTCACAAGGTAGAGGAAAGCCACGAAATTATCGAGGTCATAATTATTCACGTAACAATAGCATGAATTACATGACATCAGCGTTTCAACCTGAAACCGTACCTGTTACAGGACATTCACCCGTGACGGATCAGTCACCCATAACAAATACAGATTCATTGAGTCATTTTTGTCGAGTCTAATTACATCTTAGCGTGTAATAGTTTAAACAAAGTGTCATTCACTATCGACGATTATGATCACGAATTACTCATTGATACGGGAGCGTCGGTGTCAGCTATCAAATACGAATGCGTTCAACGATTACGTGTACCATACCATAAAGAGAGTGTTACTATCAAAGGCATCGGAGGGGAGATATTTACAGAGGGATTTGTGTACCTAACTTTAAATTATAATAATACTTCATTTTTACACAAATTTTTAATTTTTAAAAATTTACCTTGCCAAACAGATGGTATTTTAGGGCAAGATTTTCTTAATAATTATAAAGCAATTTTAAATTTCTAATTGAATACTTTGATATTGACTGACGAGAATAATGAAGTAACAACATTACCCTTTGATTATATCATTCCTTCTGGAAATACATACCTGACTATTCCAGCTAGGTGCGAGTCACTACATTACATTGATTCACAAATAACAGGGGATTGTGTAATTGACTCTCAAGAGTTATGTGAAGGAGTGTATCTAGCTACGTTCTGCGATCGCCAACCCGCCTGCCCAGTGTGGCGATTATGGGCAAACCCTCCAAATGTTAGGAAAACTACGACCATGGCCCCCATTTCCCGGTATTCCCGCTATTCCTAGTTTTGGTGACTATGGTAACGGCGGGACGGGGGGTGCAAAGAATCTCCGGGAGAAGATCGGCAACCACCAAAACCAACTGACCCTGGCTACGTACAACGGACGCACGTTACGGCTTGACTCGCATCTGGCGCAACTTGAGGTGGAACTTGGGAAGATTAGGTGGCACATTCTAGGGTTATCTGAAGTCCGAAGAGAGGGAGAGGACACCGTAACCTTAGAGTCAGGCCATCTCCTGTACTTCCGCGAGGGAGACCAAACTTCCCAAGGTGGCGTCGGGTTTCTGGTCAATAAGTCCCTCTCCGACAACGTAGTCGAAATGTCTAGTGTGTCGAACAGGGTAGTGTACCTCATCATCAAGTTCACCGAGAGGTACAGCCTCAAGGTGGTGCAAGTGTACGCACCGACCTCGACGCACTCAGACGATGAAGTGGAGGAAATGTTCGATGACATATCGAGGGCTCTCCACTTCACTACCAGAGCTAACTACAATGTTGTCATGGGGGACTTTAACGCTAAAGTGGGAGTACAGAATTGCAGCGAATTGGTTATAGGATCCCATGGATTTGGAGTCAGAAATCATAGGGGGCAGATGCTTGTTAACTTCCTTGAGCGAGAGGGGCTCTTTTTGATGAATTCCTTCTTCAAAAAGCAGCCTCAAAGGAAGTGGACATGGCAGAGCCCCGATACTATGACGAAAAACGAGATAGACTTCATTTTGGTGGACAGACGGCACATATTCAGAGATGTCTCCGTGATCAACAGGTTTAACACCGGCAGTGATCACAGACTTGTCCGAGGCACTCTGAATATCGACTTTAAAGCCGAACGCGTCCGTTTGATGAAGTCCAGACTCCGACCTACTCTACTCTAATCCATTACAGGATCTAAAACGTTCCAGTCAAATCTGGAGAACCGATTTGCTGCCGTGGAAACCACAACTGACGTTAACCAGAACCTTGAAAATGTGGTTCGAATCCTCAGGGAGGAAGGTACGAGATTTTGCAACATGCGGCGTAAGGGCAAGAAATCAAAACTATCCGATGAGACTTTAGGACTAATGAGGCAACGGCGTGAAGACCCACCCATCACTTCGTCGGGAAAACGGGCTCTTAATCGAGAGATCAATAAGCTTGTGCGACGCGACCTCCGGTGCTCTAATACTCTTTCCATTGAAAGAGCCATCGAGCAGAATCGGGGGTCAAAGGTGTTCGTACAATCTCTCGGAAGAAGCCACCTGACGAAGCTGACTACAGCAAGTGGAGAAGTGGTTGCCTCAAAGCCAGCAGTCCTCTCGGAGATAGAAGATTTCTATAGCCGATTATACGCTTCGCATGCATCTCAACCTGATCCTGAAAATGAGGACTCTCGAGCCAAATTAATACGTCACTTCACCGAAGACCTGCCAGAAATCAGCATTGGCGAAATAGAGATTGCTCTTGGGCAGCTAAAAAACGGAAAAGCCCCTGGAGAGCATGGCGTAACAACAGAGCTGATCAAAGCTGGAGGAAAACCCGCACTGAGGGAGCTCCAAAAGCTTTTTAACGCTGTCCTATTTGAAGGGAGAACTCCGGAAGCGTGGAGTAGAAGTGTGGTCGTTTTGTTCTTCAAAAAGGGTGACAAAAGCATGTTGAAGAACTATCGACCCATTTCGCTTCTAAGTCACGCTTATAAGCTATTCTCAAGAGTGATCACGAACCGTCTTGCGCGAAGACTCGACGAATTCCAACCACCGGAACAGGCTGAATTTCGGAGCGGATATGGCACCATAGACCACATTCACACAGTGCGGCAGATTATACAGAAGACCGAGGAGTATAATCAGCCACTGTGTCTAGCATTTGTGGACTATGAGAAGGCCTTTGACTCGGTTGAAATCTGATCTGTTCTGGAGTCCCTGCAGCGTTGCCAAATAGATTGGCGATATATCCAAGTGATGAGATGTTTCTACGAGGCCGCCACTATGTCCGTCCAAGTACAGAATCAGCAAACAAAACCTATACTATTGCATCGAGGAGTGAGACAAAGGGACATCATCTCCCCAAAATTGTTCACAAATGCAATGGAGGACATGTTCAAGACGCTGAACTGGAAAGGACGTGGCATCAACATAAATGGCGTATACATCTCCCACTTGCGATTCGCAGATGACATCGTCATATTGGCAGAAACGATGCAGGACCTAAAACAGATGCTGAATAGCCTGGCGGACTCTTCTAAACGCATCGGCCTACGGATGAACTTGGAAAAAACCAAGGTCATGTTCAATGAACATATTCTACCAGAACCGATTGCGATCCATGGCGCCACCCTCGAAGTTGTTGAGAAGTATGTGTACCTTGGGCAGACATAGATAGATAGATACTCTTTATTGCACAACACATAACAGAACTTAATGCTAATAGTAATTTCCAAATACAATATCGGCGGCCTTATCGCTTAATAGCACATTAGACATTGCAGTTGGGTCGAAACAACTTTGAGGATGAGGTGAAAAGAAGAATCCAGCTGGATTGGGCAGCATTCGGAAAACTACGTCGAGTCTTCTCATCGTCTATTCCACAGTGCCTTAAGACAAAGGTCTATAATCAGTGCGTCCTACCCGTCATGACATACGGGGCTGAAACGTGGACACTAACAGCACGGCTAGTCCACAAGTTCAAAGTCGCTCAGCGGTCTATGGAAAGAGCTATGCTCGGCGTTTCTCTGCGTGATCGAATCCGAAACGAGGTGATCCGGCAGAGAACCAAAGTTATCGACATAGCTCATCGGATTAGCAAGCTGAAGTGGCAGTGGGCTGGCCACATCTGCCGCAGAACTGACAACCGTTGGGGTAAACGAGTTCTGGAGTGGAGACCGCGTCTCGGTAAACGTGGTGTAGGACGACCTCAGGCCAGATGGAGTGATGATCTGCGCAAGAGGGCTGGCTGGAGCTGGATGCGAGTAGCCGAAGATCGATCAAAGTGGCGAGCATTTAGAGAGGCCTATGTCCAGCAGTGGACTGCAACAGGCTGATGATGATGTGTATCTAGCAAATTCAATTACAAAGCCGAATAATGGAAAAATGGTGATTAGAATTCTTAATACAAGAGAAACAGATGTTGTATTAAATTATTTCCAGGTCAAAACAAGTCCACTAAATGAGTACTTTATTTGTCAGTTTGAAAAGCCTAAAATTATTGCTGATAGAGTTAAAACACTATTCTCTTTATTAAATTTAAAAAACTTAAACGTGGAGGAACAAAAATCTATAGAGAATATTAGTGCTAAATTTCCAGATATCTTCCACTTGCCAGGAGATAAGCTTTCGACAACTCCTGTTTGTGAACAATCGATTAAGTTAAAACCGTTTAGTACTCCAGTGTATTCAAAACCTTATCGATTGCCACATGCTCATAAAGCAGAAATAGATAAGCAAATTGAGAGTATGCTAGAAGCCGGAATAATCGAGGAATCACAAAGCGCATGGTCTAGTTCTTTGTTATTGGTACCAAAAAAGGTCGATCCCGGTAAAGAGAAAAAATGGCGCGTAGTCATAGACTTTTTTTTTTTATGTTCACGCAGAGTGAATGCCGCCTTATGCACACCCGGCCGCTGGGAGACGACCAGGTAGTGTGGGGCTCTCCCCTGGATTGGGCCTCTGCTAATCAGAAGCCGTTCAAGGGCATACCCACTAAACACTCTGCGACTTTTCCCGGCAAATCCAGGCTCGGGGTGGGATAGCGGGAAATAGGACAAAACTCATCACCGCAGACCCACCCATGGACAGCGAGGCACGCCAGCACGGCCTCTTTCCGACGCCCGGGGTTTAAAGCCCCCAGAGCAGCTCCCACTGCCCTCCGACAAAGCCCTAACCGGGCGGCGCCCGCATCGCTGGATTGCGATACGGGCGTCGCGGGCATGGGCTCCTGCAGAACTCTCCACAAACCCACACCCTGTTGGCTGCAGGGCAAGGTGGGGGAGAGTGCCTGCAGGCTTCCAAAAAAACTGCCCCACCAGACAGCCCCACGGCCGGCTACGCTGGATTGCGCAGTCGGTCGCTGGGCGGAGAGGTGGGGTTAGCCGGCGTTTGCTGCATCCCACTGGCTGTGGGACGCAGCGCAGCCCAGCAACTAAAGACCCCCCACAAAAGATGTGGGGGGTGGCGCCCGAAGGCGCCCCACTCGGTGGGGCCCACGTCAAGGTGCGCCCAAAGTGGAGGAGATCCTCACAGGGCGCCGGACAGGGCCCCGGCCCAGACAGAGCTGGGCCTCAAAGTGTAGCTGTCAGCCGTCGGCTAGCAATATGGCGATAAGCCAATTGCTACCCGCCGTTGCCCAGGGACACCAGGACCCCTCCGGCAGCAGTTCCAAACAGAAAGAAAATACTACCGGGGAGGCCACACGAGGAGGTCGCCGCACCGTAGTCCCCAACTTTGTACTCCTATACAAATACCAAACTGCAAATATAACGTGGTAATCCTATGTATCAGACATAGGATTATCACGTTATATTTGCAGTTTTGTAGAAAATTATTACCAGCTATTGAACTGCAAATATAACGTGGTAATCCTATATATGGGTATGATATTTGTATAGGATTACAAAGTTATTTTGAAGCTAATATATCTAGAAAACTGGATCAAAATTTTAAAATATTTGAGTTTTTCCTTGATTCATACCCTAAACGATACTTTTAGTGTAAATTTGAAGGGTCTAGGTCTGCTAGAAGTGCCTTAGAATTTTGATGATCGGTGAGTCAGTCAGTCAGTGAGTGACAAAATTAAGAAACTTTGACCCGTTATAATTCTTAAACTACTAGTGCAAATTGAATGAAATTTTAAAAATACCGTGTATTTACAATGCCTGCATGGTTACTTAAAATTCAAACTTCTAGTTTTATCCACAAAGAAGTTACAGGGGGTCGAAAATGGCCTGAATTGCTTTGAGAAAAGGATGGTACGGCCGTGCTGCTTTTTTGCTCGACTTGGCGGGAGCACTGCCGTGCCCCCAGATACTAAAAGTTATAACAAATAACAATTAAGATAGCCAATTATTATTTTATTAGCATTAACTATTCACATGTTGAACAAAAATAACATTTAATCCCAAGTCTAATTAAAACACTATCCGCGGAATCACAAATTAAATCGGAGATTCTTCGATCTGGCTCCTAATAAGAGGATAATTGATTGAGGTACCTGTTGCTGGACGTTACCAGTACAAATCCTTCGTCTTCGCCGGGACAGTCAGGCCGCAAGAATCCGTCTGGACATCATCAGGGAGCTCATCCACGAGGAGACCACGCCATCCAAATTAACGTTAAGCTTTTAGCGATTCCTGGGTAGATGCCACTGACACAAGCTATGAAATATCCTATTCATAGCATCCCATCTTTAGGATAATAGTAAAGTCAGAAGACTAATGAAGTTGAAAGAAGAAGAAGAAACTAATCGATAGGTTTTAATTAAATTCTACTTGCAAAATATCATATTTCCATATGATTAAATTAAATATGATGTCATGAAAACATTATTAAAATCAGAAATCCCGCATCTGCAAAGAGAAAAATGCGTTTTAGAGGGCGATAGGAATTTCTCGAAGAAATTTAGAAATTAAAGCAAGCTTCTACTTACGAGGCTAATCGTTACTTAATTCGTAACCTAACCGGGCGGTGCCCGCATCGCTGGATTGCGATACGGGCGGCGCGGGCATGGGCTCCTGCAGAACTCTCCACAAACCCACTGTAACGTCGTACGTTAGGTCTAACTATTTAACTAGCCCTAAATCAATTATTATAAAACAATAACTAAATCAAGCTACGGTGTACGAATTGGCACGCGCGCATCTAATGAGTGTGACGTCTTTACGAAGTAAACCGAAGGCCGCCGATTAGCGAGCCCTCGGCAATCTTCGGAAATCCCTGCGCTCAGAGCTGTGCTGACATCGGGACGTGACGGCTGCGTCACCCGCTCCCAGATTTTTAATTAAATAGATCGTTAAGTGCAGTGAAATCCCGCTGGGGTAAGTGCTTATTATTGAAGTTAGGCTATTTGTGAGGTGTTCTTGGTAGATTCTAACGCTAGCAATTCCTGTTTTCCTTCCCTTCTGGACACTGTGACCTTTCACCACTACGTGGCCGCCAACCTTCTTCTAAGGCAGCTTGTTTCTGGGCTTCCAGGATTTTACCTACGCTTTTGCTCATCTGGAGAGAGCTTCAACGGGAAACCCGGTCCCCTGGAAGTTGGACCAGAGGATCCCCTGGAGGCAAGACTGGAAGACAGACACGTGGCACGTGGTCGTGCCACGAGTTCCTGCAGGAGTGCTAAGGCCAGTGTTCCCAGTGTTTTATTCCCCACTCAATTCCAGCGAGAGGTGGCCACGATTAAGATTTTAGGGCTAAATAAATAACCTATACTATTTTAAAGGTGTTATTTATTTCGAACCTCTCCTACCTACCTGTGGCTGGCTAGGAGGGAGACCAGCTGCCTCCCAAGTGCCGCAGTGGCGCCTACAACGCGTTCTTTGTGGCCTAATCTTGTCTGGAATTATTTTCTTCCCGGTCTAGCTTTAGGATACCTACCTACTTGCAGAGCTGTGAACGTGAGGGTGATACCACAACAGCGAACTGGTACGTAACTGCGTAATACATTTTACTGTCGCTTATTTTGGTATGTTTTATTTGTTAACCTGTATCATTGTGTAAGCTGTTACGTATAGATAAAGGGTTGTTGGATTTGTTGTTGGATTATACAGTAAAATAATAAATAAACCTATTAATAAATCAAACTCTGGTTAAAAATAAAATTTATTAGAGTAAAAGAATAGAATAACAGAAGATAAAATATTTTAATTGTAACTATAGAAACCTATCACTAAATTAAAAATTAAATACATACATACCTAGTTATTATATTGTAATACGTGACAGTTTGCACTTAACATTCTTAACTTCCTTTTTTTATTTTAGTTGCATTACCTACCTATTTTTTATTTTTCCTTCCTTTTTTTTGTTTACCTTTTTATTTTGTTCCTTTTTTATTTTTGTTTTTCCTTGCTTTTTTATCACCCAAACGTAGTTAGTGCAGTAACTATTACTAAAAGTAGTTGCTTTTATTTGTAAAGAACACCACTATTGATAATTACTTTTCCTAATTGTGTTAACTTTAACCATACCTATACTTCAAAATATAATCATGGCGACTTACCCTATAAAATTCTTTTTTCTAAATAAAAATGAATTGACTTACGAGGTGCTCATTAGAGGCGAGGAGCCTGCGTCTACCGTGCTTGAACTTCGTAAACAAATTAATAAATTAACTCCTTTAATTCCAACTTGTGATATTTATGAATCAGGATTAGACCCTCTAACTGATATTGATGGAGTCATTACTTCGTTGAGTGAACTATCTTCACGCATGAAATCTCTCGATGACAAATATGACCCCAATCTTTTGCAACGCACTATAGCACTCAGTAATCACTTGTACCACCGTATAAAACGTATAGATACTTCGGATCCTTCAGTTAATGATAAAATTAAGGGAATTTTTAAAACCGTAACTTCCTACATTAACAAACTAAGTTCTTTAAATAAATCTACCCAACCTGTCTGTGAGCCTGTGGGAGAGATAGCACAATCTTCCGCTATTTTTGAGAATTTTTCTAGCGTTTCTATGAACTGCGACCGCTCGCATATTAACGACTTGCAAAAGATAAAATACAATGGAAAATCGTGCGTTCATGCTTTTGTACAGAGAGTGGAGGAGTATCGCACTGCTAGAAACATTAATTCTTCTAAGTTGTTGTCTTACGCCACGGAAATATTTACAGGAGACGCCTTACATTGGTACCGTAGTATCAAAGGTTCAATTACTACCTGGGATGACTTGATTGCCTTGCTCGTTGAAGATTTCAGTCAGTTTGATTACGATTATAAACTTCTTAGTGAAATTCGTAATAGAACTCAAGGTGAAACTGAAAACATTACTATTTATTTCGCTAAAATGGCTGAACTATTCTCTCGACTTACTGTTACGATCTCAGAACAGGAAAAATTAAGCATTCTCATGCATAATATTAGGCCTTGTTATGCGAGTGTTTTGGCTTCTAACACCACTTCAATTAATACAATTGAAAATCTAAAAATGATTTGTAAGAACTTTGAAAAAATCCAATCGCTTACCTCTCAATTTAAAGAACCACCTAGGGTTTCTTCTGATACTTTAGCACCTGATCTAGCCTTTTCTAAATTTTCTGAACAAATTTCGAGTCGATCTACATTTCATAACAAATTTAACTACAACTACAATAATCCTAAACATATTAAAAATCAAACTTACCCTAACAAGAATTATAACAGAAATACTACTCATAATAATTACACTACTAAGCAATCTAATAATAATATTTCGGCTATTGATACTTCTAAATCTAACGTCAATACGGGTAAATTCTACTGCCCCCGCTGCCGAACTCCTGCACATTCATTGAGACAATGTACTGCTGACAGGTATCCTATTTGTTTCAAATGTGGAACTAAAAATGTAATTTATCCTAATTGCACTAAATGCAATCCAAAAAACTAATAACTGACTGTTGTAGAGATAATGACGATAAAGCTACTATTAATACTAGTAAATTTAATAACGATGAATGGCAAGATTGGCTTTCAACTATAAGAGTATTCTTTTCTAGTTATTTTATAACAACAGTCTTCAATAATAATTCTTCTAATGATTTGCGTCCTTATGCTGCTATTAGAGTAGGTAACACTAAACTTTGCGGATTGCTAGATTCTGGATCTACCGTTTCTATTCTCGGCAATAACTCTCACGTAAATCTAACTTCATTAGGTCTTACGATTCACCCAGATACTTCCAAAACATTTACTGCTGCTGGAGGGGAACAATTGCCTGCTGTAGGTTATATTTTTCTGCCAATTAATTTTGAAAATCAATTTCGCATACTTAAAACTTACATTGTACCATCTGTATCATTGAATTTAATTCTTGGTTTCGATTTTTGGACAAAATTTAATCTATTTCCTAAATATCATAATTCTATATCATTGCGTAATAATATATCTGACCTAAATGTTGAGTCTATTACTGATGAACCTACTGGTAAGTTGAGGTCTTACCTAGAACTTACTGAACCTCAACGCGTCACTGCTGACAATATTATAGACCAGTTTAGGAATGTCTCAACTGAAGTACGAGGTCTAGGTAGAACTAACCTTATTGAACATCGAATCGACACTGGTGACGTTCAACCTATAAGGCAAAGATACTATCGCATTTCGCCTGAAAAACAGCGTATCCTGTCAGAACAACTTGACGAAATGCTAGCCTTGGGTGTTGTTGAAGAGTGCGAGAGTCCCTGGTCTTCTCCCGTCTTACTCACTCCTAAGAAAGACGGCAAACTTCGATTCTGTCTCGATAGTCGTAAGCTGAACTCAGTTCCTAGGAAGGACGCTTATAAACTACCCTATATGTCCGAAATCTTGGATAACCTGAAGGATGCTAAGTACTTAACAAGCATAGATTTATCCAAGGCCTTCTGGCAAATCCCTATAGCTGAAAACGACCGAGACAAGACAGCATTCTATATACCTCGGCGCGGAACCTTTAGATTCGTCACTATGCCATTTGGTCTTACAAATTCTCCAGCTACTCAACAAAGACTGGTCGACACATTGTTTCATGGTCCTGAATTTGAGAATTCTGTCTTTGTCTACATCCATCCATACTAATATACTTATATACTAATATTATAAATGCGAAAGTAACTCTGTCTGTCTGTCTGTCTGTTACTCTTTCACGCCAAAACTACTGAACGGATTTAAATGAAATTTAGTATACAGATGGTCTAGACCCTGAGAAAGGACATAGGCTACTTTTTATTGCGAAAAAGGGGTTGTAAGGGGTTAAAAAGTTACTTTTCCACGCGGACGAAGTCGCGGGCGGCCGCTATAGATGATATAATAATAACAAGTTCTAAGTACGAAAATCACATTTCTCTCCTTTTAATTTAAAAGTACATAAAAAACTATCTTTGGCCAATTTAAGTATAAATTTCGATAAATCTGTATTTTTCCGTAGTGAACTCAAATATTTAGGTTATGTAGTTGATTCCAAAGGTCTACACGTTGATCCTACTAAAATAGATTCCATAGTTAATTACCCTACACCCACTAATAAAAAACCGGCCAAGTGCGAGTCGGGCTCGCGCACAAAGGGTTCCGTAGCAGCAAATATAATAAACTTAACCAAAATTACAGTTAAATCAACCTATCTCAAAAACTATAAGAGATACTTTGATCAAACCAAAAATCGTTGAAAGAGTTAATTAGCATGCATCACCTCTATTTTTTTTAGAATTTTATACCCCGTAGTTATAAAAATAGAGGGGGGGGGACATACTTTTTACGACTTTGAGAGCTGATATCTCAAAAACCGTTCACTTTAAGAAAAATGTTTTGTAGAAAACTTTATATCATTTTAAAAGACCTTTCCATTGATACCCCACACGGGTATGTACATCGAAAAAAAAAATTTCATCCCTCAGTTACATGTATGGGGGGCCCCACCCCCAATTCTTTTTTTTACTATTTAGTGTCATATTTTTGTAGCGGTTCATACAACACATATTCCCATCAAATTTCATCACTGTAGTACTTATAGTTTCCGAGTAAATCGGCTGTGACAGACGGACAGACGGACAGACGGACAGACGGACATGACGAAACTATAAGGGTTCCGTTTTTGCCATTTTGGCTACGGAACCCTAAAAAGAGATAAAACGATTTTTAGGTATAGCTTCTTGGTACCGTAAATTTGTTCCCCAATTGAGCACTATTTCTGGGCCCCTAAATAAACTAACTTCCACTAGTAAAAAACATAATCCTTTTGTTTGGTCTGTGGAAGCTGACGAGTGTTTTACTAAACTCAAAGAACTGTTAGTTTCTGCGCCAATCCTTTCGTGTCCTAATTTCGACCTTCCGTTTGAAGTCCACACCGATGCCAGTAACTATGGTGTTGGTGGTCTACTTACCCAAACTATAGATGGAGTAGAGCACCCTATAGCTTACACGAGTAGGACACTAACTGGCGCTGAGAAAAACTATAGTAGCACTGAACGAGAGGCCCTTGCTGTGTTGTTTGCTTTGGAACACTGGAGATGCTACCTGGATAATGGTAAAAAATTCGTTGTATACACTGACCATTCAACTCTCAAGTGGTTCCTTAACCTAAATAACCCTACCGGCCGGCTAGCTTGCTGGGGTGTGAGACTGTCCGCCTTCAATTTTGAGATTAAACACCGTCGCGGCTCTGACAATGTTATACCTGACGCACTATCTCGTGCTTGTCAAATTGCTGCCATTGACAACACTCCTACTAACACATCTGCGTCTGCTCCCTCTACCAGTGATCAATGGTACTTAAACGTATGGCATGGCTGCCAAAGTTCCCCAGCATCCTTTCCTAATTTTCAAGTCAAAAATGGTCGTCTATTCCGTTTCACGCAAGCAAAATATGCGCTTCAAAAGGACTTTGAGTGGAAAGAAGTCATTCCGACAGAATTTAGACATGACATCCTTCTACAAAACCACTCGGAGCCAACAGCCGGTCATATGGGAATATTCAAAACTTTTAAACGCCTAAGCCAGAGATATTATTGGCCCGGTATGCATGCTGATGTGGTAAAATTTGTTTCTGGGTGTGACACTTGCATTGCTCATAAACACCAGAATCACGCTCCATTGGGTGAAATGGGAAGACCTAAGCACTGCTCTCGACCTTTTCAAACTGTTAGCGTTGACCTTGTAGGACCTCTTCCAACTACTAGAAAACTAAATTCCTATATTTTAGTTGTCACCTGTTGCTTTAGTAAGTACTGCTTATTATTCCCAATCAAGCGTGCAACTGCTGAAATCGTAACTAAGATCTTAGAGGACCAAGTATTCCTAATACATGGTATTCCTTCTACAGTTATCCTCGACAACGGCAAACAGTTTGTTAGTGCGACGCTAAAAAATATGCTAGAAAAATATAAGGTCCCTAAACTCTACTTTACTCCTAAATATTCACCGCATATTAACACCGTTGAGCGTTACAATAAAACGATTATGACAGCTATATCGACATTTATCTCTACCGATCAACGAGTCTGGGATACACTAGTACCTAAAATTCAATTCGCTGTAAATAGTTCCGTGAACGAGGTAACAGGCTTTACTCCTTCATTCCTAGTATATGGACGGGAGTTAGTTGCTTGCGGTTCTTACTACAATGATGCCGAAAACGATAATGATCTTATTTTCCAACCACGCGATCACTATGCGGAAACGAAAGGCACCTTATCTAATATTTTTGCTAATGTGCAATCTCGTCTACTACAAGCTCACACTAGGAATTGTGCTCAGTATAATCTACGCAGAAAACCTGCCGACTTTCAGGTTGGTGATGTTGTTTGGAGTAGAACATTTTACCAAAGTGACAAAGATAAATATTTTAATAAAAACTAGCACCTAAATTCGTTAAATCAAAAATCATTCACAAAAAGTCTCCGCTCGTTTATGAACTACAGGATATGAACGGAAAGCGATTAGGAACTTATCATATTAAAGATATAAAACTTACAAACTATAAAATATAAAATTATAATAAAAGAAAACGTAATAACAGTACCTCCTTGCATTTTAACATCTTAACTATTTTAACTAGTGCGTATTCAATAATTATAAATATTTAATACGCCGAAGCTAACTACTTGAGAACAATTGATGACACCAATTGTTTCTCTTTATGAAAGAGTCTCAAATCGTGCTATAAGGTTTGATGACATTATATTCTAGGTATGAAAAGCGCGACGTATGGAAGAGAAGTATAAATGGACCTAGGTAGTAATAGCGAACTCAGTTTAATAATCAGCGGATTTTGCATTACAGCACGCAAAATCCTACTCTTTGACCCGGGGTACTGTAGCGTCGTACGTTAGGTCTAACTATTTAACTAGCCCTAAATCAATTATTATAAAACAATAACTAAATCAAGCTACGGTGTACGAATTGGCACGCGCGCATCTAATGAGTGTGACGTCTTTACGAAGTAAACCGAAGGCCGCCGATTAGCGAGCCCTCGGCAATCTTCGGAAATCCCTGCGCTCAGAGCTGTGCTGACATCGGGACGTGACGGCTGCGTCACCCGCTCCCAGATTTTTAATTAAATAGATCGTTAAGTGCAGTGAAATCCCGCTGGGGTAAGTTTCTATGCTTATTATTGAAGTTAGGCTATTTGTGAGGTGTTCTTGGTAGATTCTAACGCTAGCAATTCCTGTTTTCCTTCCCTTCTGGACACTGTGACCTTTCACCACTACGTGGCCGCCAACCTTCTTCTAAGGCAGCTTGTTTCTGGGCTTCCAGGATTTTTACCTACGCTTTTGCTCATCTGGAGAGAGCTTCAACGGGAAACCCGGTCCCCTGGAAGTTGGACCAGAGGATCCCCTGGAGGCAAGACGAGTTCCTGCAGGAGTGCTAAGGCCAGTGTTCCCAGTGTTTTATTTCCCACTCAATTCCAGCGAGAGGTGGCCACGATTAAGATTTTAGGGCTAAATAAATAACCTATACTATTATAAAGGTGTTATTTATTTCGAACCTCTCCTACCTACCTGTGGCTGGCTAGGAGGGAGACCAGCTGCCTCCCAAGTGCCGCACCACACCCTGCTGGCTGCAGGGCAAGGTGGGGGAGAGTGCCTGCAGGCTTCCAAAAAAACTGCCCCACCAGACAGCCCCACGGCCGGCTACGCTGGATTGCGCAGTCGGTCGCTGGGTGGAGAGGTGGGGTTAGCCGGCCTTTGCCGCATCCCACTGGCTGTGGGACGCAGCGCAGACCAGCAACTAAAGACCCCCACAAAAGATGTGGGGGGTGGCACCCAAAGGCGCCCCACTCGGTGGGGCCCACGTCAAGGTGCGCGCAAAGTGGAGGAGATCCTCACAGGGCGCTGGACAGGGCCCCGGCCCAGACAGAGCTGGGCCTCAAAGTGCAGCTGTCAGCCGTCGGGTAGCAATATGGCGATAAGCCAATTGCTACCCGCCGTTGCCCAGGGACACCAGGACCCCTCCGGTAGCAGTTCCAAACAGAAAGAAAATACTACCGGGGAGGCCACACGAGGAGGTCGCCGCACCGTAGTCCCCGCGTAGTCATAGACTTTTTTTTTTTTTGTTCACGCAGAGTGAATGCCGCCTTATGCACACCCGGTCCCTGGGAGACGACCAGGTAGTGTGGGGCTCTCCCCTGGATTGGGCCTCTGCTAATCAGAGGCCGTTCAAGGGCATACCCACTAAACACTCTGCGACTTTTCCCGGCAAATCCAGGCTCGGGGTGGAAAAGCGGGAAATAGGACGAACCTCATCACCGCAGACCCACCCATGGACAGCAAGGCACGCCAGTACGGCCTCTTTCCGACTCCCGGGGCTTAAAGCCCCCGGAGCAGCTCCCACTGCCCTCCGACAAAGCCCCAACCGGGCAGCGCCCGCATCGCTGGATTGCGATACGGGCGTCGCGGGCATGGGCTCCTGCAGAACTCTCCACAAACCCACACCCTGCTGGCTGCAGGGCAAGGTGGGGGAGAGTGCCTGCAGGCTTCCAAAAAACTGCCCCACCAGACAGCCCCACGGCCGGCTACGCTGGATTGCGCAGTCGGTCGCTGGGCGAAGAGGTGGGGTTAGCCGGCCTTTGCCGCATCCCACTGGCTGTGGGACGCAGCGCAGACCAGCAACTAAAGACCCCCACAAAAGATGTGGGGGGTGGCGCCCGAAGGCGCCCCACTCGGTGGGGCCCACGTCAAGGTGCGCCCAAAGTGGAGGAGATCCTCACAGGGCGCCGGACAGGGCCCCGGCCCAGACAAAGCTGGGCCTCAAAGTACAGCTGTCAGCCGTCGGGTAGCAATATGGCGATAAGCCAATTGCTACCCGTCGTTGCCCAGGGACACCAGGACCCCTCCGGTAGCAGTTCCAAACAGAAAGAAAATACTACCGGGGAGGCCACACGAGGAGGTCGCCGCACCGTAGTCCCCGCGTAGTCATAGACTTTTTTTTTTTTTTTTGTTCACGCAGAGTGAATGCCGCCTTATGCACACCCGGCCGCTGGGAGACGACCAGGTAGTGTGGGGCTCTCCCCTGGATTGGGCCTCAGCTAATCAGAAGCCGTTCAAGGGCATACCCACTAAACACTCTGCGACTTTTCCCGGCAAATCCAGGCTCGGGGTGAGAAAGCGGGAAATAGGACGAACCTCATCACCGCAGACCCACCCATGGACAGCGAGGCACGCCAGCACGGCCTCTTTCCGACGCCCGGGGCTTAAAGCCCCCAGAGCAGCTCCCACTGCCCTCCGACAAAGCCCTAACCGGGCGGCGCCCGCATCGCTGGATTGCGATACGGGCGTCGCGGGCATGGGCTCCTGCAGAGCTCTCCACAAACCCACACCCTGCTGGCTGTAGGGCAAGGTGGGGGAGAGTGCCTGCAGGCTTCCAAAAAACTGCCCCACCAGACAGCCCCACGGCCGGCTATGCTGGATTGCGCAGTCGGTCGCTGGGCGGAGAGGTGGGGTTAGCCGGCCTTTGTCGCATCCCACTGGGCTGTGGGACGCAGCGCAGACCAGCAACTAAAGACCCCCACAAAAGATGTGGGGGGTGGCGCCCGAAGGCGCCCCACTCGGTGGGGCCCACGTCAAGGTGCGCCCAAAGTGGAGGAGATCCTCACAGGGCGCCGGACAGGGCCCCGGCCCAGACAGAGCTGGGCCTCAAAGTGCAGCTGTCAGCCGTCGGGTAGCAATATGGCGATAAGCCAATTGCTACCCGCCGTTGCCTAGGGACACCAGGACCCCTCCGGTAGCAGTTCCAAACAGAAAGAAATTACTACCGGGGAGGCCACACGAGGAGGTCGCCGCACCGTAGTCCCCGCGTAGTCATAGACTTTTTTTTTGTTTTTTTTTTTTTTTTTTGTTCACGCAGAGTGAATGCCGCCTTATGCACACCCGGCCGCTGGGAGACGACCAGGTAGTGTGGGGCTCTCCCCTGGATTGGGCCTCTGCTAATCAGAGGCCGTTCAAGGGCATACCCACTAAACACTCTGCGACTTTTCCGGGCAAATCCAGGCTCGGGGTGGGAAAGCGGGAAATAGGACGAACCTCATCACCGCAGACCCACCCATGGACAGCAAGGCACGCCAGTACGGCCTCTTTCCGACTCCCGGGGCTTAAAGCCCCCAGAGCAGCTCCCACTGCCCTCCGACAAAGCCCCAACCGGGCGGCGCCCGCATCGCTGGATTGCGATACGGGCGTCGCGGGCATGGGCTCCTGCAGAACTCTCCACAAACCCACACCCTGCTGGCTGCAGGGCAAGGTGGGGGGGAGTGCCTGCAGGCTTCCAAAAAAACTGCCCCACCAGACAGCCCCACGGCCGGCTACGCTGGATTGCGCAGTCGGTCGCTGGGCGGAGAGGTGGGGTTAGCCGGCCTTTGCCGCATCCCACTGGCTGTGGGACGCAGCGCAGACCAGCAACTAAAGACCCCCACAAAAGATGTGGGGGGTGGCGCCCGAAGGCGCCCCACTCGGTGGGGCCCACGTCAAGGTGCGCCCAAAGTGGAGGAGATCCTCACAGGGCGCCGGACAGGGCCCCGGCCCAGACAGAGCTGGGCCTCAAAGTGCAGCTGTCAGCCGTCGGGTAGCAATATGGCGATAAGCCAATTGCTACCCGTCGTTGCCCAGGGACACCAGGACCCCTCCGGTAGCAGTTCCAAACAGAAAGAAAATACTACCGGGGAGGCTACACGAGGAGGTCGCCGCACCGTAGTCCCCGCGTAGTCATAGACTATCGTAAGTTAAATAACCAAATTCAGGATGATAAATTCCCATTACCAAACATCACAGAAATTCTAGATTCGTTATCAGGTGCAGTTTATTTTACGCATTTAGATTTATATCAGGGATTTGTCCGGGCGGAGTCGGGGATGATAATAAAATATCGCACTCTAAATAAGATAACGACTCAATTCAAAATTGCTAAGTTTTGGTAAATGGCAAAAAACGAAACTAAGATGAGTAAGAAGAAAGGAAAATTACGGTTTTAAGCCTGTGAATATATTCTTTTAGATTTAAAAAAATAATAATGAATTTTATACACAAAATAATAAAAAAACATTTTTGAAAAATCTATTTTGAGATGCGTCATTATTTTATGAAATCCAACCAGTAAATTTATGACGTAATTAAAAATGGGTCAATATTTTACTGAAACATTGACAAAATATTCTGACCATCTTTTACTTAGGTCACTGTTTTATTAAGTTTTTAATACAAATATAAGACTCAATTCGGAAATAAGTGTAGGTACTTTTAACTTAATTAGAAAAACAACAGTATTGTTTAAAATGTTTTATTAGAAAACGTTCACGTAAAAAAGGAAAGTACAAATTAGCATAGGTGTTGATTCAACTAATAGTTATAATGTTAAATTTACTCTCAATAAGTTGTATCTTTTAAGAGTCTGAACTAAGTATTTATTTCTTAAAATGTAGCTCTAAAATGTATTAAAATCTAAAATAAATCTTTATAAAAACGCACTAAGTGCAACAACAATAATTTTTATTTTTGGTATAGCAATTCTTTGCAATTTATTCTTAAGTAAATATTGCACTTAAAAAATTCCTCGGAGGGCTCAGGTGGGACTCGAACCCACACCATATTGTACCCATATTGTATAGTATACCTACAATATTGATGAGACTATCGTCAGCTCATGGCGAGTTAAGCACTTACGAAATTCGTCGGCTTAGTAAGGGGTTCGGATAGTGTAAAGTGGATAGCATGTCTGCCCGGTATGCGGAAGGTTGTGGGTTCGAGTCCCACCTGAGCCCTCCGAGGAATTTTTTAAGTGCAATATTTACATGCAACAACAATAGTTTTTTATGATATAGGTGGCATACGAGCCGATGGATCACCTGCAACACCAGTGGTATCACAAGTGCGCTGCTAATTATCCTAACAATTAATATTGTTCTAATATCGCCTTAATTGCACCACAAGGTAGGCATATTTGTACTAGTCTTAGGGCTTAAAAACAGAAAAATATTGAAAGTGTCATATTCGATTAAGAACCCGGACAATATTTTTAGGTATCGATACTATACTATAAATAATGAGCTAATAAACAGGTAGCAAACCAAACAAAAATAAAATAAAGACATTTTGCGATATTAACTGTACCAAAAAGAAAGTAAGTAAACAATAGGCGAACTTAATGCCAAGAGGCATTCTCTACTAGTCAACCTTTGGGTCAGAAAAGAAGGTGCTGCAAAAGGAGAACTAAGTTAATATTTAAATGGTAACTACTTTTTATCTGTAATTATTTTTCTTCATTATCTTTAATAAATTGTTATAACCCGGTTATACTAAATAGCTCAGGGGTCAGAAAAGAAGGTGCTGCAAAAGGAGAACTAAGTTAATATTTAAATGGTAACTACTTTTTATCTGTAATTATTTTTCTTCATTATCTTTAATAAATTGTTATAACCCGGTTATACTCAATAGCTCAGGGGTCAGAAAAGAAGGTGCTGCAAAAGGAGAACTAAGTTAATATTTAAATGGTAACTACTTTTTATCTGTAATTATTTTTCTTCATTATCTTTAATAAATTATTATAACCCGGTTATACTCAATACATCAGAAGTTACTGTTATTCCATCTTCGTATAAAGATTTTAATTCACCATGCGTGTGCAGCACTGTGCACCTGTAAGCTGGTCCAGGTAGGTAAGAAACAAGACACGATTGTCTGGCTAGGTAGTAGTGCCAGGGCGAGACTACTGGAGAGGTCGAGAACCTCCTGGTGGAGACGAGAGCATGCTTTTGGCCGGGACCCACCGATCTATATACTAATTTTGTGGGCCCCGACCAGTACGATTTGCGCGAACGCTCAATTATCGGGCGCCCCCGCGACGTCCCTCGCCGTCGCGGCGGCGCCACTGTCGCACGACGACCTACACCTGTCTCGCTCTAGCAATACTCATTTATTTACTCAAGTACATAAACTATTTTCATCATCAACATCGTAAACGGGTCCTGCGACTGCAGGGTGATATAGATGGACCTCTCAGCGGTCTTCGGAATCGCAGACCCACTTCTCGTAAACGATATAGGATTGTTTGATCGCTTATTAGCAAACCTAAGGAGCTGTGGCGCCTCGTAAATAACATTACGGCGGTCATGATACGATACCGTTGAGCAGTATTTTGGATATACCGATCCTGTTTCCGAGTCGTGATGCGAGACCGCCCTTAATGTCGCCCGACCACGCTGCCCGTTATGCCCGTCATGCAATAGCGCCTCCAGAGGCGACTTATGACGCTCTGTGTAGTGTTAAAAGCGAAAGCCACAGCACGTTGCCTGGAACCAGCTTCCAACATTCCGACGGCTCGCATCATCTCTTCTCAGGTTAAATTATGTCGTCTTTCCATAATAATGTAAATTGGATCGGTTCTGATGCAGATATTGTAATGATATTGTCAAACCGCTAGTACTGTTTTATACAAATTCACATTGACAATCGATTTTCTTCTTATTAATGAATTTTAAACAATGTTTCTTATTTTAATGTTAAAACTCACTAAACAGCATTATTAGCGATACAAAAAAGTTAGTAAAATTAACCATAATAGTAGCAACACTTTTGATGTGTGTACTTACATTGACCAACTCATGTCGGTAAATCCTAAGACTTACTAGTAAATCTTATGATTTACCGTACTTCGAGCTTTTACAGTAACAGCTTTATTATTTATATTTTATATTTTAGAATATTGTTTTGTTTGCTGGTTCTCCATTATGTCTGTTATCTGAATAAAGGAAAAAAATGTAAAATGTTATGTGTAATGTATGTAATGTATTAGTAAATGTTAGTTTAAATTAAATTACTAAGTTTATAATTAGCATTATAGACTTGTCAGTTTAAGTAATAGATCGTTTAAAACGTAAATAATAGAACTTGACTATTTAATTTAAGGAATACAGCCATGGGTGTTTATTTAGCCAATACAACTACTGTGTGTAGTCGACACAAATTATTACACTCATCACGCGCGGTGATACGCACAGTAAGCAAATCAACGTAAATGGGCACTTTTGCATGGTTATATTAATAATCTAACATTATTCCAACTTTATACGAACGGACGCGGGCGAGGTATACCTACGCGTTCAGATCTTGACATGAAACCGCGCGATTTCAAAGCCATGTCTTTGAAATCCGTACGATAGTATTAGCGTAAATTTAAATTTCAGCGAAAAGCTGAGATACGAAAGAATAAACTTAAACAACACTGTGACTTAAAGTAAAAATTCCAACCTTATATTAATACTACGAAGACCTATTTTTAATTATAACTTCGATTTATTCAGTTTTTTTATGAAACAAAGACCTAAATTCAACCATTACAAAACTTTTTCGTAATTTTTTAACAATATAGAGACCAAATTTGATTTGAGTTATATTTCGTGAACGATTTCAAATAAAACATAGACCTAAGTAATAATTTGTCATTGATCCTACAGTACATTTTAATAAAATAAAGACTCAATTCAAGTTGAGCCTGTATCAACTGAGAGAAAGTTACTAAAACAAAGACCTATTCCAAAACCAGTCAATATTATAATGATAAATATTTAACAAACTTACCGATTTGTTTAGTAAAACACTGACGCATCTCCAAATCTGCCGGCGTTTGACACAAACCTCGCGCGAAACCGCCGCCCCAAAACGGAATTGGTCGATATTCGATGAACGAATGAAGTGTGCGGGGCGGGAAAGATAGTGACTCATGTACTTTATACGTTATTATTTACAGAATAAAGTTGATTTTTTAAGAAGTATGCTGTGGCCCTTGGTCTATAAGGTCGTTTTTTCACGAAAACTCATTTTTCCGAAATTTTGAGTTAGGTCGTTATCTTATTAAGAGTGCGATATGGTTTTTTGCACCTTTTGTTTTATTTCTAAATTTTATTACAGGCAGTATTGTCTACTATCGATCGTGTGTAAAGTAAGAGAAAAAAATATGGCGGCGCGCAGGCAGCCGGAAGTCGCGGACACAGCGACATCCAGCGGCGACAGACGGAACCGATTGTTATGTTCTAAGAAAAGACTGCTCGTCTATTTTCGTGTCAATCAGTTCCATCCGTCGACGCTAGATGGCGCTATACCACAATTTGTAATTGCATAATTTACAATATTATATCTATCTACTTATGGTACATAGATATAGTGTTATATTTATTAATATATAACATGCTGCCTCCCTTGAAATAGTGAGTCGCTGTTTCTCTCGAAACCCTACGACTCACCCATTTCAAAGTAGATAGTGTCAGAGTTTGGTTCTGACTTATAAAGACCCACAGGTACACACGGCGTCATGCGGAGCTACCTTCATTTGAATTATGTTTATGTAATTATGTTTATGTAAAGCGCCCCTTTGCACTGCAAGAGGTCACTCGACCTGACGCCGTCCGTACCCAACCTACCTAACAATATAGATTGTTAATTTTAAGTATTTAAATGAAACATCCCCAGATATACATATTTATTACATGAAGTGCCTAGCTATACTATCTTACATAATAATAATATGCACCTAGCTAACTTAATTATTAAATTAAATCATTACATTATCCGTGTCATATAGTCTAATCCGATGCTATAATAGGTAGGGGACAAATCCTATTAAATGATCTCTTGATGTTGCCGTCCGAAGTCTTCATCGTGGCTACGCGTGCGACTCCATCCAAGCCGGGATGAGTTTCGATGATCTTCCCGATCTTCCACCGGCATGGTGGGGTGTGATCCTCCTTGATGAGAACGACAGTGCCCTGCGGTCAGCTTGTCTCCTTTGGCGCTGCGCCATTTCGTCCCTTAGCTAACAACACCGCTCAAGTCGAAAATTGGCGGTTTTTACATTTTAATGCCATTGGATGAAGCTGCGCATTGCGCGTCGAACCATTGGTCTCATGAAATAGATTTCAGCCAATCAGAAGCCGTAATTCAAAAAATAGTGACAGCGCTCAAGTCGGTTGGCGTCGCAACACCGCACAAGTCATTAGTCTGTCATACTTTTCGCGCGAAAATACTTCACGCTCCGTGATTATTCAATTTTTATGTGAATTTTATCGCTGAAATATCTTTGCAAGAGGTTTTAATAGAAGATTAAGAGGTAAGCTATAGAATAAAGTAATGTTTATTGATTTACGCGTATTAATTTAGAAATAAATGATAAAATAATATCTTTACTTACTTAGGCGGTGTTTACTAACTATTTTTTCTTAATTTAGGCGGTGTTTCAAAATTTATTTTATTTCTGTTAGGAAACTCAATAATTGAAAAACGCTATGGATGGAGAAGAATTTGATTCCTGGAGTGATCTAAGTTCAGGTGATGAATGGTTATGTGCCCAATTACAAGAATCAGGGCTGATGTCAAAACATAAACGGCGTAAACAAAGTTGCAAAGAAGATAAAAAAAGAATTAAACTAGGTTAGTAGTAGTAGTAGTATGGGTTTGTTTTGCAGTCCGCATTTATTTTTTTGTCATTTATGATTTTAATACAATAATTCCTATTATTTATTTTAGATTTGAATCAAAAAGATAACACCAGTTCTTCTGACACCAAAGCATGCAATTCTCCTACTAAATGTGAAACTATCGCAACACCAGTAAATGATCAAAACTTTGGGGAGTCCATGAAAAGTATTATAAGTGGCCAGGATAATGTAAACACAATATTTGACCAGAATATAGACTTGGATAATATTGAAAATATTGACATTCACAATCTACAAGTCGTTTAAAAAAGTTGGTAATGACTTCTTTGATTTGCAACATAATAATTTACCACCTGAATTTGCTACAGTGACCATCGAGTATCCTCCGCCTTCTGCATTGAATGTAGCCAATATCTCGGTAGAAAGTAAGAATGTTGTACAAGAACTAGGAAATATTGACATCGAAGCTTTTCCTACGAGTACTCAAGACCCAGTTTCGGATATAGTAATTAATACAGATACAGATATAACATATGAGAATAAAACAACCCAAAACAATATCCAGCAATCCAGTGTCTCTGCTACTCCATCATGTTCTTCAAAAGTGGTCATACTCAGTAACGTTACTTATCACGGTGATTTGTTAAGTCATAAAAAACGACAGAACAAGGCGTCAAAAGATCCAAATAAATATAAACGCAATATAAATAAAGAGTTACGGATGAAAGGTGAAAATTATTTAGGATACAGAAGAAATAGAAAAGCAAAGATTAATGAAACATTTAAAGTGAAACAAGACGTATTCAAGCCTGCAAGATCCATGAAACCACCGTGCACTTCTGCGTTTTGCAAGAAATCCAAACTCAGGTCATGTGACAACATAAACGAGCAACAGCGAAAATATTTGTTTGAAAATTTCTGGAAGAACATGAACTGGGAGCAGCGAAGATCATTTATAACTTCTCACGTTAACAAAGTACCAAAAAAAGTTACAAAAAATCCAGAATCATCCAAAAGAACTGAAAGTCGAACTTACGTTTTGACCATTGATAATGTACGTCACCAAGTCTGCAAAAAAATGTTCTTGGCCACTCTTGGAATTAAAACTTGGTTTGTAAGATATTGGTTGACAAAAACCGATTGTGCTATGCCTCCCGATGTATCTACTGCAACCAGTAATCGCAGAAATCCAGGGAAAATTGAAGAGCACAAACACGTTGAAAAGTTTTTAGCAGATCTTCCAAAGATGCCGTCACATTACTGTCGTGCTAAAACATCACGAGAATATTTAGAGCCAATTTTCTCGAACATGACACAGCTCTATTACGCATATAAAGATAATTGTGAATTAGAGGGAAGAGAATGCCTTGGCCGTAAATTATTTGACAAATTATTTTTGAAACTCAATCTGAGCCTATTCCACCCAAAGAAAGATGAATGCGACGTTTGTTGCAGTCATAAAACTGGAAACATTACTAATGAAGAATACGCTCAACATGTTCTAAAGAAAGATCGAGCCAGGAAAGAGAAAGATACTGACAAAGGAATTGCACAGTCCGGAGCTTGTCACGTCTTCACACAGGATGTTGAATCGGTAAAATTGGCCCCGTATCTTCAAGCTAGTGCAATTTATTACAAGACTAAATTATGCGTTCATAATTTTACATTATACAATATAGCAACTAAGGAAGTAATGTGTTATTGGTTCGATGAGGCAAATAGTACGCTTGAAGCCTCTGTTTTTGCTTCATGCTTAGTAGACCATCTAGAGAAGGTTTTGAGTCGGAAATTATTGCCTGTGGTTTTATATTCCGATGGTTGTTGTGCTCAAAATCGCAATGTTACCTTAAGCAATGCTTTATTACGTTTAGCGATTGAAAAAAATACTGTGATTACTCAAAAGTACCTGGAAAAAGGCCATACTCACATGGAATGTGATTCGGTACATAGTGCCATAGAATGTAAATTAAAAGGTAAAGAAATTTACCTTCCACAACAATACATGGCTATAAGTAAAACTGCTAGGAGTGATCCTATGCCTTATGAAGCTCGTTATTTAGATTATACTTTTTTTACAGACTTTTCGAAAGAATTAATTTATAAATCTATAAGGCCTGGTAAAAAAGCAGGTGACCCTGTCGTCACAGATTTACGTATGCTAGAATACAGACCAAATGGCACAATTTGGTTTAAAGTTAGTTTTGATGACGAGCTTCACCCGTTACCACATCGTCCCACGCCAATTAACAGCATTAAGCAAATCAATAGCTTGCAAAAATTGTACGGAGCTCGAATACCAATTACAAAGCGGAAATATCAAGATTTGCAAGACCTAAAAAGTGTACTGCCATCTAATTGCCATTCTTTTTATGATGACCTTCCGCACAGCAATCACTAAAGACTGCAACTAAACTAAAGACTAGAGATTTTGAGTATTCTTTATTATTTCTATTATTTTATTAATACTATTATATCTTATTTCTTTGGAGTTTATTAAAGACTAAGTAAACTAAGATTAATATTTCAAATATTTACCTACTTTAAGCAATTGATCTCAACAATGTGATTCTTAAAATTTTAAGTTAATAAGTATACCTATGCTATGTTATAAAAGAATGTTAATTTTCTTGAAATATTTCTTAATAAAATCTTTTACTTGCAAATCATCTGTTAATACCTTAATCCCTAACATTTTCACAAACAACACCGCCCAAATCTAATAAAATAACAGTCCACACCGCTCAAGTCATAAAATAAATGTTGAAATTAAGTAAATCGTCAAAATAAGTATAATAAATTATTTCTTAACCACTAACTAGAGAATGTATGAATGAATGAATGAATGAATATGCTTTTTATTGCACACAAAACAGAGGTATAAAACTTAAAACTAGTTATAACAGGAGTAATGTACAACAAAGGCGGCCTTATCACTATGAGCGATCTCTTCCAGGCAACCTTTGGGTAAAGGACACTTGATCAAGGTGTAAGGCGGTGCAATGATACAATACTTATATACATAGGTACGAGTATAAACATTTATACATACATACTTTCATTAAATTAAATATGAATACACTAATACATGTCATATACTAACAAATATAAACTACATAGACATACTTAAGAATAAATAATGTAACTATCTATACTAATATAATAAAGCTGAAGAGTTTGTTTGTTTGTTTGTTTGTTTGTTTGTTTGTTTGTTTGAACGCGCTAATCTCCGAAACTACTGGTGCGATTTGAATAATTCTTTTTTTGTTGGATAGTCCATTTATCGAGGAAGGCTATAGGCTAAATAACATTACGCTATGACCAATAGGAGCAAAGACAGAGCGGTAAATGTGTAAAAAACGGGGAAAATTTTTCCACGCGGACGAAGTCGCGGGCGGCCGCTAGTAATAAATAAATAAAGAGGATCTCAAATAAGTAGGTAGCATTATGAGAGTTGTAATGAAAGGACAGGTTAGGATGGGGTGGGGGGGAGGGGGGATTAGGGAAATTTGGTTCAAAGTGTAAGGAAATGTGCTTTAATTCTGGTTTTAAAGATGGGTAGGGAGTTGGATTGCCTTATGGACAGCGGTAAGGCGTTCCACAGCCTGATGGACTGTACGGTGAAGGATTGGGAATAGGATTCAGAGGAGTGAGGAGGGAACATAAGGTGGAGAAGTTTGGAGGAACGCATATGACCTCGGGTGGGCTGCAGAAACTGAAAACGCTCCTTGAGGTAAGATGGAGATTTGGGACTAAACAGAATTGTATACAGTAAAGAGAGTATGTGGGAGTCACGACGAAGTCGGATAGGGAGCCATTGAAGACGAGATCGGTATTCAGAGATGTGGTCATACTTACGCAAGCCGAAAATAATACGTATGCAGTAGTTCTGGAGACGTTCAAGTTTGTTAAGGAAAACCTCATTTAGGTCAAGGTAGCAGCAGTCGGCGTAGTCGAGAATTGGAAAAAGTAAAGATTGTACTAGCGCTATTTTGGTGGGTATTGGTAAGAAATTTCGGAGTCGATTTAGTGATCCTGCAGCTGCGAACAACTTCTTACTAATCTCAGCCACCTGAGTAGCCCAAGAGAGGGAGCTGTCGATATAAATGCCGAGGTTCTTAACAGATTTGCTATAGGGGATTGGGACTCCGTCAAATAGTACGCACGGTAAGGTACTCCAGTCGATTCTGGATAACAACTTTGAACTGCCAATTATTATAACCTGCGTCTTGTTAGGATTGACCAAGAGACCAAAAGACCTGCTCCAGGCCGAAATCCGGTCTAAATCTAAGTTAATGGCCTGTACAGCGCTGGGCAGATCACTTTGGCTACTTTGCGTATAAATTTGAAGATCGTCTGCATATAAGTGGTAGGAAGAAGTAAGATTTTGGGTAATAGAGTTTATGAAAATAGCAAAAAGCAGGGGAGACAGTACGCCACCTTGCGGCACACCAGCACTAACGTCGCACCACGCGGAGAAAGATTCATCAGCACGGATACGCTGCCGGCGGCCATGCAAGTAACTCCGAAACCAGTCAGTTACCATTGGAGATATGTTAAGAGAAAAAAGCAAACCAAGCAGGATGTCAAAATCCACAGTGTTAAAGGCATTGCTGAAATCCAGAAGTGTTAGGACAGTTAGATGCTTTTCGTCCATGCCTTGACGAATGTCTTCTGTGATTTTGACCAATGCCGTAGCCGTACTATGACCACGACGGAACCCGGATTGGAAAGGATTTAAAAGTTGGTTATTTTCTAGAAAGGAGCTAAGTTGGTGATGCACAATACGTTCTAGGACTTTTGATAGGAAAGGAAGGATGGAAATGGGTCTGTAGTCGGAGAAGGATGTAGGGTTCCGCTTTTTAGGGAGGGGAGTTATCTGGGCATCTTTCCACGCTGTAGGGAAGGTGCTCGTGGAGAGAGAATGATTTAGGATATGAGTAATAATAGGAGTAAGGATATCAAGGAGAGGAGTGATCATCTTACGGCTGACGCCATCGCTGCCGATGGCGTTGGAAGCTATGGAGAGTATGTTCCTCTTAACATCACAATCGGATACTTGACTAAAAATTAGACTTGAGTAGTCAGGCATTGGAAGAGAAGAAAGTTGTTGCAATGTATTGGCCTTTGTTGTACCATCAATGGAGGCAGAAGATGAGAAATGCTTGTTTAAAGACTCAATATCAATATCTTTTGTGGAGGATTCGTGACGCGTTCTTCCAATCCCAAGTGACTTAAGAAACTTCCAGACTTTAGCTGGACTTCCATTTTCTACAGATTTGTGAATATGGCGTCTTTGAGCGTCTCTACACAGCATATTACAGCGATTCCTCAGTAATTTATATTTTACGCGGTTAATGTCGGACGGGTCCATTTTGTACCTAGTTTTAGCGGCATTTTTCCTGTCTCTTAACGATTTTAGATCCTCAGTGAGCCATGGTGCAGGAGCGTGTTTCATCTTGACTGGTCGAACTGGAGCGTGCTTGTCGTATAGTTGAATAAGGAGAGAGTTAAAGAGGGTGATTTTCTCATCCACACTTTCAGCACTAGCTACCACGGACCAGTCAGTATGAATAGCATCGTGTTTAAGATCTTCAATGTTCATGCCACCAAAATTGCGCTGCAGAAGAACTTTCGCCTTAGATTTCGGAGGACGAATTTTATAAGACAGATAGATAAGGTCGTGGTAGGAAAACGCATCAGCGTGGCACTGGCCATATTCAGCAACGTGATCAGAGGAAGAAACTATTATAAGGTCAAGAAGAGAGGGGGTGCAGTTTGGAAAAAAGTGAGTAGCACTTAGAGGGAGAAGATGTAAGTTGCACGAATGAATGAGGGATCTAAGGCGAGATGCACGGGAATCCTGTTTGAGAATACAGGTATTAAAATCTCCCATCAGTATGGAATGACTGTATAAGGGAGTCAGGTCTTCTAACAGTTTTTCAAGGGAGGAAAAATAATCCACCCTTAATGAAGGACTGTAGAAGACACCGAGAAGAAGTTTTGCATGGGAGAGAGATACTTCAAGAAATAAATGCTGTGCTACGTCCGAGGAGGAATTAGGGGGGGATAAGTCAAGAATTGAGAAAGAAATGTGGGACCGAATATAAATGGCGACACCACCACCGGATCGAATAATGCGATCATTGCGGACCAGTTGGAAGCCGGGAAGGGAGTAGGAAGTTGACGGTAGACAGGGATTTAGCCAGGTTTCGGATACAAGAATTGCATGAATATTTTTGTTGTCAAAAGACGCCAGCAAGTCAGGATAATGAGCCGGAATACTTTGCGCATTAATATGGACAACGTTAAAGTTTTTTGGCACATTAGAAAAAGCTGTATCAAGCACATCACAAAGAGGAAGAGAAGTGGAGTGGAAACTTTCATTATTTGATGAAGAAGAAAAGGAGACAAATAAATCATTCTGGTCAGAGTCACTACTTATTGTTTGATCTATCATTATATTATAAGATAAGTATAGCAATATTATAAAATAAATAAATAAAATAAATACTTTTGCTAAAAACAAAATCCACTATTATCAATTAATATAATAGCACCCAACGCAAGACGTACTTTACCCGCCAGTAGTTTGGAGATAAAATATTTTAAAACGATAATTTATTATACTTATTTTGACGATTTACTTAATTTCAACATTTATTTTATGACTTGAGCGGTGTGGACTGTTATTTTATTAGATTTGGGCGGTGTTGTTTGTGAAAATGTTAGGGATTAAGGTATTAACAGATGATTTGCAAGTAAAAGATTTTATTAAGAAATATTTCAAGAAAATTAACATTCTTTTATAACATAGCATAGGTATACTTATTAACTTAAAATTTTAAGAATCACATTGTTGAGATCAATTGCTTAAAGTAGGTAAATATTTGAAATATTAATCTTAGTTTACTTAGTCTTTAATAAACTCCAAAGAAATAAGATATAATAGTATTAATAAAATAATAGAAATAATAAAGAATACTCAAAATCTCTAGTCTTTAGTTTAGTTGCAGTCTTTAGTGATTGCTGTGCGGAAGGTCATCATAAAAAGAATGGCAATTAGATGGCAGTACACTTTTTAGGTCTTGCAAATCTTGATATTTCCGCTTTGTAATTGGTATTCGAGCTCCGTACAATTTTTGCAAGCTATTGATTTGCTTAATGCTGTTAATTGGCGTGGGACGATGTGGTAACGGGTGAAGCGTCATCAAAACTAACTTTAAACCAAATTGTGCCATTTGGTCTGTATTCTAGCATACGTAAATCTGTGACGACAGGGTCACCTGCTTTTTTACCAGGCCTTATAGATTTATAAATTAATTCTTTCGAAAAGTCTGTAAAAAAAGTATAATCTAAATAACGAGCTTCATAAGGCATAGGATCACTCCTAGCAGTTTTACTTATAGCCATGTATTGTTGTGGAAGGTAAATTTCTTTACCTTTTAATTTACATTCTATGGCACTATGTACCGAATCACATTCCATGTGAGTATGGCCTTTTTCCAGGTACTTTTGAGTAATCACAGTATTTTTTTCAATCGCTAAACGTAATAAAGCATTGCTTAAGGTAACATTGCGATTTTGAGCACAACAACCATCGGAATATAAAACCACAGGCAATAATTTCCGACTCAAAACCTTCTCTAGATGGTCTACTAAGCATGAAGCAAAAACAGAGGCTTCAAGCGTACTATTTGCCTCATCGAACCAATAACACATTACTTCCTTAGTTGCTATATTGTATAATGTAAAATTATGAACGCATAATTTAGTCTTGTAATAAATTGCACTAGCTTGAAGATACGGGGCCAATTTTACCGATTCAACATCCTGTGTGAAGACGTGACAAGCTCCGGACTGTGCAATTCCTTTGTCAGTATCTTTCTCTTTCCTGGCTCGATCTTTCTTTAGAACATGTTGAGCGTAACAATATCCATATGAACGCCACACAAAATATTTTGTATTAATGTTGATTTATACATTTAACATTGTGTCGTCGGCTCATAGTACTGGCAGGGATCGTTGTGGGTCAAAGTTGAAGGGAATTCTTCGTATTATTACTTTCGTCCTATTATTATTATTTTTTTTCATTTAGTCAACCCCTTGTAATTGGGTATTTGACTAATCTCGATATAGGTAGTAAAAATATAGATACTCAAACAAAATATTGGTAAATAAGAACCAATGACCAACATTTTCAGTTAAGAATATAACGTCTAGCTGGTCTTGTGAGCATTCAAAGTTTCATGGGCAAGTCCATTTTAAAAGGATAAAATTAAAAAAAATATATATATGTCATTGAACTACCCGTACATTTTTCACGAACTTTCACGAACACGGGTCATGTTTCTTGTTGAAGTTGGTTCTTAGTCTTCGTGTGTGGAGGTATCTGTTTCACTGTCCGTTTCTGCGATTTCAAAGATCTGCTGTGCCGCCTTCTCATTGTGCTTTTTTCCTCGGCTAGTTGGCGCCATTCACTTGTGCTTCTGTTGTAGTATCCCATTTCGTGGGAGATGGAGTTGAGCCAGGTGAAAATCGGTCTCCCGATTTTTAAATGCTGCGCTTTAAATCTCATAGCTGCGTGTAACAGGTGGGGAGATGAGCGCAGTATGTGGCCGTAATAGCAAATCCTGAGGAATTTAATTCTTTTGGTGATTGTTTGTCCTAACAGGAGGTCGTGGACTTTGATATTTCTTGGCGGGTTCCTGGTATGGTTAAGCATGTCTCTTAGTATTAGTCGTTCATATCTTCTTAATGTAGACCTGTTGGTTTTCGTGATTGCTGTTGCTTTTAGACCATACGTAATGGTAGGCTCGATGACCATTTTGTATAGTAGCCTCGCTGGTTGCCATTCCATTTTTGTTTTTTTTATTAATGATATTAGGATTTTTGAGTTTTTAACCCCTTGCTTGCATCTGGTTCTTACGGTGTTTTTCCTGCTGAGACCAGCGGTTATGTAGGTACCTAGATAGCGGATTTCGTTAACTGGTTTGATGTTTAATTAATTGCTAATCTTATAAATGTTCCATTAGTTGTTCCATTAACTGGGTCCCGTATTAATAATTTCGTTTTCGTTTTATTGATTTTTAGGCCAACCGTCGTGAGTAGTTGTTCTATTTTGTATAATATGTTGCTGGTTTGGGCCAGATTTGTGCTTACTAGTATTAGGTCGTCGGCGAATGACAAGACCATAGGGAGATTTATTCCTGAATCCTGGTTAAGTTTTATTTCCCCTTCATCTTTAAGGGTTTTTAATACGTCGTCAATTACTAGGGTAAATAGTCTAGGTGATAAGGGGCATCCTTGCTTGACACCTTTGCCTTTTTTAATTAATTTTGTTTGTTGGCCGTACCACTTCAGGCTGGTGTATTCGTTCATGCAAGCTTTAATGATTCTATTGGTTAGAGCCTTGTTTGTTCTTGTGGTTAATATATCTTTAAGCGCGTTCAGGTCGACAGTGTCAAAAGCTTTTTCCATGTCGATGGCCGTGACGTATGCTCTCGTGCCTTCCCGCCATTTTTCGTCTAGTACACGTCGAAGTGTGAAGATGTGGTCATCCGTTGATCTCTCTTCTAAAAAGGCCGCTTGGTAATTCCCTATGTGTGTCGTGCATTTGTCAAGTCGATCCAGCAGTAAACTTGCATATATTCTGTAGCCTGTGCAGCAAATTGATATTCGTCTGTAGTCATTGACGGTCTTGGAATGGGTATTTGTGTGGTTTGGGTCCAGATTGTGGGAATTTCGTTGTTCAACCATGCCCTTTGCATGTGTTGGACTACCTCGAGCAGTAACTGCTCTGGCATGTATTTAAATAACTCGCTTACTATTCCATCTATGCCTGGGGCTGTTTCCGCGCATTTTACTGATTACGTCTATGACATCTTCTTTTGTAGGGAGATCGTTAAGGTCTTCAAGGTTCTCGGTGTCATGTAGGCTAATATGCGGTCCTTCCATTTTTGATAGTTCGGATTCCCACTGGGACATCGGTATGTACCTGTGTTTAATTTTAGCTTTTTCTGTCTGAACATGTCGCCTGTAGAAGTCGTAAGTGATCCTCATTCGCGTGGATCGGTGTTTGTTTCTAAGGTTTTCAAAAAATGCTTGAAATTCCGTTTCTTCTTCTTTTTCTATAATTGAGCGTAGTTTATTACGACATTCCTTCACCCATGCACGATGTGTTGGGTTATTGGGAAAGCGATTGTTAAGGAATTTCGCTTTTTAAAGTTGCAAACCTGCGTTCCTTAGAGTACCTAGTTGGTTTCTCTCAACAGCGTGTTATTTGCTGCGATTTTAATTATGTCTGTGATTTTTTCCCAAGACATAGATCGTTGTTGGTGTTCGTTTGAAGTAGAGTCTGACATGTTATGTATTATTTCATTTTGGTATTTGAGGCACGTCTCCTTGGTTTTTAGTCTTCCATAATCAAGTAGTCGGTAATTGAAGTTCTTGTTGGATTTCTTTTTGTCCTGTTGGATGTTTTCAGGTGGATTCTCGTTGCGGGTTGTGTTCTTGTTCGATTTTGATTCCAGAAGTTTTATTTTTCCAATAATAAGCTTGTGGTCGGATGTCTTGTTGAAGGGAATACCCTTTATATCTTCGATGGTTGGTTTTTCGTTCATTAATGTTAATATGTGGTCGATTTGTGATTTTTTGGTCCCCGATTTCCAGGTTTTTAGACAACTGTTTCTGCAGAACGAAGTATTTAATTTCAGTTTCTCTCTTCTCATTATATCAATTAGAATTTCTCCATTTTTATTAGAATTTATGTGTAGTATTTTCTTTCCAACTTGTTCGGAATCACGAAGGTCTTTAATGTCGAGGTAGCCTACATGTGCGTTGAAGTCTCCGAGTATTGCCATCTTGCAGTTTTTTGGCTTTTTCTTTATAAAATATAGAATGACGCTAAATGCATACGTTGCTTGTGACGAATTCTGTGGGACATGAGCTGTGATAACGTAGATGTTTCCTAGGTTACTGGTAACCACGGCGGCCATGACGTTGGTGAAATGTGAGATGTCTTTAATCTGGAGGTTTGTGTTTTTTCTAATTAGGATGGCTAGACACCTATTCTTGTTTGAACCAGTAAGATGCCATACGTAGTTCTTGGTTTGAAGGGTCCCGGTTTTCAGATGTGTTTCTTGTAAGCATGCTATATCTACTTGGTTTTCCGTCAATTGTTGGTCTACAATATTTTTCTTTTTCGCGTCCGCAGCTCCTCTAATATTCCATGTGGCTATCGATACAGTTGATAATTCGTATGATATTTTTGGATGCGATTTAGCCCCTAGTATTCTGTAACCAGTACTATCCGCAACTTCGTCGGTCAATGTCGTTGAAGTACTTAGGCTAAGGCTGTAATTTTGTATATTTGTGACTACTGGGGTCTCCATAGGTTTGTTTCTGCCCTCCTCGCTTGTACGGTTGTTTTCTTGCGACAAAAAGATTATGCTGTCGTAGTGGTATCCGTTATACAGGAGGTTTATGGTACCCACGGCTTCTTCGTGTTTTTGGGGTTTTATTATTAGTAATGTTCCGTTTGGTCGATGAACTATTACGTTGACTATATAAAAGTTTGCTGCAGCTAGAAGAATGTCGGTCCCGCCCCATGTTTTGTCGAAGTATTGGTTGGCAATGTAGGTTGAATACTGCATTGTATGATACGGCTGATCGGAGTTTGGGAAGTTGCTGGAAATTGCAGCTTTCATTTCAGGGTCGTCTTGGTTTTCCTCGACATACCGTGCTAGATCTTGGCGGACTGCTTTGTGGTCTAGCGTGAGGTAGAATAGTTCATTGATTTGGTGTGCAATGGCTCTAAAAAGACAGTTGCCATCTCCTTCGATTTTGAATATTGAATACATCTTCCTTTTGCTGTGGGATAAAGCTTATTACTAAATGTAGATTAGGCTGTGGGTAGAAACAAGATTAGTTAATTACAAGAAAAAAAAAAAAAAAAAAAGATAGGTACCAGTCTGGTTTTTTATCACTGTAAGGCCGTTTTCGGGTAATAAAACGTGCACACGTGTTTGTTCAAGTTAGTGCAGGCATACGAAAGAATGGGATTATTTAGAATGCAACTATTGCAAGGATAGTTTATTGCCTTTTGTTTTTGGTTCTCCTTTGTCTGGTGAGTAATGTGTCTATTTTGCAGATGTTGGGCAATTGATGGTTGAAAGAAACATTATTTGGGGAAACAAAAGAATGACTTTGGTGCCGGGGTTTTTAGTAATTAGGTAAATAAGGGATGTAGAAAGTTTTGGTAATTTGAACTTTTATTACTGCCAGATGTTGGCGCAGGATGTGAATGTTGTTTTGAAGTTCTAACTTTTATTTTATTTATTTAAATTAGCTGTGTAACCTTACTCTTATGGATTTTAGGCCATTTATGCGGTAGGTAATGAGTGCAAAATTGTTTTTTTTTTTTTTCTCCCTATGCAATCGATGGGTGTTATCAAGTTATTGTAAGTCTAATCCAGCATTTATGCCTAAGGTTGTAGGGGATCGTTGTAAAGCTTTCTAGGTGTTTGATGTTTCCCTTGCACCGCGGTAACGTTAGGAGACCTCGCTGCTAGGCAGGGCCCAGTCTGGGCGTGACAAAATGGAAATCTCTCACCGGGTTCAGCGCGCGATGACTTATAGCTACCAGGGCGGCGCCCTCCGCAGTTTACAGCAACTGCCGAGTGCCTCCGTATTGGGCCAAACGTCAGCAATAAGAATTGCGACGACGTAGTGCGATCTTTGTTGGTGACAGGTGGGCTCTGGATTAGCAAAAGCCACACTCGGATCGAATTTTGTCCAATCAATATCGGGTTTTGTCCAATCAATCAATCTAATCACTGGCACTAGAGCACTTGCACAAACACTTTTAAATTTTGGGTGATGTAGATAATATTACAATTAAAACAATACAAATAGAAACACTCAAAATTGGGAAGGATGGATTCAGTGCGCGAAAACAATGCCTTGCGCTCGCGTCGAACAATGGCATAAACCGACCGACCGACACTTTGAAGGCAGAGGATGGGTTCGCACGTGTTCCGGGGAACGTCCGCTTGCCACGGCTGCTCAAACAGAACTCCAGATGGCTTATAACGAAGACGTCCCGTAACGAATGAGAATATACCTGTCACATTCAAACAAAAGCGTGTATAGCGTGTGTGAAAGAGAGGGAAACTCCGATTCGGTCGTAACGTCGACTTCAAATTAGGCCCTCAGGGTTGTCGATAATGGACGATTCTATTTTATTAATATAAGTATCGTAGCATTCCTTTTCTAACTGGACTACTCTTTGACGCGGAATTCTAAATGAGTGACGGTCGGAAAGATTGCCGTATGTCGTAAATTTTCTATGGAATTTAGATTTTTCTTTTATCATTTTGATAAGAGCCGAGTTGTACTAAGGCGGGTAATGGTTGGATCTTGTAGATTTGTATGGAACATGTTTATCTCTTAATTCATAAAGCTTGATGTAGAACAATTCAACAGCATCATTGAGTGGAATAGTCTTAAACATACTATGCCAATCCATGGAATCCAAATCTAAACATATTTCCGAATAGTTAGCTCGGTTATACAAGAATTTAGGTGCGTCTTTATTTTTTAAGTTGGTAACATTAGTACAATTGATTACTACTTCAAGCGACTTGTGATGGACATCTTCCTTTGTTAATGGAGACTCCGCGGCATAGACGCGTAAATTGATGTTTGACAGAACCAAATCTAAGATTCTAGCATTAGTATTTAATTCGCCGTTGAATTGGCTCAAGCCACAAGAATCTATTATGTCCAAAAACTCCGTTAAATGCTCACTATTAACATTAACATTGGGGATTAATTCGAGTGAAATCGTATCACGTACCCAAGTGATGCTGTCACCAAGGTTAAAATCACCTAATATTATGAATTTGTCCGATGGATGTGACATAGTTATTGTAAACAATTTCGATAAAAAGTTGTGGAGTTGTGTTTTATATGAATTACTTAACGACTCATTGCAGAGATAGACTGTGCATATGTGAACTTTATATGATTTGCGATCTCTGTGAGTGGAGATGGTGACCCATAGATCCTCTGCTGAACTTCGCCAGTCACACCTCTAAACGGCCATCAGATCGCGCCGTACTGCTAAAAGTACTCCACCACCTTTTGTCTGTTGTGTCTGAGAGTAATTACGATCGCGCCGCCATATAACGTACCGGTTATCAAATATTTCGTTATCAAAAACTCCCTCCGTTAACCATGTCTCAGTGAGCGAAATAATATCGTATGAGTTTAGGTATACATTACGTAAGAAGTCACCTGTCTTAGAGCGTAATCCTCGAGTATTTTGGTAGTAGACTTTTAATAAATTCACTGTAGTACGAATAACAATAACCCAATAAATAAATTTACAATACCATTATCATAACTGATCACAAAAGTGCTATAACTACATTTTGAATGCACTATAAACGACCTAATATTTAATATATTTAGCAGCAGCGATACACCTATCGGCAAAATCATATTGTATTCATTGTATTTCCATAATACGTAACAAGAAAACAGAAGCGGAGCACCTAATGTGCAGTTTACGGAGGTAATCAGTAACAGCAAATTGCTAAACCCAGGCTCAATGTAAACAAGGTCTAAATTAGTACGCGCAAGCAGTAAAATAATTGACAAAAGGCTGACTTGAACTGACCACAAAAAATATCTATTCATCGGCGTAACTTGTGCGGATAAACAGCAAGCGATTCTCAAACTTTATTCGGTAGATAGAAACTTTAGTAAGAAATCATAACATAGTGTTAATTTGTTAAACGTTACATGTACAAATAATGAGATACTCGCTATTAGTTTGCGATTTTGGCGAAGTCTTTTTCTGATTTTACTAATATCACTGGTGATGTAACTTCTCGTCGCATGTAGATTTTGCAATTCGTCACCCATACGTATTGAATTCCCTTCTCTGCAGCTAACTTTTTTGTTTTGTTGAGAAGTGTTTTGTTCTGTATAGTCAAGTGATCATTAACATAGATTTTATGATTTCCTTGTAGACCAAGACTTATTGGTATAATTGGAGTAGTTTTAGATGCTACTCTGTAGGCGGCTATAAAGTCGTCTTTGACATATCTGTTCAGGAAACATACTATTATGGGTTTCGTATTATTCGAGTCACGTGATGGCACTCTGGTTACAAAGTTGATGACATTTTTAGTTAATGGATAATGAATTAACTTCCCAAGACTGCAAATAATTTCCAGTAGATTTTCAGTATTGGATTGTGGTTTTCCTTTGACTTCTAAATTATTCATTCGGTTCCACTGTTCATCATCCTCCGACCTGGTTTTTATCATTTCGAGATCCTCCTGAATGCTGTTGACTCGGCCGTCCATTACTCCAATCGATGATTTGACAGTAGCCAATTCTCCTCTTATATCCTTTATTTCCCGTACCAGTGATAGCAGTGGAGATAATTTTTTATCCAGGGATTCATTGATTTCTGCTAGAAATTGCGCATGAGGGATGTCTTTGTCGATAACAGGGGAGGATACCGGTGATGCCACAGGTGTAGTAGAAGCCGGAATTGATATCGAGTGACCAGCTTGTTTGCAGGCTGGACAGCGCCATTGCTGTTGCTTCTTAATACCTAGTCTGCGGAACCCAGACTCCGATATTTGGCCGCAGTGGAAATGGAACTTTTTGTTGCACGAATGGCAAAGGGCGCCATCAGTGAAAGCATCTTCACACATAGCACACTCCATTGCACGTTAGATTCGAAACAGTTTGAGAACCACGTTACAAGGCAGGAGCTTGCAGCGGATGGCGACGACAGCGTTCTCTTGCACTCATGTAATAGCTTGGGGGTTAGAGCAGGATGGTGGTAGTTTGCAGCCACCGCACTCAGATAGATGCAGAACTGTGTAAGTCACGAGCGCAGCGAGGGCGGGGGGCCGTCAAACGTCAGCGTTGACGCCTGTACTGCACGAAGCAGGATGTGGGCACTAAGCAATCGAGAGTAGTCTCACAATTGTACGTTTAAGGTTTAAATTCGTATATGTAGAATTCGATAATTTGCTTAAAAACGGAGACAAAATACGCGACACGTCTGTTTCTAAGGCTATCCGATCGAGACTGATTTTACTAGTATGATGGGATGTTTTTTATTGTATTCGTAGTGAGATTGACTGAGGCGTCCCCCTACCCTCATAAGGCCGTTTTCATCAATAAATGGATTTAAATTTAAAATTTTAGATTTTTTTGTCAAATTTTGTTTATTTAAAAGCAGTTTGTATTCGCTTGGGAATGACTCACCTTGTGTAAATTTCATTATTTGGTGCGCTGCTTGTACTTGTTCTTTATACAAAATTGAACCCTTTATTTTATTATTTTTATTTCTACAATTACGTATGAATCTTAATATAATTGCAAAGACACGGAATATTTTGTATTCACATGACCAGCTTGAAATTAATTTATTTATGAGTTTATTTTCTTTGTCCCCTGTTTGTGTAGTGTTGCATAGTGTTTTTTGTTGTGTGTGTACTTTCTTTAATTCGGGTATTATATCTTGTGTTTGTTGTATTGCCTGAGGCCACTCATTTTGTGGTTTACTCAGATCAAGATAGGTCCTTTAAACCATAGTTTGTTGGTATCTGTGCAGCTAACTAGTTTATCTCCTTGCACCCCCCTCGATATCAAGTCAGCTGGGTTCTCATTACTGGGAACCTAGTTCCACTTTGATGTATCTGTCAAAGTTTGAATCTTTGCAACTCTGTTCGCTACAAATGAATTTAATTTATGAGGCTCTGTGTTTATCCATGCCAGTGTGATATTCGAATCGGACCAGTATTGAGTATTACTTATAGGTACTTTAAGTGCTGTTTGTACTTCCTTCATAAGGTTTGCTAATAATAGTGCCGCGCTTAGTTCGAGCCTAGGTATAGTCTGAGTTTTTAATGGTGCTACTCGTGATTTAGCAATTAATAGTCGAACTAGTGGTTTACCGTGTGCGTCAGTTGTGCGCACGTATACGGTAGCCCCGTATGCTTTCATGGAGCTGTCTGCAAAGCCATGTAATTCAATTGTTGTGTAATTATTTATTGTGACTACTCGTGGTATTTGTAACTGTTTCAAATCATGAAGTTTGTTATAAAAGTATTGCCATTCCTTTAATAAAGTTTCTGAAATTGGTTGATCCTAGTCCGAGCCGTCTATCCACAGGCGCTGAATGAGACACTTGGCCAGAGTCAAAACTGGTCCAATCAATCCTAAAGGGTCGAAAATGCTCGAAATCCTTGATAAGATAATTCGCTTAGTTATTTTATTACTCACTGGCTTTAATTTTATAGAAAAAAGTAAAGTATCAGTTTCACTTGACCATTCCAATCCTAATATTTTATGTAAATTTTCCCCAAATTGAATATTTTGTGAATTATCTTGTGTGTTGCGTGTTTGTGTTGGGAGTGCTTGCTGAATGCTTGGTGAATTGGATTTCCACTTACGTAGATGAAAGTTGCCCGTTTGCAGGATCCTGTCTATCTCCATCGCTACCTGTGTGATGCGGCTCTCCGATGCGCTGATGACCTGCTCCTCCGCTTCCCGTGAGGAGCAGGTCATCAGCGTAGAACTGCTCCGTGATGGCAGTAGCAGCTTCTGCAGTCACTGTGGAAGTGTTTGGCGAAATGGATGAGTTTGAGTTGTTCGTTTGTATTTTTTGTTGTTGTAAAGTGGCTTGAGTTTCTTGAGCTAATTGTTGTAAACAACGTGTTGCAATGTGTGGTGCGGGCTTTAAACCAAAACTGAGGGTTGTTAATTTGTATGTTTGTAATTTGTGTTGTGGGTCTTCCCTCCACAGAATACATTGTAGGTGTTGCTGTTCAGGGTTTATGTTTACGCTACAAAACGATGATCTGCATTAATGACGTAATTATGCAATCGAAATCTTAGTAAAATATTGATTAGTGTGTCTTGGTTTATTGTGCCTTTATGCAGAATGTCATTCAGAGAATGACCTGATGCGGTTGGACAAGAAGCGTCCATTACAACTCTCAACGGAGTGCTGGACTTATAAGTTAACTACAGCATGGTGTGGTAAGTAATTAAGAGGGGTGTCAGACTCGCATTTCGTCATACATCCGCTCTGTTCAAATTCTCTCATAAAATCAATATACAACCTGTAAGGGAAGGGGTATAACATACCGAAAACTGTAAATAGGGCTTGCCTTGGGAGGCTTTGGAAAAATAGTAAGAAAAATTTATCTGCTACCGTTTCCGAGTAATTAGGCACTGAAGTTTTAACGCAAAAATCATCGTTGACAACCCTAAAAACAGCTGATTTCATTCGTAAATCAATATGAGGTCAATCACCTAGGTACCAGGCGTTAGAAATTGCAGTGTACAGAAGGAACAAAATTTCTCATTTACTGCCTAAAATCAAAGCAAGCGAGAGAGTCATGAATTAAAGAAAAAAAATCTTCGAAATGTACCGACCAAATGTGTTTATTTTGTAAAATGTTTTCAACTGTGGGAGAGCCACGCTTTGGCATGAATGGTGAATGGTGAAGTGATACCACTGCCTCACAGAAAACCGGCGTGAAGCAGCCCCTGTGCTGTGTTTCGCTGAGTGAGTGAGGGTGCTGGAGGCCCACCCGGGGGGGAAGTGGATAAAAGGTTGGCAGCGCATTTGTAACTCCACTGGTATTGCAAGTGTCCATGAGCGGCGGCAATTGCTTACCATCAGGTGATCCGCCTGCTCGTCTGCTACCTATCACATAAAAAAAACACACACATTCACAATTACAAAATAGTTGTTAAAAACAATCTAAAATGTTAAGAATGCTGACTGTTTGCTGCTGCTGAGAAAGGCAGTTTCTTTTAAGTAGTAGGTAGGTATGGGTTTGGAATTAAAAAGCCCGCCATCAACTCGCGCCCAAAGCGGGAGACGCTGCTTCGAAACGCCCGGCCCAGCGCCCGCAGCACTCGCCGCGAAGAGTCTTGTAAGTAAGTACCAAATGCGCGGGCTTTTTGGCCATTCTGTTTTTTTAATCTGTAGTTTTACCCTTACCTACACACACACACACAAACAAAGAACAGTTGTAAATAAGCCTCGCCTTGTACCAGGCGTTAGAAATTGCACTGTACAGAAGGAACAAAATCTCTCATTTAATGCCTAAAATCAAAACAAGCGAGAGAGTCATGAATTAAAGAAAAAAAATCTTCGAAATGTACCGACCAAATGTGTTTATTTTGTAAAATGTTTTATCACACATTCACAATTACAAAATTGTTAAAAACAATTGTTGCAGAGAGTGAGTCAGGGTGGCCAAATAACGTAGTCGTTGGTACTTAATCACGATTTATTTGGGCAGAGCTTCGCCCTACGTAATAATTTCACATTAAATGAACGAATAGTTTAACTGACACCGCACTTTTATACAAAAATTCGTTGTACTAAAATAGTCAAAACAGTACCTTTCCATTTTAGACTTTAGCAATAAAATTAGACATAAATATTTCTCATTCAATATAAATTAACTATAAATATAAAACATATATATTTAGTTTTCATTATTTAGATCTATATTATATAACTGATAATTAAACGCGATATAAATATGTTGGCGCTAGCAGACTTCCCGCCATCCGCTGGTAGGGCGCGCTAGTAGGCTGTGGTAGCGACCCCGGAAGTTGTTGATAGCACTCGGTCATCCTGCATGAGTCGTGTCCCACGACGGTCACCATTATACTTTGCTTCGTCATTCGAGATTAGAATACTTGTAGTAGCACGTACCGTGTAGCCATTCATACACTTTAGTTGAGAAATGCTAAAATAAAATTAAATATTTAAAAATAAAAACATTTTCTCTGATTTATTCATGCACATCAATCCCCATACCATGGCAACACTGTGCGCGCCATCTTCAATCGCGTTCTAGTGTTCGGCCGTTCAACACCTCACTTTTCAAATTCGTCGAATAAAGTGTTACTCGGTTATAAAAATGCCTAAGCGCAAGCATAGGGACAGTGATTGTGATAATTACATACTAAGGAAATTACGCAAATTGGAAAAAAGCTGAAGAAACGTGGTCAAAAGAGTCGTCGAGTTCGTCTACAAACGGTTCCGATACACCGCCGTTGTCGTTACAAAAAGGTACTTAGAGTATTTACATGACTTTACTAGTAGATACTTCATGCTATGTTGAGTGCACTTCCATTGAGAGTGCTACCTTCATTATTTAACAAAATACATGAGGATAGTTTATAGGACTATCGCCTTGTATTGTTTTTAATAAGTATGACTTACCTACTTACCTATAAAAATAAATCTAATAAAACAACACGTTTTGTAGTGTAGAACCAAAAAAGAGGCCTTTATTTTTTTTTTAATCATCATCAAGCCATCACAGATGGCAGCACTTGTGAAAAGTTCACAGATAACATATTAGATATTAAGACTTTTCTACACCCCCACTATATCTAACAATGTTATACTGTTATAAAATATGAATAAACTAAAAAACAACTAACTCAATAAATATGCTGAACCCCCAACTTATCTAATAAATAATAATGCTTATTAGAGCATAAGCTTTTTGTAAGTAAATCAGCTGGCATCTCAGCTGATGGCACATATTTAACATTTACAATATTTTTGGTTACACAGTCTCTACAAAAATGATAACGTATATCAATGTGTTTGGTTCTTTTATGGAAAATTGGATTTTCAGTTAATTTCAATGCACTCTGGTTATCATTATACAATTCAATAGTGTATTTATTATTGGTAATTTCAAATTGTAGGTTTCTTAGATAGAGAGATTCTTTACAGGCTTCAGTTAGTGCCATGTATTCAGCTTCACTGCTTGACAAAGCCACAGTCCTCTGTTTCTTTGTCTCCCATGAGATTACACAACCTGACAAAGTGAAACAGAAACCCGTGTACGATCTCCTGTCAATAGTATTCCCACCCCAATCAGCATCTACAAACCCTTCAATGACCGAGTTCCCATCTGCAGAAAATTTTAAGCCGTGATGTTTGGTCAATTTTAAATACCGCAATATGCGTTTAACATATGAACAATGCTGTTTGGTATAGGAATTGTTAAATTGACTTAAGAAGCCCACTGCAAATGCTATATCAGGTCTGGTAAGAACTGCTAAATACATTAAGGAACCTACCATTTGCTGATAAGGAAACTTTTCATCTACATTATTCTTATCTTTAGACACATGTAACTTAGTCTCCATTGGAGTTTCAGTAGGTTTACATTGACTCATATTAAATTTATACAAGAGCTGATCAATATAATCTTCCTGACTTATTGATATTGTTTTCTCAGATTTATTTACTTTGACATTTACTCCAAGACACTTTTTGATTTCACCTAAATCTTTTATTTTAAAATTATCAGACAATACATTTTTCAAATATTTTGTTTCCTTGCTATCATTTGAAAAAATAAAGAAATCGTCAACATATAAGGTAACAATAGTTTTTAGCTTATCCTGTGTTTTCAAAAACATACATGGTTCTATCTTAGATTTAACATAGCCTATTTTTAAAAGACATTCCTCTACCCTCTTGTACCATACTCTCGAAGACTGTTTTAGGCCATACATAGACTTTTTCAATTTAAGAACTTGACCTTTCTCTACTGTCTCAGAAAAACCTTCAGGTATTTGTATATAAATATCTTCTTCAAGAGTTCCGTACAAGAAAGCGGTTGTCACATCAAGATGTGTTATATCCAGATTAAGTTGAACAGATAGAGCAAACAAAAGCCGTAACGTGGTATGCCTTACTACAGGGGAAAAAGTGTCATTATAGTCCACACCTTGCACTTGCGAAAAACCTTTCGCCACTAAACGCGCACGAAAACGAACACTTTTATCACTATTATATTTTTTACGTAGAACCCACTTACACTGCACAACTCTACCATCTTGAGGAGGATTGCTCAACTCCCAAGCATCATTCTCTTTGAAGCTCTCTAACTCTTCAGCCATGGCCATCTTCCATTGTTCCTTTTCAGATCCAGCTAAAGCATCCTGAAGAGACAAGCCTGCCACATCATCATATGCATTCTCTCCTGCACAAAAGTTTGAAAATCCAAACCTGTCTGTTTGTTTCCTAACTCGTGTAGGTCTTTGAGATCTGACCTCCGAAACATCTTCAGGTTCAGTATCACTAGGTTCAAATGTAACATCATTCACATCCACAACTGTGTCATCTGAGCTACTTGTGTTGTCAGATTCCAGGTTTGCTTCATCCATCATTACTTCATCCCCCACTGAATCAACACTCTGAGATGGAACTTCCATTTGACATTCAGATTTTGATTCCTGCTCAACTATGACCACATCTCTACTCGTCAATATTGTCTTTGTTTCTGGATTGTACAGACGGTATCCTTTTGTGTTTTCTGGAAATCCAATGAGTATACATTTTTCTGACTTCTTATCCCACTTTTTGCGCTTCTCTTTAGCTACATGGACCATTGCAGTACTACCGAAGATTCTGATGTGACTTAAGTCAGGTTTACAGCCAGTCCATATCTCATATGGTGTGCTATTTCCCAATGCTGCAGCCACGCTTCGATTCTGTAGATGGGTGAATTTCAACAAACTCCATTTTTGCCTAATTACGGTGGCGAATTTTTTAAACCACTTTACATACATTTTATGGGAGGCACATAATAGAATAAACATTGTAGTATTCAAAAATATAGGAGGCATAAAAATATTATAATTATTTTTAGAGATATTTCAATTTGAAATTTTTACAAGTCACCGTAATTGTATTTGAGCCACCGTAATTTAATCCCTACCACCGCGATTATTTTAAGCCAGCGAAATTATAATAAATAAACAATTTTATTGTTTATTGTCATTTATTGAATTAAATTATTAAAAACCTGAGTTTAATTAGATGTAATATATGACATGTAGCTGTATTGCAATCACGTTAATATAGGTACACATTAGTTGATGTTAATTAATGTAACCTGTATGACTTTTTAATAAAGGTAATAGTCGTGTAGAATATGATCAGTTTTTAAGTTGTTGCATAGCAATAGTCGTAAGGGGGGGGGGGGGGGGTATGGTCAGGGTATGGTCTTAGTGGGAATTACTGTTAGTAAGTGAGAACGGCATTGCCAATAAAGTGCTAAGAAACCATCTGCAGTGCTAGTGGCGGAACACCAAGTTTAAGCAGAGCCCTAGCCAGTCCAAGTCACCTCACGTCACCGTCGTTCCTCCTGGAACCGTTCAACCACACGGCCGCCACCTTGAGGTGCAGCTGAGCTCAGGTCGAAAGGCGAGTCTTCTGCGCCTCTAAACCGAACCAAACTCACAAGAAAGGAAACCCGAAACAAAACCGAGCACGCTTGCAGGCTCCAAGGTGGCAGCCCTACTAGCTTGCTAGGGTATAGTGGATTAATCACTGGCTTACCTGAACCCAGCTGAAGAAACTGAAGAAGTACAAAACCGGACCGATAAAGCTACAACGACCTTTGGCATGAAAATACGGTCACGAATAGCATGTTGGAATGTGCGAACACTCGGCGAGGATAGCCGACTAGCCTAAGTGGAAGCAGAAATGCTTAGATACAAGCTGCAAATACTCGTCCACAGCAAGTGCGTAGGAATGGATTCGGAGAACTGGGAACGTCCAGGGGCCTTACTTTTTTTTAATCTGGGAAGGAGGATGAAGAAGGCGTAGGTACGTGAAAACGGCGTAGGATTCCTCCTTTCTCACGTTGCGACGAAGAGCCTACTGGACTGGAAACCCATCTCAGAGCGAATCATCACGGCCCGATTCAACAGCAAAGCTCGCAAGATAATCGACCTGGCCGACGCCTTTGGGCTAAAACTGCGAAATCGCTTTTCCGCCCTCGAAAATGTCTCTACACTTTCTGTCAACGCGGAGTGGAACCATATCAAAATGGCCCATACAGAGACTAACTCCGCCGTCCTTGGACACAAAACACATACACGCGAAGACTGTATGTCTCAGAAAACCTGGAACCTGATTGAGACAAGACGGGAACTCCATCTTCAACTCTCTCTCCATCCAAAACTCAACAACCTCCAATACCGACAGATTCGCAGAAAAATTTACCGCAGTACCCGTCGTGATCGCCGATTGTGGGCTGACAGTATTGCCGAACGAGCTTAACGCACTGACAATGCCAGTAATCTCAGGGAGATATATAAGGCAACATTGATGTTGTCTCCCCCAACAGGAGGAAAAGTATTGAAGGCCATCCAATACCCGAAAAACGGGAAAGCCCTAGGAGTGGACCTCATCACAGCGGAAATGCTAAAAGCTGATGTCTGGACCGCTGCGAACGTGCTGAATCCCCTCTTGAAGAACAGCTGGCTGGCCGAAGAGGTGCCCAAGGATTAGAGAAAAAAAAGGATTTCTCACCACCGTACCCAAGGAGGGACACCTTAGTGAATGTGGCAACAGGAGAGGCATCACCTTGCTCTCAATTCCTTTTGAAGAGCTCTCTTGGATCATCCTAGACAGACTATCGTATCGAGGGCCGTCGAAGCTCTTCTTCGCAAAGAGCAGGTTGGCTTTCGACCCAACCGATCGTGTACTGACCAGATCAACACCTTGCGAATAATCTTCAAACAGGCATCAGAAGGGAAATGTATGTGACCTTTGTGGATTTCGAAAAAGTCTTTGAAATGCTATCTAAAATGAAACGTTATCTGGTGGCTCGTGAAATCGGAGTTTCCGAGAAGATCACCAACATAATCAAGGCCATCTACTGGAACTATTCCTGTAGAGTCGAGTCGAGACGCATGAAGGCCTCGTCTCGGAGGACGTACCAGTTGATCCGGAGGTATGTCAGGGGTGTCTCCTCTCGCCTCTCCTCTTATTTGTCGCTCTGGATGGCATTATGCATTAAACCTAGAACAAACGCTGAGGCATAGAGTGGGGACTGTCCAACGTATTGGAAGATTTGGACTATGCCGATGACCTTTGCCTGTTGAGCCACACACGAGCTGACATGCAGGCCAAACTGGACGACCTTCGACGAGAAGCTCGGGAAATGGGTCTGAAGATAAACATCCCAGACCCAGGAAATGAGATGTGGAGTGACAAGTTCTTCGCCGTTGCTCATCGGCACAAAGGGTGTGGAAAGAGTCCAGAAATGTACTGTAATTAGTAGAAAATCAATTTCAGTGGCACTGTACAATTACGGTGGCGCTATATTTCGCCACCGGAGCCACCGGGATTGCACCACCGGACTTAGAAACAGTAACAAAATTGGTATTATAAAAAAATATATTATCCCACCACTAACTTACAGTCTATAAATATGACAGTTAACTTAATCTCAATAAGCTATAAAACTGGATTTCATGTAAAGGAGAAAAGACAGCTCAAAATACATGCCACCGGTATTGATGAAAAACGTTTTCCTGCGCCACCGCAACTAGTACTTACTTGTTTGGCGGGAAAACGATGACAGCGCGCCGCATGTCCTTTAATCCCGATCATGGGGACACACTGAGCGGTAGGAGGAAGCAGAGCTCGTGTCTCCCAAAGCACATCGTGACAAGTAAAGAAGGATTCAAAACGCGCCACCGTTATTGCTATTTTCCGCGGGACATTTTTGAGATCGATATAAAATTCCAATTATTAATATTTAAATAATTCTGTTTGATTAATTTGAAGTCTCGTCTATTGTATTTTAAGTGTACATTATTTTAAAGTTACAATTATTCATCAAAAACTTACAATAACACTTTTATTGTAAACTAATGCAATTCGGACAGTCCACCGTAATTAGAATTTAGGTCTTCCAAAATTTTTTAAACTAATAAATACATATCTAAAGGCTAAAACGCTGATGACATGTCATAAATAATAGTTCAAATATTTACCAAAAAAATAAAAACTGTTACTAGTAGCTCTCGATACATCGATTTTCAGCTTCGCCGCTAAAAAAAAGTGCTTGGGAAAATCACCCAGATACACTGCAGTGTTGGTGGCCTCAGCCCAGAATTCTTTCCCTAAGTTGGCATCAAAGAGTAGGCATCGTGCCTTTTCAACGATTGTTCGATTGAATCGTTCGCACAAACCATTTTGTTGTGGTGTATAGGGATTGATTCTTTGATGTATCACACCAGTTCTTTTTAAGTAGTTGTCAAACTCTTTATTGCAGTACTCTAGCCCATTGTCACTCCTTAATACTTTGATTGTCTTCTTGGTTTGATTTTCCACTTGGGCTTTGAATTCCTTGAAACGCTTCAGAGCCTCGTTCTTGTGTTTCAGAAAATAAACAAACACCATACGACTGCAATCGTCGACAAACAACAAGAAGTATCTGGACCCTCCTATGGATATATTTTCCATGGGCCCACAGATATCTGTATGAATAATATCTAGTAAGTTACTGCTTCTCTCACTGGTGCTCTTGAAAGGTAAGCGGCACTGTTTACCTTCACAACAAGTGGCACATGAAGACTTGCCAATATCCACTTTGTCGTCAAAAGACATACCCTCTACTGCAGTCTTCATCTGATTCAAGTAATCTTTATTAATGTGTCCTAATCTGCGATGCCATGTGATACCTGACACAACTGATGCAGCCAAATTTTCCTGGTTTAGTAAGTTGACTTTGTACACTCCATTTTCTAATGATGCTGTAGCTACTAAGTCATTATTTTGGTTATATATTGAGCAACTACTATCAGAGAAAGTCACCTTGTTTCCTTTGCTTATGAGTTGGCTGACTGATAGTAAATTAGTCGCCAAACTTGGAACGCAGTAAACATCTTCCACCATTATGTCGTAATCAATATCTCCAGTTGTAGTCGTAATTTTCACATCGCCAGAACACAGAACTGACAACTTTTCACTGTTAGCAACGATAATATCCTTTTTCTGTTCATAAGACGCATTCATAAGCCAACTTTCATTTGCCGTGAGGTGTACACTAGCTCCGGAGTCAATGTACCAAGCATTCTTATTGAAATTCCCGCTCAGGAACACTGCACTGAACGCATTAGAATGCATTCGGGGTTTTTCCTTGCAGTTCGACGCGTTATTTTCGTTATTTGTGCATTGATTCCGGTAATGTCCTTTTTGTTTACATCGGTAACATGTCACTGTTTTGACGTTTGACTTTGACGGATCGACAGTGCTACCAACATGAACATTTTTTCTTGGCGCCATTTTATTTTTCTTAAAGCCAAGCTTCGAACGAGCTGCAAATGCACCGCCAACTTCATCGTGTTCTTCTATGGTTGACTCCATGTCTAACAATTTTGTCTTAATAGAATCGGCCGTGATGCTTATCCCTGAATGCTCAATTGCCATGATCATCGGTGAAAACCGCTCTGGCAATCCTGCTAATAGCAATGAACCTGTCCACTGGTCATTTATCTCAAAACCCGTGCCACTCAATTTCTGAGATGTATCAATAATTTGGGTCACGTAGGACGTCATTGAACTGCAGTTTTCCAGTCTTATCGATATTAGATTACGTAACAGATTGATCCTTCTTGAAAAACCGTTGTCATCGAATAACTGTTGTAGTTTTTCCCAGAGTTCTTTCGCGGTTCTCACACTTTTCACGTGTACGTATAATGACGGGTCGATTGTCATAATCAATTTTGCCCGCGTTTTTTCGTCGTCTGCAGCTCCTACTATCACACCTTGTTCTGGCTTTACACACTGTTTCATGCCTTCAAGGATTAGGAAATTCTCTGCCGCGAAACACCACTCGCTGTAATTTTCCCGTCCGCGTAACTTGGGTACATTCACCAAGTAGTTTGCCGCCATCGTGATTCCGAATAAAAAAATATCTTATTATTACACGAATGTCCGGCCAATCTTTATTACACACAGTGAAAACGCATTTAGAGAAAGTCTTTAACACTCGTAACGCAACGAAATTCTTGTTAAAAGCTATATTTTTCTCATTTTTTTTGGGCGCATAACCTCTAATAAAACAACACGTTTTGTAGTACAGAACCAAAAAAGAGGCCTTTATTATTTTTTTTAAATCATCGTCAAGCCATCACAGATGGCAGCACTTGTGAAAAGTTCACAGATAACATATTAGATATTAAGACTTTTCTACAATAAACACTACCTTATAACGATTCTAAAATCTCAGTTATGTCTGGTAAAGGAAATTTGTCATTTTCTATGCAATCATTCAACTTCCTATAGTCTATTACCAATCGCCACTTCTTTTTGCCACTATTATCAATTTTCTTAGGAACTAATAACACTGGACTCAACCAATCGCTTTTGCTTGGTTCAATAGGGTATTTGACTAATTGTTTTTTATGTGTTTAATCAAAAGACCCCTCTATTTAACAAAAATTGTTGAAATAATTATTTGATTCTGATTTGAATTACCTGAGATATCACAACTTTAAGAGCACATATTTTACGCAGGCCCAAAAACGCTCTATACAAATGGCTACTAGCGTGTGACGTCACCCACAAGTGTCTTGTATGCGCGTCTAGTAATTTTTGTTTGGTAGCTATATCAAATGTTTCGTTTATGTACATGGTTTCATAATAAAAGTTTGTGTGTAATGTGTGGGTAGTTCAATGATATAATTATATTTATAATATTATAAACTTTAAAAAACCGGCCAAGTGCGAGTCGGGCTCGCGCACAAAGGGTTCCGTAGCAGCAAATATAATAAACTTATTATGTCAATTTATACACCTGGTGAATGGAGCCTACTGTAGTATATTTTTTGATCTATCTTATAAGGTTCAGCCATCGTTTTCAGTGTAAGCACAATAACTTAACCAAAATTACAGTTAAATCAACCTATCTCAAAAACTATAAGAGATACTTTGATCAAACCAAAAATCGTTGAAAGAGTTAATTAGCATGCATCACCTCTATTTTTTTTAGAATTTTATACCCCGTAGTTATAAAAATAGAGGGGGGGGGGACATACTTTTTACGACTTTGAGAGCTGATATCTCAAAAACCGTTCACTTTAAGAAAAATGTTTTTTAGAAAACTTTATATCATTTTAAAAGACCTTTCCATTGATACCCCACACGGGTATGTACATCGAAAAAAAAAATTTCATCCCTCAGTTACATGTATGGGGGGCCCCACCCCCAATTCTTTTTTTTACTATTTAGTGTCATATTTTTGTAGCGGTTCATACAACACATATTCCCATCAAATTTCATCACTGTAGTACTTATAGTTTCCGAGTAAATCGGCTGTGACAGACGGACAGACGGACAGACGGACATGACGAAACTATAAGGGTTCCGTTTTTGCCATTTTGGCTACGGAACCCTAAAAATGGACTTGCCCATGAAACTTTGAATGCTCACAAAACCAGCCAGATGTTATATTTTTAACTGAAAATTTAGGCCATTGGTTCTTATTTACCAATATTTTGATAGAGTATCAATATTTTTTACTATATCGAGATTAGTCATATACCCAATTATCCCTTCTTCCAACATTTGGTCAATTTGTTTTTTAATTTCTGAGAATGAGGTAACCTACATGGTTTAGCAAAATTAGGGGATGTACCTTGTTTCAAAGTTATAGTGTGACTAGCGGCCGCCCGCGACTTTGTACGCGTGGAGTTAATTATTGACACTTACCGTCATATTTTGGACAATCCATACAATATATTTTTATAAATTGTAGCCTATGTGTTATTCTGATGTATGAGCTATATTGTGGTAAAGTTTCATTCAAATCCATTCAGTAGTTTTTACGTGAAAGAGTAACAAACATCCATACATCCTTACAAACTTTCGCCTTTATAATAGTAGTAGGATTGTAAATATCGGTTGTAGTTAATTTATCTCCTGGCAAATAAAAAATATCCGCATACTTTGCGCAAATATTTTCAATTGACTTCTGTTCCTCAATATTCAAATGTGAAAACTGTAGGTGAGAAAATAATTTCTTTACCCGATCTGCGTTTTTTATGCTTTTATCAAAAGTACAAATATTATAATCACTAAGCTTATGTAATTCAATTTTAATGTTTGGCAATAATAAGTTGTTTTCAGTGGTATTCATTATTTTAATTGGTATGACACCATTAGTGGGAGTGACTATAGAACTTATGTTTTTGAACTTTCGCGTTGCATTATACAAATACTTAACATAAACGAGACTAAACGCCAAAAAAAAAGAAAGAAAGAAAGTGAAAGAAAGAAAAAGTAGTGTGTCGGAGTGACTTCACTGACAGTTTGTTTAGTGGCAGTGCAAATATCGAAAATGAGAGGGTATCTGAAGATGCACAAGCCGGGCGTAGCAGACGACGCCGTGCGCCTCCAGTTCGCTTATGACCACGGCTGTTGTAACGCAGCCGAAACGTCAAGCAGTAAGTGCTAAAAGGTACTTATTTAATTTCGTCGCGTTTAGTCTCGTTTATGTTAAGTATGACTATAGAACTTGCTAGAAAAACACCTTCCTGTATCTCTTGCGCGCATGCTAAACAATCTTCTTGACTATTTGTTTGAATGTAATGGATAGACTCACATCGAGCCGAAATTTCCAACAAATTGTTACATTTATACAAAATACAAAAAAAAAAAATACAAAAATACAAAATACCTTTATTTCTTATTTTATTATCATACATGTTTTGAGATGCCCCAGGAAGTAATAAGTACTTGTGTTTTATCTCGTTCTTTCCCATGTCGTTTCATTTTAAGAGATAAAAGCTTAATTTATGACAAAAGTGTCTAAACATTATTTCTAAACATTTTTAATTTTAATTTAAATCAATTTTGGTACGGTATGTTGTGTACGTGTTTGTATGGTATGGGAGTGTGTATGTGTGTTTGTGTGTGTATGTGTGTGTGTGTATGTGTGTGAGAGAGTGAGAGTATATGTGTGTTTCCTATTTATATCTGTGTTGAGTGTGTATATGTCACTTGTTTGTGTCACGTATTTACATATCGATACCTTAAATCTCAAAGGGCGTAATCACCAAATCATCACTTTTCAGGAGAGCCGAAACAAAAAAAAAATCTAAGAATTAAATTCATAACTTTTAAACTAACAATGCCATATAAATGAAATTTGGATATAATTATCGAGTATCGAGAGCTTTATAACACAGTTATATGGTATTCAAAATACAACCAATGTTTGCCAAACTGATTTGTGATTACGCCAAAAAAATATTGACAACTTGGCATTTACGACCTAAAAAAAAGGCTGTTCTGCAATAAGTTATGGTATAATGGCGTTTACGACTTGAAAAAAAGGCTATTCTGCTCTATGCTATGGTGTAACAGCCTAGTTAACTTATAGAAAATGCATTTTAAAAAGCTATTTTCGGTTTTTTATAAGTAAAAACACTTCGAGGAAGATACAAATTAAGATACAAATTAAGAGACAAATACGGGTAGTTTCATTATTACAAAATTTATAGCAAGTACAGAAATGAAAACGATTTTATTATTTCAATTATACAAACGCAATCATTTTAGTTTGAAATTCAAACGAAAGTTATTGATTTCTATAATTTTGTTTTGTTTTTAAATTAGTATAAACAATATCTGCATCGACAGGACTTTTACTTAGAGCTTAAATTTTAATAAGTCTTCTACCAGTACTGTGCAAAGAAGTAAAACAAACGTTTATTTTTAAAAATGTTAAAGCTAGGATTGATCTACATAAGATTTAAGCGCTAGCAAAACTCCCGCCACTTTGTTTATGTTTCAGGTTTTGCGTGCTATCAACAATCTTTAATAGGAGTGCTGTTGGGCAAAAGAAATAAAAGACGTCAACTTCACTATATTAACAAGAATTTAATCACAGACATCGATACAATTCGGTTCGACGAGGGGAAATGAGTGGTATATTCTGCTCATTTTCGTATTTCCTCATTTTCGTCTAGGATACTGACACTAGAGTAATTCTTCTTACGTATGGGTAGTAAAAGTACTTGCTAATTGCATGTCTGAGCGTTTTTATTTTAGAATTTATAGAAACCGGACTAAACGCGATATTCATTATGCAGTATTACTACCACTTACTTTATTTATTTTGTTTAAATTCTTAAAGTAACTCGAGTCGTAAACGCCACTGTTACACATATCTGTCCTATACGCCTCATTCGATAGTCAGTATTTTTCACATCATTATAATTTTAACTGGTGTATCGACCGAAACCTTAATAATGAATTTTTTAAAGGTATTTACGACTAAAATTCTTGCATTATCGACGGTTAACACGTGGGCTGTAATCACCACTTTTTTGCGAATTTTAAAACTTTGATAATACAGATCGATAGAGAAAAAAAAATGGAGTAAGATAGCATTCAAAAGTCATTTTGGCCAAAATGGTGATTACGCCCTTTGAGATTTAAGGTATCGATATTATCTATACTTAAAAGTTTTTCAGTATCCTCATAATTTAGTCCTAGTAGGAAGTTTGCCAAACATCTTTTACACTCATCAAGATTTTTGGGATATATGTTTAATTGTTTATTTAACTTATTATACATGTAAGCGGATCGTGATGTAAATTGACGACTTGCAAATGTAGTTCGAACCTTATGAGAGGGTGCCACTTTGGCTTTACGTCTCTTAGTACAGTGTACTTTACTGGGATCTAGAGGTAATTTTCGATGGAGGCTTAGTAAAAGATTTAAAATATATAATTTCCTTACTGTTAAAAGTCTGCTAAGATCATAAAGTTCTCTCGTTGGGAATCTATATTTTTTAAAGAACATCACCTTTAGAAGTGAACGTTGTGCCCTCTCCAGGTAAATAATTTTAGTTTTAGTAGCTCCACCCCATATTGGTATGCAGTAGGATATAACAGATTGCACCAAAGCAATATAGGTTTTAGTTATCAAGGAACTTGACATATAGTGGCGTAGATTTTTGAAGATCCATATAAACTTTCGAACCCTGCTTATTATCAAATCAATTTGATTATGCCACGAAAGTCTTTGGTCTACCATAATACCTAAATATTTTGTGTGGCTGACTTTATAAATTGAAGGACATGAGTTACAATCATTAGGATTCATGCAAGTGTGAATAAAGAGTTTTAAGTCGCCATTTGGTTGACCTCTTTGATCTGGGCTGAAGCATATAAAGTTTGTTTTTGCGGTATTAAGAGTCAGCAAATTTGAGTTCAACCAATTTGCAACTACAGCTAAACCTCTTTCAGCAGTTTTTTGCACAGCTTCCCATGAGCGTTCGGAGAAAACTATGGCTGTATCGTCCGCGTATGAGAAAATTTGTCCTCCACAGCTCGTAAGATCACATAATTGATTTATATAAATTAAAAACAATGTTGGTCCGAGGACAGATTGTTGGGGTACTCCATATGATACAATCTCTTCGTTGCTATTGAAGGAGTCAATTTTCGCAGTCTTCTTTCGGTCAAGAAGATAGTCCTCAAATAGTGTCAGTGCTGTACCTCTTATTCCAATGATTTCAAGTTTTCTGACTAGTTTAGGGACAGAGACGGTGTCGAAGGCTTTTTTTAAATCTATAAAAATAGCAAGACATTTGTCTCCACTATCTACTTTTTCTGCAATTAATTTCGTAAAGTTCATTATGGCATCTTGAGTAGACCAACCTTTTCTAAAGCCGTATTGTGAATCTGAAAGTATTTTATTTTTATTTAAATAGCTAAGGAGTCTAAGAGTTTTTCAAGAATTTTGGATATACACGGTAAAACTGATATAGGCCGATAATTGTTGACATCGTCTCTGTCCCCAGTTTTGTATACAGGAGTCACCAATGAACGTTTTAGAGCTTTTGGGAATTTTCCGTTTTTGAAGCTGAGATTAGCAAGCTGACAAATCAATGGAACCACAAAGTCTTTACACCTTTTTAGGAATGACGTGGGTATGCCATCCCAGCCAGGGGCGCTTCCAGAGTCCAGGGCCATGAGTAAACCAGCTACTTCTTGGGGGTCAGTGTCTAGTAAGACAAATGATGAAACATTAGTATTAATAATATTTACTATTTGGGACAAGGGAGGTTCTGTTATTGTTTCAGCTAATGATTTCCCAATATTAACAAAGAATGTGCTAACTATATTTGCCGATTCATGGGGATCTGGTGACAATTTTAAAAGATTAACATTCGCGGTTTTAGTGTTCCTTAATTGAGTTATTTCATTTATTTTAGACCATAGTTGTTTTGGATTTTTTGTAGAGATTTCTATTTCGTGTTTATAAAATTGTATTTTCAATTTTCTAATTTGGTTTGTGCAATAATTGCGAAAACGTTTAAAAGTTATTTTTAAGATTTCATTAGTGGGTTCACGTTTCAGCTTTAGTTGCATTCTATTTCTTAGTCTGATGCATCGCAACATACCTATGGTTATCCAAGGCTTAAGAGTTCTTTTGCTACTTTTTATAGATTTAATTTTAGTGTTTGACAGTATAGCCTTTTTTAATGTATCAATTATCATATCAGCCAGCATGTTCGGATCATTGAGTGTTTTCAGGTAAGCAATGTCTTGACTGATAAGTGATTTATATGCAGATTCTATATCAACAACAATTTTAGATTTTGGTAAGGGGCTTTTTGTTCTGCCAAAACATTCAATACTTACTAAAACAATTGAGTGGTCAGTAATAGTGGTATTTAATACCGCTATGATCGCAGAATTCATGGTTTTATCCAGTTTCAGAAACACATGGTCTAAACAGCTATTCTGTCTAGTTGGCAAACGGTGTCCAGGTAGGAACCCATTCAACGATAGCATGTCCAGATACTTAAGTCTGTTATTATAGTGATGGATCTTTTCTACAGGCTTAGTAATTAAGTTTATGTTTATGTCACCAGTCAATGTTATATTTTTATGTGAAGTTATAGATTCCAGATGATCATTTATGGAGTTTATAAAATTGTCAGTGTTTGTTGTACTTGAAGATCTATACACGCCTAGAATTGTGTATTTTGATGTTTTTATTTGTAGTCCAGTTGCGTTTGCTAGTGTTAGTTCTGAAACATGAACTTGAAGGTCATTTTTAACATAAATTACTACCCCATCGTTTTGATTTTGTTGTCTAGTTGTTTCAAAAGATGTGTAATTTTGTAATGATGGTACTTGTTTATTAGCTTATTTATTGGTAATCGCTAGAGGTGGTCAATGATTACGTTTATCTTGGACATAATTTATCATTCGGCCGGGGGCCACAAGTGAAAGAGGTAACTAGGAGGATTCAGCTGGGATGGGCTGCTTTTGGTAAGCTGGATTACCTTTTTAAGGCGAAAATCCCGCAGTCCCTGAAGACAAAGGTTTTCAACCAATGTGTCCTCCCAACACTCACATACGGGGCCGAGACATGGACGCTCACAAGAGAAACTATGCACAAATTAAAGGTGGCGCAGCGTGCTATGGAGCGCTTCATGCTCGGTCTGTCATTACGCGATCGCGTGCCCAACGACAAAATCCGAAAGAAAACTAGGGTCGTCGATGTTGGTACGCGAGTGTGTGAGCTGAAGTGGAGATGGGCAGGACACCTGGCAAGGTGCAAGGATGATAGGTGGACTATAAAGCTTACCGAATGGCAGCCAAGATTGGGGCGACGTCTTGTGGGTAGACCACCTGCCCGTTGGTCCGACGATATTGTAAGGGTGGTGGGGAAACAGTGGATGAGGCTGGCTGGTGACCGTAGGGAGTGGCGTAATAAAGAAGAGGCCTATACTCAGCAGTGGGTGGATGTGGGCTGACATGATGATGATGATGATGATGATTGGTAATTGGCAAACTGAATGACCTATTTGAATGATCGCGCAAGTATAAAGTATTTTTATCAAAATTTAAAACCGATCTATACTGCCTTAAAAAGTCTCGTCCGATGATACCATTTGATTTAATTGGTAGCGACTTAAACACATAGAACTTATGATTCATAATTAAATCACCGACGCCTAATTGTAAAAAAACGTATCCAATTGCATGCACTTTGCCTCCGAGGCCATTGATAATAACATTGTCTGAATAAATCGAAATGTTTTGCTCTACTACATATTTATGTTTAATTGCACATAATGATGCTCCTGAATCTATTAGAAATGAATATAAATTCCCATGAATGGAGAACGACACAAAACAATCGCTATCACATGATAGTATACTATGTTCTGTATTAGTCACAAAAAATGTTCCGTCCGAATTTAAAGAATTTTGTTGGTCATTTTGGTTGAACTGTCGAGATTCATTTATGACATGAATATTCAGTTGTAGCCGTATCCCTCGGTTTCCACGATATCCTCTATTGTTACCTCTAAAATGCTGACCACGCATTGGCACTCCTCGCGAATCAGTTTGGCGGTGCCAAGCACGCTGGTGATTCCATCCAAGCTGTTGGCTCCCATGCTGCTGGTTCCTTTGGAAGCCACGACCACGACGTTGTTCTGTACTAGAAAAAATACGGTTCTGATACTGCCCTCGAGCACCCCTAGAATTGTATCCGCTTCCCCTATAGTACGAGTTATTAGTATTTTTTGACATACCCAAAATATAACTACTAGGATTGCAGAAGTTGACATCGATAACCGAAAAAATGGTGATGCACATCCCTAAATCTTATTGAGTGTGTGTGTAGTAAGGGTAAAACTACAGATCAAAAAAACAGAATGGTCAAAAAGCCCGCGCATTTAGTACTTTAGTACACGAGTCGTCGTGGGCGCGAGCGCTGCGGGCGCCGAGAGTTTCGAAGCAGCTTCTCCCGCTTTGGGCGCGAGTTGATGGCGTGCTTTTTAATTCCAAACCCATACCTACCTACTACTTAAAAGAAACTGCCTTTCCCAGCAACAGCAAACAGTCAGCATTCTTAGATTGTGTTATCAACAACTTCCGGGGTCGCTACGTCACAGCCTACTAGCGCGCCCTACTAGCGGATGGCGGGAAGTCTGCTAGCGCCAACATATTTATATCGCGTTTAATTATCAGTTATATAATATAGATCTAAATAATAAATACTAAAAGTAGGGTATTATTGGGCATTCTACTTCACTTTTGGTTTCAAAATCGCTCACTCCGAAGTAGAATTCCCAATACATTTTTGAAAAATTAAAAACCGGCCAAGTGCGAGTCGGGCTCGCGCACAAAGGGTTCCGTAGCAGCAAATATAAGATTTTTAAAGGTGTACAATACTGTAGTATATTTTTTGATCTATCTTATAAGGTTCAGCCATCGTTTTCAGTGTAAGCACAATAACTTAACCAAAATTACAGTTAAATCAACCTATCTCAAAAACTATAAGAGATACTTTGATCAAACCAAAAATCGTTGAAAGAGTTAATTAGCATGCATCACCTCTATTTTTTTTTTAGAATTTTATACCCCGTAGTTATAAAAATAGAGGGGGGGGGACATACTTTTTACGACTTTGAGAGCTGATATCTCAAAAACCGTTCACTTTAAGAAAAATGTTTTTTAGAAAACTTTATATCATTTTAAAAGACCTTTCCATTGATACCCCACACGGGTATGTACATCGAAAAAAAAAATTTCATCCCTCAGTTACATGTATGGGGGGCCCCACCCCCAATTCTTTTTTTTACTATTTAGTGTCATATTTTTGTAGCGGTTCATACAACACATATTCCCATCAAATTTCATCACTGTAGTACTTATAGTTTCCGAGTAAATCGGCTGTGACAGACGGACAGACGGACAGACGGACAGACGGACATGACGAAACTATAAGGGTTCCGTTTTTGCCATTTTGGCTACGGAACCCTAAAAACCAAATGTGAAGTAGAATTTCCTATGCGTTTGCGTTGATTGGTTTCTCAATTCTCATCACTGTCTGTCCACCCGTTAATTTAAGTGCCTAAGTTGAGGAAAGTAGCAATCGTCGACCGAATGCAATGTTCGGTCAGTGGTTGATGGCACTTTGAAACGACAATTCCAATAGAAATGCGTTTGCGTCGATTAGTTTTCTCAATTCTCTTCACTGTCTGTCCACCCGTTAATTTAAGTGTCTAAGTTGAGAAAAGTATCATTCGTCGACCGAATGCAATGTTCGGTCAGTTGTTGATGGCACTTAGAAACGACAATTCCAATTCAACAAAAGCTGGAGCATAATGGATTTACGTCCCCGGACTGTTGTGACTTCGTTCTCAATTCGATTTCAACTTTACAGTCCGGAGACTACCAGATTTTGGTTCGTGTTTCATTGTTCACTGTTCATTTTTCGTCTTTCTTTGTGCTTTACCTCGTTTAGCGTTTCTTGCCAAACTTGGTGAGAGGAATCTTGCTCTGAAAGTTATAAACCCAGTTGATCACTCCGGGTAAATAATCAATCATCACTGACATCTCAGATAGACACCTTAGACCTTACACCGTTTCAGAGTGGGCCCCTATGCTCCTACTAAGGTTTTTCGGTCTTAGGTGACATCCACTAAATCCATGTTTCAATTTTGTATATATACAAACTCCAAACTAAAACTTTGCCATCGCGATGCAGGTTTGATTATGTCATCTAATTTCATGTTAACGTATCTAGCCAATTTATCTAGACATTAGCGCCGTAAGCATAACACGGGCGCTCGGTGTCTCGCATAACTGGACATTAGACGCGCGGCGTCGTATGTCAATACGAAACGTATGTGTAAACAACGCTGGATACCTCTATATCGTTTACCTAAATAATGTTTTGTTGAAATTAAAATTAAACTTTTTTTTTGTTTTCTTAATTCGGTTATATCTAATAGAAAAACAATTTAAAAAGTAGAATAATGTAACAACACCCAATCATAAGTAAAAAAAGAAATAAAAAAAAATACTTGAGGGAGGGTTTGAACTTGGAACCTCCGAATCATCATGAATTATGGTGCATGTAGGTATGTAAGCCTTTCAGCGTTAGAGAATAATAACATACATACCTAATTTATTTATTTACTTTTTAACTTAATATGAATATGATTTGTGAAATCATGTTCCAGCAATACATTAATTGTTGCCCACGAGACTTTATTTTTATAAAATTACTATTAAAACAAGTGAATTTCGTTATGTCTGTTCAAGATCAAGGTATGTAGATTACATTTAAAAGGAAATATTTACCGAACGTATTGTTGCATTGTTTTTATATAGATATAAATCCATATGTACGGCAAATTTATAAAAATCATTTTTTAAAAAACCAGCAACTTGCTTTTGAATGTGAGTAATGTTTGCTATAGTAAAACCCGTCAGGAATCAAATACTGAAGTCAAAAGTAAAAGCGCGTTGCTGGTTTGCGAGATAACCGTAAAAGTTGCTATTTTTTTTGAGTAGGCGTTATGTTTTACATGCATGGATAAGACTTTTTGAGTGTTTACTTCACCTTTCATACAAATTAGAAACTAAATTTTGGCGTATAACGAAAGAGATCAAAACACAGGTTGAAGAGCGCAAAAAATATATTCAGGATGAGTTCAGAAAACGACTTTCTTTAATCATTGATAAGCCAAAACCTGGTTTTGGAAATACTAATACTAGACTTAAATGAACTAAAGCAACCGACCGAATATATTATTGTTTATTTTAGGTATTAAAACAATCAAACGCTGTGTTCGTCATTAATGCTAGATTGTATGTATGTTCGAGGCTCATACGAAATAAGTATATTATGTATTATTATGAAAAAAGAAATCAAGGTTCCTGAAAACAAACACAAGTATACTAGGTACCTACTGATTTTCAGACATCATAACAAAATGGTGGAAAGGGATCAACATTGCACTTAAATGGGTATATTGTTTCCGTAACAACAAGCATATTTTTCAAACTTCAAATTACGCATCATATCTATTAAAGGTTCAATACCCATGCTAAAATAATGTGCTGCTGCACTTTTCAAGGGGACAATCACGGACTTTAAGCGAAAATATTAATAGAGTTTAATTATTATTACTATTAAAATTCAAATTCTGACATGCAGTCCTCACATTTACCACCACAATTGACATTTAAGTATTGTTATTATTGAATTTATTTGTACTGTAATCTAATTGTCATCGAGGATTTGTAAATTAAGTATTTCCGTTCGTGCACGGGGAGCATTCGCCATGCGCTCTTAGGCGCGACTGAGCGATCAGAATGCGTCTATTTATAGACCGGTAGACACGGTTGGCGACACTCGCATCTGTGTGATAGATTATACAATTCCAATTTGCTTGAACTCTAACTGTGCAACAAAGTATTACGTAAGTACTTTGATAAAACTGCCTTATCATAGTGCAAGGTTTCAACTTACGGGTGCGATGTTTACATTAAAGTCTGTTACATTGTACGTCAACGCTTAAGGCGAATACATCTTGTTCTATTTATAGAACTGTTAAGGGTAAGCTTAAACACTATTTTTACAGAAAACTTTGTGGCTGTTCAAATGAATCCTGAAACAATTACTTTGGATAAGCCTATTTATATTGGTTTTTCTGTTTTGGAAATATCTAAAAGTCATATGTTTGATTTTCATTACTCCATTATGAAACTTTTTTATAATAAAAAGTTGAAACTTTGCTATACGGATACTGACAGTTTTCTATATTCAATCGAAAGTAAAGATTTTTATAATGATTTAAAGATACATTTCCTACCTTATTTCGATACCAGCAATTATCCTTTAAATAACAGTTATGACATTCCAGGTTTAAACAACACAGGTGCTTGAGCTACCTATCTCAGAGTCTGATCAATGTATGTGATGTAGTGAAAAATATTATTATAAGGTCGCGGGTTCGATTCCCACATGAACACAAATGTTTGTTGATGAAACGGATTCAGTGGTTCTGGATTATTATGTAACCTTCATTGTGATGTGAGAACCGCATCGTCCATCATGCTTTGAAATTACATAGGCTATCTAAGTTATGTGTCCAAGGGTCGATTTCACCGTTGAAATTGAACGCGATCAACGCTTAAACGCGACCAACGCTTAAACGCGATCATCGCTTAAACGCGACCAACGCTTAAACGCGATCATCGCTTAAACTCGATCAACGCTTAAATGCGATCAACGCTTAAACGCGATCATCGCTTAAACACGATCAACGCTTAAACGCGATCATCGCTTAAACGCGATCAATGCAAGCGAAAACAAAGGAACGTAACATAGTTTAGCGCGTAAACCGAGTTCAAGTGAATTGATCGCGTTCAATTTTAACGGTGAAATCGGCCCTAAGGGTGTCGTATCTAAGTTAAGGATGTAATTTTGTTTTCAGTTCATTGTACAGTAAAATTTGATTGACCGGACTAATTGTTGTTGATAGGCATTCAGATAACCGAAAATCCTGATAATCGAATGTATGAGGAATAATGTAATGTATTTATTAAAAATAACAACAAAACATAAATATCAACGAAAATCAATGTATATCCATTAAACACAACGTTTCGTTTTCATTGATATTTATTTATTTCTTTTTAATTAACACTTAATCATACTGTAATGGTTCAAAAGGCAAAGGTGCTAAATTGAACCTTAGTACCATAACAATAAGCTTGGGCGGTAATTTCATGGGAGATACTGATTGTCAATTTCGCGCATCTCCGTAACGGCTCCCTGGTGTAATGGTCACAGCGTCGGGTGGGATCCTTAGAAACGTGAGTTCGAATCCAGCTCGGCAAATGTTATTTTAGTTTTTCTTCAAAGCTTTACTTGTCTGATTTAAATATTTTAAGACGTTGATAATAACTAATTATTCGAGGGTCGATTATTATATAAATGTTTTCTTAGTGTACATAGGTACATAATATCTACTGAACTAAATAAAATATAGTAGCTTCTTCTAAAATTATTTTTTCGATATACCTATTCATAATTTTCATGACTACGATAAGAATTGCAAATAGTAACTCAACTAGGTATTGGTAGGTAGTTCAGGCCGATGGATAATCCGAATGTCAATACCAAGTCCACACCTCAATGCGGTCCCTGGTAAGTAACTATGGTAATAAAATAATGTATCAAATTCTGATTTATAATAAAAATATAATAAAAAATATAAAAAAAAACGATATATTTCTTATAAAATTTCCTTTATATTCCCTACATTTATACGTATTTATAAATAAAACCCAAAATAACATCAAGGTTGTTTATTAAATTTCAAATAAATAGATAGTACGTACAGTTCATTACAATTAATTTTAATTTAAATGTCTCTCTGTAGGCGTATGCGTGACAAGATATCCCACGCAATAAGCCCACCTGAGAAGTTTAATTTAAAGAAACGTGTAGATTATAAGCTTTTTAAAAATTATAGCTATAACCGCTCAGTTTCTTTGATATGGCGTTGATGAGCCCTTCTGTTTGATCCAATATTGGATCAATAGGATCCGTCACCACGTACTGTGTGGAGAGGACGTCCTCCGATCCCTCCTCGGTATGCTTCTCCAAATCAATAACTTCAATTTTAATTATACGTCTGCTTCGACAGCTCGACGTATTTTTTATAATGAATGATGTTCTTGGATCTTGGTGGTGACGATGTTGGAGATAGGACGTCCGCTGTTTGTTACGCTTTTGTTGGCGAGCCCGAGGCTTTTTAATTTTTCGTTGAAAAGGCGCCTCTTCTATCTCTTCAGCCCAAGGCGGGAACGTCGGGAATATCTGTGACCATCCTTCTAACGGATCCTGTGCATCTTGCAGTGGAGAGGGTGGGTTCTGTTCTTCTCCATCTCGTGAGGTGGCAGATACATTTGCGGTGTTCTGAAAAAAGAAAACGATAAGTTACCTCGTAATGGACTACACTCTCCAGAAAAATAATGTATTTGTATTAAAATAACTTACTTACCATGTTTTAAAAAATGTTGTGTACAACGAAACGACTTTTTTTAGCGTGTTCTCAAAGCAAGTGTCATTTTCATGCGCTTTAAGTAAATATATATATCACTTTAGTGTGTAAGTGTGAGTTTGTAAGCGAACGAAATTAAAAGCTGACACAGTGCGTTTTTCCTTCGTGCGTGGTCTACTTAGTTTGTGAAATCAGCAACACGTGTCTAATAATGTGATATGCAAATAAAGAAATATGAAATAAAATATACAAGTTCAGACATGATTTTGTGTTAAAGGTATAATATGTAAAATATGATCTACTTAAATTTTGATGAACCAGGTAAAATTATGACATATTAGAATGAAACAACGTCAATTTACTGCAATAGGTATATTTATTTTAAATAATAATAAGAAATTTTGTTAATAACAAAAATAAATATGAAACAGTGTAATTAGGTATTTTTTCTGAAATATTATATTTCTTTACGTAGGCAAATACAGAGTTATGTTACTAACATGGTTAGGTACTACTCAAATTTTCAGTATTACATCAGAGTATGCTCCTAGTATATAGAAATTCGTATAACTATAAATATTTTTAAATATACCGATCATACCTACATATTATTACGCTATTATAATAGAAAACACAGTGAAAACATACCATAATTTCAATAACTAAATAAAACTCTTAAAATATGCTATTCCAATGACCCCATGATAAGGTTGAAATTTTATTTTTTAATATAACGCGTTTGTCGTCATTACCTGACAAGGCTACTTTATCCTGTTCTTGGGTAAATATTTCATGTTTAAGAGATTTAAATATAATATTTTTTTTCCGTAAAAAAATATTCTCATTTAATACCCTATAGTAATCTTTAAAATGAACATTGTTCAAGACCTGTTTTTGCACACCTTTTGCTTTTTTATATTCCTGTTTTTCTGTTTTAATGCAATATAACTTTGACCTTAGACCTACAAACTCAGATATTAGATTTCCACCTAGTTCGTCTTTAAAAAGGCCTGGCACTTTTTTGTTTAAACCTGGAATGTCATAACTGTTATTTAATGGATAATTGCTGGTATCGAAATAAGGTAGGAAATGTATCTTTAAATCATTATAAAAATCTTTACTTTCGATTGAATATAGAAAACTGTCAGTATCCGTATAGCAAAGTTTCAACTTTTTATTATAAAAAGGTTTCATAATGGAGTAATGAAAATCAAACATATGACTTTTAGATATTTCCAAAACATAAAAACCAATATAAATAGGCTTATCCAAAGTAATTGTTTCAGGATTCATTTGAACAGCCACAAAGTTTTCTGTAAAAATAGTAACACTGTGAAAATTTGGTCGAGATATCAACTGCTCAGCACAAATACTTTTCTTTGTTTTATTCTTAACATCATTCCACTTATTAACCAATTTCACACTGACCCTTTTCTCGGTATCTTCTAAAGTCTTCCCGAAAATACTATTATTTAAAAGTTTGAAAAAATCTTGTTCAAATGTTGACTTCGCTTTTTTTTCGTAATTCAGTATTCATATCTATGTACTGTTTTAAATAAGGGCTCTGATTAAATTGAATTACTCTGTGAATTCTTTTTAACAATAAACCATGCCTTAAACAAGTTTGCAGGTGGGTGTAATGGATAACATACAAAAATTTATCGTATAAATTTGGAATTAGTTTACAAGTTTTTGAGCCCGGTGGAATAAACTTTTGTGCACAAAAAGGAAAGTCATTATGAACATCATGCAAATTTTCTGGATATTCTAAGTCTACTTCTAGTATGTAACCAGTGTCTCCATTAATCGGTACATTTTGGAAATCAATTCTGCTAATTTCGAAATCATTTAATAACTTAAAATTTGAGTGAGGTAGATAAGCGCACATAGCATAACCGTAGAGATTATTACAGTCAATATAAACTAAAAAGTTATCTCCTTTTGTTGGGTCATACGAAGTTAAATATTTGTTATTGGCTTTTGAATATCTTGTAGAACATAAACAAATTCCACCACGAATACCTTTTTGGATCATTCTTAAAATTTCCAAGTCATTTATTAACTCTAATTTTACATCTGTTTTCAATAGCATAGCATCAAAACTTAGACTAGGCGCTGTTATGTAAAAGGCTGGATCTAACTTATAATTTGTTTTACAAGTTTGCCGAAAACTTTCAAAAATGTCTGCTAGTAAAAGAACATCTGTTTTAAGATACAAATCGGTGTATTCTCCAAGGTTTGATAGTTTAAAAGTATTCCAAACTATCGTTGCATGTTCGTAATCTTTTAGCGAAATGTTAGTATTATGCAGTTTACTAAAAAAACATTCCTGGGGAGGGAGCTCTTCCTCTTCATACGCGGCCCAAGTAGTTATGTATTCGTAAGGATAAACTCCTTTGCGTCTCAATAAATTAAATTGCTCGTTAGATGGAAAAAACCGCAATAGATGATGAAAGTCATTATTATCTAAATTTGCTGCTAGCTTCTCTAGGCTTGTTCCTAAAAATTTAAAAGAGTCTACAAAACGAACTGGCATAATGTTAGTACCATTCACTTGAAAACATTTTGTAAATGAAATATAATTTTCCTTATTTTTTGCTATAACTTGAATTCTACCCGGCATTTCTCCTAGTTCTCGTATAAATAGATGACTATCATAACCAGCTAAATTTGAAAAAAAATAGGAACAAATTTAGGCAACCGATACTTCATATTACAATATGAATGTACTGCACCGCGATATCGTCCGGTAAGGTGGCAGTGGTATATTACTTTATCATCAAATAATATTTTACCACACAGGAAACAATTTTTTGCTTGAGCAAAATTAACTCTGTCGTTATCAGTTAATACTATTGGCAAAGGTGACTGTAAAATGTTATGAATGTCAGTTATGTCAGATATCAGACTTTTAAAGAACTTTTTAACGCAGGCAGGTCCGCGATAGGAGACAAATTTGTTACGCGAACTATCGTAAGAACAAACCACATAGTAAGCGAATGCGGCTGGTGTGTGTTTATGCAATGATGTTGTACAACTTGGTTCTGAATTGCATTCGGTGGGTTCTAACAACGACTCAAAATCTGCGTACAAAACGAAGGGCATATCTTGCATTCGTTCGTAGTGGTCAAATTGTATTCGAGTTCCTTCATTAGGTAAAATTGTTGCCACGCCACTACAAATATGAGCATCAAGTTTATCGTTTGTGTTAAAAAAAATCATACAATCTTCACATAAATATACTTTCGAATGATGTTTAGTTAACTGTTGGCGAAGTAATTTAGATAAATCTTTAATAAGGCAGTAATGTGTGCGCTTATCTTTCTCAAGAAAAAGCATGTTAACGTGATGTTCTTTTCGGCGTTCGCTTTTGTACAAAGGCCCCACAACGTTACAATTTTTTTTAAGACCATAAATATTAATACTTATGCGAGGATTGTTTTTTTTCAAAGTATTTTATATCCGAGAACCCTACTGGAAAAGAAAGGTTCTTAATATTAAGAACACTTTTAAAGTGCGGATAAGAAGTCGTTCGATGGGCGTTACTCTTAGCAGGAAAAAGTGATGCCACAACACACCATAAAAAACAATAATTATCTGAATTTTTAATATTTATACACGCTCGTTTATTTTTTATGGTTTCAGGCAAATCTATAAAACTTGAGCCTCTCAAAGGCTCGTATTTATTAATGTTTACTTCTAAATACAAACTTCGCAGATAAGCCCAACCACTATCTCTGTCCTCAAAATTTTCAATTTTTTTACAAATCAAGTGAATAATATTTAAAAACGTCTCTTCAAAATTATAATTTTGATGTAAATTTATGTTTTCGGTTGCAAAAGATTTAATTGAAACAGAATCATTCTTATGCTGAAAAAATTCAGCATATAACTCAAAGTTTACTTTGATGCTAGAATATGCTAGCATTCGTGCTGAAAGCAAAAGTCGAACGCGTGTGCGCAATCGCGATAAAAATTCGGCGGGAGGGTAGACCGACTCGCCATCCCGTCCGTCATCACATCTAACGCGGTAAGAAGCGATGCGACTACGAAAAGCACTGTATACTTTTTCGATACCGTCGCTTTCAACAACTGCACTATTATTTTTGTGTAAAATACTTTTCAAATGGGCGGAAAAACCTTTGTTTCTAACAGATACGTCGCATACAGAACAGAAAGTAGTGTTTGACATTGTGCATATGTTTTCACTGTGCTAACAATACAAAATATAATGAAATAATGCAAAAATTGTCAAAGACAAAATTTTTGCGGAAGGAGTTACTTTAAAAAACTTACTTACTTACATGCTATTATTTTTTATTTTTATCGCTGTAAAAAACTCCTTCCGTAAATTTTGTTTTTGCAATTTTTGTAAATTCTTTAAGAAGATTAAATTCAGGCGAATCCGTCTCCCCCTGCAGACGAACCCAAATTACTGCTTTTTCACACCTCTCGAAGCCGGTAAGATTCCGTACCTCCTCCGCGTTATAGAGGCGCACCTCAGCTAGCAGGTCTCCATCCAACTGTGTAGTCCGACGCGTGACTCCGCCTGGCACTCGACGGGTGAACGTGCTAAAGGCAGTCTCTTTCGTCTTTTGAGGCGCTACTTCGTCGTCCGACTCCGAGTCGAAGAGCCACTCGGCAGCGATGACGGGAGACGCGTTTTTCGTCTTCTGCGTTGGACGTTTACCGGACTTTCTTCTTTTTGAACTAGGTAGAAAAAAAAATTAGTTATTATTATTTTATCTTAGACATAGTCGTTTAAGATGTAGTTTACTAATAGACAAAGAATCAAATATGGACATGAATTGAAGACATAACGGCTATCTAAATTACCTTAGGCTTTCGTCTTCTGACTCGAAGAATAGGTTGCTGGAGTCGGTCAACTTCTTTGATCGCTTGCTAACTTTGGTGATTTCAGACCTGAAATCCATATTTCCTATTACACACACTCTGACTATGTAAAGCTTTCAAATGTGTTAATATAGTTATACTTAATTGGAAAAAATGTCATAGACAATCATTAGTTAAAACTACTAGAAGAACTGGAAAGACAGATGTTTATGACCATAAATGAGTTCAACTTACGAACATTTTAGTTCCTGAAGTCTTTCTTGGTTTTCTTCTACATTAGATGGTACCGTTAACAGGGGTAATGTTTAAGCACTTTACCACTTGTCACTTAGATTTTTCCCGAGAGACACTGCGAGTACTGATACGGTACCTATGTTTTACCGCGTTTTATTATAGAAAAGTGCAGACAGCACATTATTTTTAGCAGAGGTATTGAACCTTTATTCATAGATATGACACGTAATTTTACAGTTTGAAAAAAATACTTACTTATTGTTAAGTAAACAATATATAAAACATATAGTAACAAAACAATATATAGTAGATAATTAACTAATGTTTGTGGTTGTTTTCAGAAACCTTTATTCATTAGATAGTAGTAGTAGTAGTAGTAGTAGTAGTAGTAGTAGTAGTAGTAGATAGGTAAATATTTACAGATATTTTTTCGTATTCGGATTTTGATTCAATAGGAAAAAAACCATTGTGATTGTATTGTATTGTATTGTGGTTCGTATTTTTTTCTAACTCATAATAAACTTTTTGTATGTGTATCAAACATACATGCAATGAAGTATTAATGACGAACACACGTATAACAGTACGTACACGTGTAGGAGTTACTTGAATTGTATTGTATAATTCGATAAAGGTGAAATTCACTTGCCTTCCGATCGAGCCACACCGTGTGCATCGTTTAAGTATTTATTATCCCGACTTTATGATTTGAGTAAAATAATTCGGTCCATAAGGTATATTGTGAAAACGGCGAAATGATTACTGGTTATTTCTAGTGATCGAATGAGCCATTAGTTCTTCTTCTTCAATAATATTTTAGTTTCATTTATTGACCGAATATTGCATTCGGTCGACGAATGATACTTTCCTCAACTTAGGCACTTAAATTAACGGGTGGACAGACAGTGATGAGAATTAAACGCATTGGGAATTCTACTTCACATTTGGGTTTTTCAAAGATAGAATTGAGAAACCAATTGACGCAAACGCATTGGGAATTCTACTTCACATTTGGTTTTTCAAAGATAGAATTGAGAAACCAATTGACGCAAACGCATTGGGAATTCTACTTCACATTTGGTTTTTCAAAAATAGAATTGAGAATGGGAATTCTACATCACATTTGGTTTTTCAAAGATAGACTTGAGAAACCAATTGACGCAAACGCATTGGGAATTCTACTTCACATTTGGTTTTTCAAAAATGTATTGGGAATTCTACTTCGCTTTTGGTTTCCAGACAAAAGCGAACGGAGTGAGCGATTTTGAAACCAAAAGTGAAGTAGAATGCCCAATAATACCCTACTACTAAATATATATTTTTTATATTTATAGTTAATTTATATTGAATGAGAAATATTTATGTCTAATTTTATTGCTAAAGTCTAAAATGGAAAGTTACTGTTTTGACTATTTTAGTACAACGAATTTTTGTATAAAAGTGCGGTGTCAGTTAAACTATTCGTTCATTTAATGTGAAATTATTAGACTCGAGAATGACCAGTGTCCCCCATTTCAATTATGTGGCCCAAAAATGTGAAAAAGGAATCAACATCCTTAGATCCCTTTCAGGTGTCTGGTGGGGCTCTCATCCATACAGCCAAAAATTACTTTACAATGCTGTGGTCCGAAGTCATCTGGACTATGCTTCTTTTCTTCTCGAACCCTGTAACAAAGAAGCATTAAACAGGTTAGATAAGCTCCAGATGAAAGCTTTAAGGGTTGTATTAGGTGCAATGAAGTCCTCCCCAAATATTGCCTTACAGGTGGAGGCTGTGGATGCCCCACTGGATCTTCGTCGTCAATACCTCTCGGATAGGTTCATATTTAAAACAAACCAATCTAGTGGTCACCCTCTTATCCCCCGTCTTCAAAACTTATCCGAGCTGATCTCTCAACCGTCTAGTAAATATTGGGCCCATAAAAGACCCCCCTTAACAATTACCAGCTTCAGAAAGCTTTCATCCCTGTCTTACCCGTTGATACAGTTCCCAACAAACCCACTCTTTCAAATCTCCTATGATGCTCTCATTTTCGAACCTCAAGTTGACCTGGACTTTTGAATCCCGAAAAATGACCCAATGGCTGACTACAAATTCAATATGTACTTCAACCAAAATTGGAAAGACTGGTTGCCAATTTATACGGATGCCTCAAAATCTCCCGCTGAAGGGACTGTAGGAAGTGCTGTATGGATTCCAAGGTTTCAAGTCATACTAAATTTTAAATCCCCGAAGGAATCCTCTGTATTTACAGGAGAGTCGATTGCTGTATTAGAAGCCCTATCATACGTACTCTCCCATAAATTAAATAAATCGGTTATCTTCTCAGACTCTAAAAGCTGTCTACATGCCATTTTAGGTAACGTTTTCAGGAAAAAAAATATCTCACCTGTTATCCTCAATATCAAATATGTTCTGTTCCAGTGTCATCTGGAAAATATAAAAGTAGCTTTAGTGTGGATTCCAGGTCACAGTGGCATTCGCGGTAACGAACAGGTCGACGTTTGGGCGAGGGAGGCCATACAGCTAGGAAACGCCCGGCAGAATAACTATGCCCACGACATCTTACCTCTTGCATCTTCGGCTCTGCGAGATGACTGGCAAAACCGGTTTAATGAAATTCCCAAACTCAAGGGTCGTCACTACGCAGGAGTTCAACCTCTAATTCCACGGAGACCGTGGTTTTTCAAACGTAAATCCATGAGTAAGCTCGCTATCTCCACGATTTGTCGCCTGCGTTTGGGACACGCTTGCACTCCAGTCTTCTTAAATAAAATCCGGTGCAAAGATACCTCATTATGCGAATGCGGTCTAGATGAGGGTACGACAGACCACATCTTTTTCAGATGTCAAAATTATTCGATCTCGCTGTATGACATCCTCCCCTCAAGAATTCCCCGCCCTATTAACTTCTCTTTTCTTCTATCTTTATCCTTTTCCTCTGTTATGGAATATTTATGTAGATATATTATAAAATATAATATAAGACTTTAAACGAATCTCCCTCTTAACATTGTGCCGTCTATATGTGTTTGTTTATTTGTTGTTTTGTATTGTTCTAGATGGTGTAAAAAGACTCAATTATTAATAAAATCCAGAAGAGCTATTTTCTCGTCACACCAGTCAATTTTATTTTTAACGTGTCTCTTTAATCACTCGATGTTGACAGAGTTAAATGTGCTCGTTATAGCACGATAGCAGCCATACCAAAAAAAAAAAAAAATTTTTTTTGTTTGCCGCTTGTTTCGTCGATGGATACTGAATTAATACCTAGTTTCGACCAGAAGACAAAAACAGCCACGCTGTTGGATGGCTGCACAAGATAGATCAGCTTGGCGATGTTTACGGGTGGAGTCACGAAGATCGCCAGTAGGTACATCATGCAGTTACGCTTGCGGGGATCGGCGAGGGACTGGTACAATGATCTGGATAGCTATGATCTAGACTGGCCAGGTTGGAAACATGCACTGCAATCTGCTTTTCCTCGCTCAACTGATTTCGTGGACCGGTTGGAAGAAATGCTGACCAGAGCAAAAGAAGATTCAGAAACGATGACTAAGCGACTAGACCAGCTTACTATCACTACTAAAAAAGTGCAATATCGTCGGAAAGCATGCAATTTCTTGCATTATTCATGGGCTACCTCCGGAATTAAGAGCCAATGCAAAGGCTTACAAATGCGACGCGCCAGAGGAACTTTACTTCGGCTACTTATCATCGCTCGAGAATATCAAACGGGTCGAGGCAACGTACACCGCAAGAAAATCTACGTGGAGAAGAGGCGACCGGACAGTATCAAGTGCAACTGTTCCTCAACGCGTGCAGTTACCGAAGACGTGCTACGCGTGCCGGCGGCCGGGCCGCGAGGCTCGGGACTGCAGGAGCCTGCAGCGCTGCGAGGTGTGCCAGCGAGCCGGCCACACCGCGGCTACGTGCTGGTTCGGCGCCAGTTCATCGCGACAACAACCACCACAAAAGGTCAGAAGTATTTTATATATATCTTATGATATCTATTTGGATTTGTACAAAAAGCCTGTGACAATCAATAGGCATCCGTTGATAGCATACATAGCTACAGGTAGTAAACTAAATGTACTTACATCTTGTCTGCCGAGAAAATGCTATTGCAAATTCAGCCCTCCGATGTTATAATGAGAGGGTTTGAAGGATCACATTCACTTTTATTGGGCTCTTGTATAGTCACGGTCGAGGTAGATGGAAAGTTGTAGTGTCGAAATAACGAATAGCGGTCTACCAGATATAGATATAATACTCGGACAGCCGATGTATGTGAGTTTAGTTACCACCGCGACGTCAGTTAATTTTGTGCCTACCCATTATTTATCGGATATATTGCTGAATGGAAACGATTTTGTTTCTAAGTATTCCGTGTTTTAAAATATGATACCGTGATTCCAAAGCAAAGTTATGTATATGCTGAAGTTTTTGTAGATAACGAGTTCAACATGAGTGAGTGCACATTTTTGACCCGTGCTGTGTGTTTTGAGCTAGGCGCAATGTTGTAAGTGATTCCCCAAGCAATTATTTATCCGAACCAGTGTCTATTGAAGATTATTAATTTGGGAACAAATGATATCATATGGGCGGCTAATCGATTAATAGCTAGGGCGGAACTCCTAGACGGCAAAACCAGGCGAGTGGTGTTTTGATATTAAATGAGCGTGATCAAGACAAGACAACTATATAATATCCTTGTCAGATATAAACGTAGGTGAACTGAGTCAGGGCGACAACGCGAAATTATTAGATTTGTTAAATAGGTTTTCTCATTTATTTGCTCGAGATAACTCTGATTTAGGTTGCACTAACTTAATAGAAATGCGGATTCGTACTTCTACAGATCAGCCGGTACATTGTAAGCCATATAGACTCTCTTTTAAGGAAAACGAAATTGTTCATGAGAAAATTTACGATCTCTTAAAGGCTAGTATAATTAGGGAGTCTACGTCTGACTACGCCAGTCCTGTTGTTTTAGTGAAAAAGATGGGTGGTGATTACAGGATGCGTGTAGACTATATATAGGGCGTTAAATGCACGATGCTAATTTAAAAAAAAAAGCTAACTAGAAAGGGAGTAGAGTGGCAGTGGGCCCCTGAACAGGAACAAGCGTTCCAAACTTTAAAAGAACGCTTGATTGAACGACCGATATTATGCATCTGAGGTTTAAGAACTTTATTTTCTCTTAAAGAATTACATTAAATTCACTTACAGAGAAAAAAAAACACTTGTTAAATTACTATCTTAACATTAAACATGACATTTGTTGTCGTAATGAGCGTACACAGTAGGACTTGGATAAAAGTATCGTACAAAAAAGCATTCGATAAAACACACAATGCGACTGATTTGCCGGGTAGGCGCATCTCAAAAATTATCGGCAGCGCGACAGCGTCACCCGCCGCACGCGGCCGAAATACACGGACATAATAGCTGCGCCGAGCGTACTTGCTAACTGGATGTGTCGCATTAACGCTCCCTCCTCGTGAAAAGAGGATTAGGTTTTGAGAGGTTTTTATTTTATTCTTATTATTATTTAGTATTAGTAGATAGATTGAAGATTTATTGTAATTATTATTCGTTTAGAACGTAAGTTTTGAGTTTCCTTTTAAAGATATTTAACGATTTTGCATCTTTTATTTCTTTAGGCAATTTATTAAATAATTTGACACCTTCGAACTCGATATTCTTTACGCCGTAGTTAGTTCTAGGGGTACGAGTTACCAAATGTTGTGCGTTCCTTAATTGCATTCTTTGGGTACGACCCTTATTAGTGAAAAATAGAGATGTATGAATGAGTTTATTTATTATTTTATATATTAATATGCATGTGTAGTACTTATATGTTTGTTTTATTGTCATTATTTCGGTATCTTCGTAAATTTGTTTAGTATGTGTTCGAAAATCATAATGAAAGAGAGATTTTATTAATTTGTTTTGAGAAATTTGAATAGTTTCTAAATTAGTTTTTGCAGCCGTACCCCAGATTTCGATTAAATAATCCAATTGTGGCTTGATCAAACTGTTATAGACAAGGTATTTGATTTTGCGCGGAAGAGATTTTGCTAAGCTACGTACAGTACCAGTTAAAGATGTTAATTTAGATTTTATTTTTTCTAGGTGTACTTTCCAGGTTAGATGGCGGTCGAGGTGCAAACCCAAGTACTTTTCATGGGTTTTTTCTTTAAGAATTTGATTGTTTATTTTTAGTTCCACCTTATCTGTTATTTTTTTATTTTTTGCAGCAAGTATGACAAAATTAGTTTTTGACGTGTTAATAGTAAGAAGGTTTGACAAGAACCAGTTATTGAGCAGATCCAAGTCACTTTGGGCCTTAGATATTAAGGCGTTGATCGAGTGCCCATAGTAAAATAAGCTCGTGTCGTCTGCGTACAAGGATATATCTGCAATAAGGCCCAGGTTTTGTATGTTGTTAATGTACACCAAAAATAAAAGGGGCCCTAGGATTGATCCCTGTGGTACGCCAAAAGTAATTGGATCGGCCGAGCTCTGGTTCTGTCCAATTTTAACTATTTGCCTGCGATTTTGAAAATATGATTTTAGAATTGCATGAGCATTGCCATTAATACCGATATCAGATAGTTTTTCCAGAAGCATTGAGTGGCTAATTGTATCGAATGCCTTTTTTAAGTCGATGAACACACCAAGGACTACCTGTCTTTCGTCTATCTTGTTCTTTATTTTAGTTACAAGATCAGCTGTAGCTGAAAGTGTATTTGATCCGGATCTAAAACCATACTGTTTTTTGTACAGCAGTTGTTTAGAAGTGAGATATTTTTCTATTCGAGAATAAATTACTTTTTCAAAAATTTTCGAAATGACAGGTAAGACCGAAATTGGACGATAGTTACATGGGTCGCATTTATCTCCACCTTTAAAAATTGGACGCACTTTTGCAAGTTTTAAACTATCCGGGAAGGCACCATGAGACAAACAATCATTAATGCAGTTTGTAAGTGGATTAGCGATTAAATTTTTGATACATTTTATAGATTTTGTACTGATGCCATCAATACCACAGCTCGTGTTCGGATCTAGTCCGTCAATAATTTTAGAAATTTCATCCAGAGTCGCCGGCTCGAGGTCCATCAGGTCTGTAACTTCTAATGTATTGGTAGCTCGTGTTGTAGTTTGACTCTTTAGGTGTTTCTTAGGGATTTGATTTGCCAGTACTGAGCCAATGGTTGAGAAGTAATTATTAAAGCACTCACAGATTTCTTTTTCATCAGTGATTGTATTTGAGTTAATTTCGAATTTATTGGGCCCAACTGTGTCTTTAATTTTATTCCTCGCTAGATGATTGACTGCTTCCCACAGTTTCTTGGGTTTGTTTATATGGTTCTCAAAGTACTTGTAGTAGTAGGTTTTTTTAGTTTTTTTAATTGTTTCCGAGACTTTACAGCTAGCTTTCTTATATTGTTCTTCCAGTTCCGTATCTGTTTTGTTATTTTTGTAGGTGTGCCAAATTAAGTTTCTCTCGTTGATTTCTTGAATAATATCTTTTGTTATCCAATCCTTGCGGGGTGGATTTAGTATTTTTGTTTTTTCAATTGTACTGTTAGATAAGCAATTCAATATTTTTTGTTCTAACTCATTGTAGTTTTGTGTGATACTTTTATCGTAGCTGTTTACAGTCTGTTCCACATTTTCATAAAGTTTTGTGTAGTTTATTGCTGTGTAGTTAACTTTCTTAATAGGCGGGGGCTGGTAATTTTCTATCTCCAGATATATTTGTTTGTGATCGGACATTCCAGTTTCTATTATGTCCAAACTGATGTTATTGTCTCTTATATTGGTACATACATGATCCAGTATGGATTTCGTAGCTATAGTCTCGCGTGTGCAATATTTATGATTGATTTTGTTTAGGATTCTAAAGTCACATTCGGTTAACGTGGTTTTGTATTTACGAGTTTCTCCATCCTGCATTAGCAAGTCGAAATTGAAGTCACCGAAAAACACTGCTCTTTTCCTTTTTTGAAGTTATAATGAATAAGCGTCTAGAAACCGCTGTACGTTGTTTCTATTAGGGTTGTATATGGCGCCAATGTCTAGGCATTGTCTTTGCAGGTGAATCCAAAGAAAGTGAATATCATCATCAATGCAGAGTTCCTCAACAGGGTTGTGCTTCAAGTCATTGTGAACAAAGATCGAGACTCCTCCTCCCTTCCGGTGTTTTCTGTGGTTGCTGTAGTGGGTGTAGCAAGGGATTTGAAGTGATTTAAGATCATTATCGTCTTTTATTAAGGTTTCCGAGACTATAACTACATGTGGTTTGAGCGAGTAAACAATACAACTTAACTCATCGAATTTGCCTTCCTTAACAAGACTTCGGGCGTTCATATAAAGAAATTTTAAGGACTTTTTGGTAGTTATAATGTCATTGTATGTGTCAGCAATCCTGTGTTTTATTTTCCCTGTTGAAGCTTCTAGTTTTTTGGGTGTAACACACTTTCATCTTCTTTTGGTGATTGGATAATTTTAGGTATTCCTTTACTAAATTTAATAATCAAATTATTCTCCCCATTAGCTTTACGTTTTTCAAATTCTTCTTTTAGGTCCTGCATGCGTTTTCTTTGGTAGGGCGTATTATCTGAGTAGATTTTGATGTTCTCAGTTTTTATAATATTTTTGTTGCGTAGTAGAATTTTCACAATTTCTTCTGATGCAAAGTTTGCTTTAATTGGACGGATTTTGCCTTGTTTGAATTTCCCAAGTCGGGTGATTTTAAGTGGTTGGGGACACTGATCGTATATTTTTTTTAGAATTTTATTGACTTCATCATTATTATAAGCAAGTCGATCAATCGTTATGTCTGCTTCGGGAATGCCAATAATCACAATATTTTTAGAGCGTTTATTTCGTTCGTTTATCTCGCTTGCAATATCTTCGTAGTCCAGATGCGAATCAGTCTGACAAGGTAAAGCCACAGTAGATTTAAGTGAATTTATGTCGCATTCAAGATTGCCGATTTTCTTCTCAATAATCAAGCTTGTAGTTTCTAAGCTATTCACTTGCATTTTTATGTTGTTCTGGTCGGTAATTATATTCTCGATAGTACTGCCAATTTCTTTTACCTGGTTTTTTATTACAGTGACATCCTCGCTCAGCTTGCTAATATTTTCTGTTTGTGTAATGTTGTTTGACTTAATTATTGCCATTAACTCCGACATCTGTTTCTTGAGATCAGAAAATTCCGATTTTATCCAAGCGTTGTCATCTAGTTCTTTTCTCTTATATCTTTGTGTGATGTTGGTGGTCATATCATAACTAGGATTCATTTGGATGTCCGTTAAGTTGGGGTGGGAACCACCAAGTATTGGTGCGCTGTTGCCACATCCAGTCGGAGATCGTTGAACGCTCATTATATCTGTGGTACAGGTAACTAGCCAAACTAGATGTCGCCGTATGCAATCTCTGTGCGGTCGTGTGAGCGGGCCAGAAAATAGTTGCAAGTCCTTCCCTCTCGTTTACTCGAGGGGGTGAAGAGCTGTTACGGCTCCAGGCGACACCGGTCACTCAGAAGAAATAATTTACAATACACACTGCTATATTTTATGAAGTAATCTGTAGTTCCATCAGGATAAAGTTTAGTTTCAAGTAACAATCACTTAGTATTATTTAAAATAAATTTGCGACACGTCTAACTCGCACGCTCTTCACGACAAACTACAATAAAGACGCCCGGACGGAGCTCCACACAGATGCCAGTAAACTAGGGCTAGGCGGCATACTTATGCAGGAGCAGTCAGATGGTAGCCTGTGTCGTATTTTAGTAGAGTCGGAGTAGACATGCGTATATTCTAGTCGTCATCGATTCTTTTACGAAATTTGTATTTGCCGAGGCGGCGAAGAGCTGTAGCTCGGTAGAAACAATAGGATTACTCAAGATATTTTCAATCAGTTTGTGAATCCAGTAAGAGTGATCACAGATAGGGGCAAAGCTTTTACTAGCCGATACTTTAAGCAATTTGCGGAAAAAATGCAGTTTAAGCATGTGATGAATGCAATAGCCAGTCCTCGCTCTAACGGGCAAGTCGTACGAGTGAATCGTACTATTATAGACGGGTTGTACACAATATTTTTTATTTTTGGTATAGCACTTCTTTGCAATTTATTCTTAAGTAAATATTGGATTGTACACAATGTCTGAAAGCGAGTGTAGTTGGGATACCTAATTACCTAATGTTATCTGGGGAATCAATAATACTTCCAATGCCACCACGGGGACTTCGCCTTTTAGCCTTATGTTTGGTCACTCAAACACACGCTTCCCAGGGTATCCATCTGGTGAACCTCAGGATCCTGACTCTCCGCAACAGGACTTACAAACTAGAAGGGATAAGGCAAAGATGCGCATTGATAAGAATATGAGTCTTATGAAAAGTAGGTTTGATCGCAAACACAATAAAAAAATGTTTAAAATACAGTGTAGGTCAGCTCGTACTGTGGAAAGGTGGGGTAGCCAGGGACGCCACGGCTAAAGTAACGAGGAAACTCGACGGATTGTATACTGGTCCATACAAGATATGTAAGGCTGATCATTCTTTAGATCGTTATACAATAGTCAGCATAAAGGGCATGAAGGGCTACAGGCGGTTCAGTGCCATAGTACGAGGCGAAGTGTTGCGACCATATAAAACCACCGTTTCTGACGATGATAGTTCGGGCAGTGATCACGAGGTAGATCGAGATGATTTGATAGATCTTTTAGAAGGCTAGTGATGCGTGAATTCTTGTCCTGTGAGTCTAGTTCTCTTATATATATCCTATCGACCGATGTAATAATTGTTATATCCACCTACGTCGTAGTACGTACGTATATACACCTGAAATTGATATGTGGCAGAAATTGTTTTATAAATATGATTGGTTAGACCGAAATTGTACAGCAGGATGAACCTATTTAGGCATATAATAATTATGTATATAGATTAACATCATCATCATCATCATGGTGGCCTTTCAGTTATCCATTCTTGGATATAGGCCTCTTCCCTTTTCTTCCACTCTTGGCGATCTTGGGCCCGACTCATCCAGTCTCGACCTCCGTGTCGTCGTATGTCGTCCACCCACCGCTGTGGCGGTCTGCCACGCCCTCTGGTGCTTTCTCTGGGTCTCCATTCCAGAACCCGCCTTGTCCAGCGTCTCTGGTCCATTCTCGCAATGTGTCCTGCCCACGTCCACTTTTTCTTCGCTATGACAGCCATGACGTCTTTGACTTTTGTCTTACTTCGGATCCATTCGTTACGTTTGCGGTCCCGCAGGGTGACCCCAAGCATTGATCTCTCCATGCCCCTCTGCGCGACCCGGAACTTCATGGCCGACTTCTGCGTCAGCGTCATGGTTTCTGTACCGTAAGTAAGCACAGGCATGACACACTGTCAATCACTTATTTGTTGACTAGGTACATCTGTACTATGCAAAGTCGTATATGGTTAGTATGTATGGAAGATTATAATATAAATATTATCAGAGTTACAGCAAATATTATCAGAGTTAAAACAATATTCATTGCTATGCGGACGATAGCACTGGGGATGCACTATATACCGGACGTGCAAATATTTCTCTGGAAAACGTCATTGAGAGCCGGAAGTCACTTGTGTCTAAAGTCGAAGACATGTTGAATCTTGTTTCGAACTGGGGGCGACTTAACTTAGTCAACTTTAACCCCTCAAAGACACAAGTGTGTGCATTAACTGCTAAAAAACGTCCCTTCGAATTGGCCGTCAATTTTCAAGGCATTCCACTTAAACCTAAGCCTTTTATTGGGATTCTTGGTGTCGATATTTCGAGCGATGTCCAGTTTCGCGGTCATCTGGAGGATAAAGCTAAAATAGCTTCAAAAAAACTAGGTGTTCTTAATAGAGCGGGGCAGTATTTCACGCCAGCTCATCGACTTCAACTTTATAAGGCACAAGTTCGGCCCCACATGGAATACTGCTCCCATCTCTGGGCTGGAGCACCTCAGTACCAACTTCTTCCTTTTGATCGTATTCAACGTAGGGCTGCTCGAATTGTCGCTGACCTGAGTCTCTCCAGTCAGCTTGATCCACTGGCTCTGCGGCGAGATATAGCTTCGCTATGTATTCTTTACCGCATTTATCATGGGGAGTGCTCCGAGGAATTGTTTGATCTACTTCCTGCGGCTGAATTCTTACATCGAACCACACGCAAGCGGCTGTCATTCCATCCTCATCATCTTGATGGTTGGCGATCTAGTACTGTGCGTTTTTCGAGGAATTTTCTCCCGCGAACCTCAGTCTTGTGGAATAGTTTAGCTGCGGCAGTATTTCCTGACGGCTATGACTTAGGGACCTTCAAGAAACGAGCGTACTCCTTCTTAAAAGGCCGGCAACGCATCAGCGACCTCTCTGATCTCGCAGATGTTCATGGGCGGCGGTGATTACTTACCAACAGGTGACCCGCTTGCTCGTTTGCCGCCTCTAGTATAAAAAAAAAAAAAAAAAAAAAATGGCATTAAACCCGGCAGACAAAAAACCGAAGCAGTAGAAAATTTTCCTAGACCGCAAACTATTCATAACGTCAGACAGTTTTTAGGATTGGCCAGTTTTTTTAGACGGCTTATTAAAGACTTTGCTATTATTTCACGACCCTTATCTAAATTACTCAAGAATAACTGTCCTTGAGAGTGGGCCTCAGATCAAGAGCAAGCATTTCAAGATCTTAAAAATAACCTTGTTTCTCGACCAGTATATATTATACTTCTCAGTATATTCGATCCTCTTTTAGATACTGAATTGCACACCGATGCTAGCAAGCACGGCGTGGGCAGTATTCTGTTTCAAAAACATAATGAAATTCTAAAACCAGTAGCGTTTTATAGCAGGCAAACTTCACCAGAAGAGCAACACTTTTCATCATATGAGTTAGAAACTCTTGCGGTCATTAGTTCTTTGTGTAAGTTTAGATCTTATTTATTAGGAATTAAATTTACTATTGTCACAGATTGGAACTCATTGAGATCAACCTATTATATAGATTATTTTTCGTTATTTGGAGTACCTAATAGACTTATAACCGATAGAGGCACTTCTTTCACGAGCTCAAAGTTCAAGGAATTCATCAGAAGCACAGGAATACATCACATTTTACACGCCGTTGCCACTCCTAGGGCAAACGGTCAAATAGAAAGGTATAACTGTACTGTTCTAGATGCATTAACAACTAAAAATTATGGAAATTACGAACGTAAATGGGACGATCATTTACCACAAGTCCAATGGGGACTTAATAATACGATTAATAAGTCTATTGGGAAAACTCCAAGTGAGGTTTTATTTGGATTAAGATTAACAAGTGAGTCGGAGAGTGTGTTAAAATTTTCGGTCGAAGAAAAAGACAATGATCAAAATATTATAGACGTAGAAAAAAATAGAGTCGAAGCACACAAACAAATTATTGCTAACCAAGAAAAACAAAAAATTAATTTCGATAAATCACGAACACCAGCTCGTAAATTTGATATTGGGCATTTAGTAAGGGTAGAGAGAGAAGTATTTGAAAAAGGAAAAAGCAACAAATTAATAACTAAATGTTCAGGCCCTTATAGGATCATCGATGTTTTACCAAACGATCGTTCTGAAGTGGAGGATACTCCTATCACAAAGAAAAAGGGCTAACCTATTTATAAAGGAGTATACCCCGTTGATAGGATTCATCCTTGGCTCTCTTTTAAGGTGTCTGAAAGTGACGATGACGATACTAATGAAAGCTATGTCAATGATCTGGAGGGTTAATTATTATGGATCGAAATAGAATTTATTTTGTACATATGAATTATATGTATGAAACATTATTTTGTGTTTATTTAACAATTTAAATTTCATATTACTTGATGAGTTGAATTTATGAAAATATATACTGAAATATTGTAACTGAGAAAGGAAGATTTTAGTCTCAAAATGTTCAAAGCAAATTTTTATAGTAGTAAGGTAGTATAGTAGTAAGGTAGTATAGTAGTATGGTAGTATAGTAGTATGGTGAGAGAAAGAAGATTATAATGAATTTACGTTTTTTTTCCCCCCATAATTTGGTATATCATTAAGAGTTAGTGCGAGGACGCCATTGTTGTCAGGATGGACGAATGTAAGCCTTAATTAATATATTTTCTGAATTTGTATTGTAATATCATATATTTTTACAAAAACATACAGTATTTGGCACTTCCTGCAAAAAATAAATTTTATATTGAACTTCCGTCGGGCCATTTAGAAACGGAAGTAGTATTTTCTGTGATTTTGAATTATTGGTCGCTATAAAAAAATACGTATTAGAAAATTATTAATTAATAAAATTAATAATAGTTGGTACTTTTATTAAATTTACTAGTGGCCGCCCGCAACTTCGTTTGCGTGAACTTTATGACTCTCGACTTAAAGATGTTTTTTTAAATAGAAATGAAAAAAAAATACTTATTATAAATGTTCGTTTAAAGGTTAATAGATTTTTATGGCGGCTCATTGATATTTTATACGAACTGCTAAGGAATGGAACGATTTGCCGGCTTCTGTATTTCCAGAGAGGTACAATTTGGGTGTCTTTAAGTCGAGAGTGAATAGGCTTCTTCTGGGAAAGCACGCTACATCTTAGACCTCATTGTCACTCTCCATCAGGTGAAATGAGGTCAAGTGCAAATCCATTTAATATTTAAAAAAAAAATAACCTCTACTGAAAGTAACCCCCAAATTATTTTTATTCCATTAGGGGATGTAAGTATTATATTAAAGTTTGAATCTTATATTTTATCCATCAATTCTGTCAAAGAATGTTTATGCAAAAGTTGGAGTAGATTGGGCCAAGGAATCACGTAGTCCCATGAACAAACTTGGAACCCCCTTTTCGCTCCATTAGGGGGTTAGTTCGGAATATCCTTCCTTATAGGATCTTATCCAAAATGCTCATCACAATTGACAATTTTCCATTCCATTTCATTCCATATTTGTTATAGTGCAGCTGGGCTCTTGGAGTTCCACACCAGCTGTTCCATGATCTTGGATTTTTTTCATGGCATCATAAAATGCTCATCAATCTAAACAATTTTTGTTAAGGTGCCATTGACCTACCTCTTATAGTTTAGCTGGGCTGTTGTGGTTCTACATCAAGGAGCCTGGTCTTCAAAATATAATATATCCTATAAGTTGCCCTGATATTACAGCTTTACAATAAAAAAAGTTTCATTCGGATCGGTTCAGTAGTTTCCGAGATTAGCGCGAACAAACAGACAAACAGACAAACAGATAAACAGACAAACAGACAAACAGACAAACAGACAAACAGACAAACAGACAGACAAAAATTTTAAAAATCATTGATTCATGTTCTGTTACTATTTTTTAGTCGTCCTAAGTTATTTTGAGATAAATATCTTCAATGTACAGACACAGCTTTTTTACATTTTTATTATATGTATATAGATATTTAAAAATAGGATATTTTCATTAATAACATCCGGTTACTGAGTGGCCAAAATCGAAACGGAAGTTGTGTTATGCTAGCGATTTTAATTATTGTTAATTATTTTTTTAAATTGTAAATGTAATTACTAAATTTATAAATGAATTAAATAATGTGTTTTATATTTTTTTTATACTGTTCCGACAATTTTAATAAATTGTTGTCACCGGATACGGAAGCAGTATTTTCTGCTTAATTGTGATTGGTAGCTGCTTTGCGAAGTTCCCCTACCACATTTTGACTGTTATAAATGCTCGCAGAGCTGTGGTGGGGCACATTCTGTTTCAAAGCGTGATTGAGGAATAAACTCTTTAAAAAGCTATCTAGCAGTTTGAATTTATTTTATACGCTGTTGATAAAAATACTGCCTTGTTTCCTAACGTGGAGGTGACTGTGTTTGTATGTGTTGGATTGGCAGCCGCATCCGCGCTCGGTCGCGACTGAATGCGTTCAGTATTAGGATGTCGTGAGTGTGAAAATGGACTACTAGTTGGTTGTGTTGTGTTCCTGTGATTATTATATTGTAATGTACTGGGTAATGTTTGATTGCTCCACAGTATCTGCACCGAGATGAACGGCAAGTGGACACTGTATGATCAAAACTAAAACAATTTATACACAGCTTAAATATTCTAACAGCGCTATTGCGTTCCCTTGCGTTCAGAGCCAAAAAGTTAGGACATTGGTTAACCGATTCCGTGCGGTGGTCTTTTCAACAAACTTTTGTGCCTGGCGTCAAACAAACATTTCGTGATGCCTCTGGGGCACCATGCGCCAGCGATTTTAATGATTCCCCTAGGGAATCATCCGCCATGAAATGTAACTTTTAGCTTTTTCTCTTGTTTCTCTGGTTTAAATATCATTCGCCCCTCGATATCGAACGTAAGAGGTTAGTAAATTCGTTCAGTGCGCTGAAAAGTGATCCTCTGTGTGTTTATAAGGAAATGGAAGGTAAGTAACTAGTTTTTATGAGGTGTTGTAAACCTTTTTGCATAATTTTATGAATTTATTTATTTGGAAGTGTTACTAAAGAATATGTTTACATATAATTTGAGTTTGCTACTTATTTATAGTTATGTGTTCCATATTCCAGTGTTCAGAGAAGTAATTTTAATTTAAAATAGCTTCTGAATGGAATATCCGATTCTAATGAGTAAAGAATGCTTATGCTACACGTCACTCTAGACACGTAATTTATAATGAAGTACCTACCTATATTCTATTTGGATTAGGATGTTAATGTTGTTTTTATTTATTATTAAAATTTGTTAAATTTATGTAAATTAATTATGTAAGCGTTTTAATCATCTTTTCATTTTGTTGTAGAGTTACCTAGAAAAAAAATTAAATATATTTCCCAGTCTGAAATCGAAACACAATGCGACGACGACGACGACCAGTTTATTGAAAATTCACAAACTTATGATCAATGGGAACCTGGTGTAAATAAAGATAGTGGAACTATAAAAAAAACAACGCAGGATTGTGCAACATGGACAGAAATTTTTATTTTTGGTATAGCAATTCTTTGCAATTTATTCTTAAGTAAATATTGCACTTAAAAAAATCCTCGGAGGTCCCACCTGAACCCTCCGAGGAATTTTTTAAGTGCAATATTTACTTATGGACAGAAATATCAACAAAAGATAATTTCACGACTACAGAAAATACCCTGGAAGAAGTAGAAAAGCGGGTTCCGACAATTTTGGATTTGCATGGTTGCAAATATTTTGGGCAATTCGTATCCAACGAATTGCTACGATTTAGTATAAATGAGGAGTGACTTTTCAAAAGGGCTTATTTTTTCATTAACCATAATTTCAGAAAATGAAAAAAACTCAGATAAATCGTTTAATTACTAAATAGATTTTGAATTTAAATACCATATTTTACAACAAGTTGACCTCATTATTATAGCATTTTTTTTACAGTTTCTTCCTCACATACATACACATATATATAACTCAATATTTTGGAAATAAGCACTTTTGGCAGGGACTTTCAGAATAGGGTATTTGACTAATCTCGATTTAGTAAAAAATATTTATACTTTTCCAAAATACTGGTAAATAAGAACCAATGTCCAAAATTTTCAGTTAAAAATATAACGTCTAACTGGTTTTATGAGCATTCAAAGTTTCATGGGCAAGTCCATTTTTAAAGTATTACAATTTAAAAAAATAATTATATCATTGAACTACCCGTACATTTTCCACCAACTTTTATTATTGTTATGTACTGAATGTAGGGTATGTCCACATTAGTTAATATTGTAATACCGCCCTTTGCTATAGATATTTTAGTAGGCAGTCTCGCAATAAACGCAGTTACGTAAACAGTGTTTTACTCAGTGCTCCCACTCAACTACATACAACCCAACTGGCGACGACTTGGATGGTTATTGAAGAACCAAGCAAGAAGCGAGGTGGAAAAGAAATGTCGATTGGAAAAATCCAGGAATTTGACTTGGGGAGCGGAAGTTGGTCGGCGTACTGTGACCGCTTAAAAATGTACTTCAAGGCGAACAAAATTGACAAAGAATTACATTTACCAACGTTAATCTCGCTGGTGGGCGATCAAACGTACGAGCTCATGGTAAACTTAACTAGTCCGGATTCAGTATCAAGCAAAACCTTCGATGATATCGTCGGTATTTTGAAAAATCATCTGCAACCAACGCCCTCAATCATGGCGGAGCGGTATAAGTTTCGACAAAGGAGACAGCAGCCAGGTGAAGGCGTGGCGCAGTATGTGGCGGAACTGAAGAGGTTATCGCGTTACTGTGAGTTTAAACAGACCTTAGAGGAGAATTTGCGAGACCAATTAGTATGTGGAATTTCAAGTGACGTCATGCGCCAACGGTTATTTGCGGAGGACGCCTTGACATTTACCAAGTCCGTACACCTGGCGCAGGCACTGGAGGCGGCGGAGAAAAACGCAGCGGTGGTCGAGGGCGGGGGATCTCAGCGGCAAACGGAGGAGGTCCATGCGATAGCGACCAGCGCCAGCCAGTGCACGGCATGCGGGAGCTGGCATCACACGTCCAACAGCTGCAGGTTTAAAACGTACACCTGTAGCAGTTGCAGTGAGGTACGGGCATCTGCGAAGAGTATGTCCAAGAAAGATAAATGGTACGGGGGGATCTTCGCGATCTACCTTTCAGAACAAAAAAAAAGGCAACTTTGGCCCTAAAAACAACAAGAAACGATCGCACAGAACTCACTTCATGGCTGAACCTGGGAAGAAAGAAGAAAGTTCAGTATCGTCGGAATCAGAGGAGGAAGCGGTTTACCAAATGTCGCTAAGGAATTATCCAGCGGTGAGCATACCAATAATTGTTAACGGGCAGAGCATAGATATGGAGATAGATACCGGTAGTGCTTGTTCATGTATCAGTTATGAAACATATTTGCAATATTTTAAAAATCTTCCTTTAAAACATTGTAACTTGTCTTTAAAATTTTATGATGGTAGTAAGATAAAACCTTTAGGTATAATAACCCCAAAAGTTAAATATCGTTCTAAATGTAAACTCTTAGATTTATATGTAATAAAAAGAGGCACTACTAGTCTATTAGGCCGGCATTGGTTAGCAGAATTGGGTATCCAAGTCCCGATCCTAGGAACTGATAAAAGTGACAACGCCGTTCCATGTCAGTTTGTAAACAGTTGCGATAATGAGGTGAAATTGCTTGTTAACAGATATGCTAGTTTGTTTGACGGGACGTTGGGGAGGTACACGGGCGGGCGCGCCGCGCTGCGCGTGCGCGAGGGCGCCGTGCCGGTGTACTGCCGCGCGCGCCCGCTCTGCCCTGTTACGCACAACTCTGCTATCTCAAAAAACATAGTTTTGAGAAAAATGACTTTGAAGTTTTAAACAAACATTTACTTGTAGCGTATTAAGGAAACATGCTATATAATTGAAACTGACAGATTAGGTGTGTAAATGCTTCTAGAACATATTGACATATATATTTTTTTTATATTTATAATACTTAATTTTTAAATTGAGATAAACGAGTTTCGCATAACCAGAATTTCATACAAATGTGGTTACGCGTCGTGTGATAACTTAAGTTAGAAGAGTTGGGTGCAACCAAAACACACGATGCAGGGAAAGCCTATCTATGTTATCTATTTAGTTGTATTAGATGAGTCTGACTAAAAGGCCCTGTTTTCTGACTAGTGGGTAACCAATTGTCAAAAAACCTTAAAAAATTGGTAAATATCGCTGAAATGTATTTTTGACCAATAGTTAGCTGAACCAATAAGCGATTGCTAATCAACGAAAGAGGTCCTGGCGAACCACCCACCAACCCGCACTGGTCCAGCGTGGTGGGTTATGGTAAAATCCTCCTAATGAAGAAGACAATATTGCCTCGGCCCCCAGTTCGCGGCAGCCCTGCTATTCTGGTTTTGTTAACGACAGGCAGACAGGCAGGGGGTGCTAAGAATCTCCGGGATAAGGAAGGCCGCCACACCACACTGACCGAAGAACTCGACCAAGTGGTGAAAATCCTTCGGGACGAGGGTGCAAAATTCTGTGAGTGGTTAGGTTACGTTCGGGCAAACGGTCCTAACTTTCGAAAGAGAATCTGGGCCTAATGGACAAGAGGCGGAACGATCCATCAGTCACTTCGGCAGAACAACGGGCTCTGAATAAGTCCAACTCCAAGCTGTTAAGACGTGACCTCCGAAACTTCAATGCACTCAATACAGAGAGCAATTGAGCAGAACCAGGGGCCCAAAGTCTTCGTACAGCAGCTTGGAAGGAGCCACCTGTCAAAGTTGACCATAACAAATGGAGAAGTCACCACGTCAAAGCCAGAGATTCTTTCGGAAGTTTACACCTTCTATAGCCAGTTATAAAGTCAAAGTCATTGTCAAGGCCCCAGGAGAAGACGGAGTCACAACCGAGCTTCTGAAAGCCGGTGCTGGAGGAACTTTTCTCCGGAAGAACTCTTAGGCCGTGGCGGCGGAGCTTGGTCGTATTGTTCTTCAAGAAAGGCGACAAAACCTTAATGAAGAACTATCGACCAATTTCACTCTTATGTCACGTCTAAAAGTTGTTCTCAAGAGTCATTTCGAATCGCCTTACACGAAGACTTGACGAAGCTTAACCTGCAGAGCAGGCCGGGTTCCGACGGAGTTATAGCATCATATACCATATTCATACAGTGAGACAGGTTATACAGATGACCAAAGAATACAACCAGCCCCTGTGCATGGCGTTTGTGGACTAAGAAAAAGCTTTGACTCCGTCGAGAACTTCTCGAGGCCTTGGAGAGGTGCAAAGTCGATTGGCGATATATCGAGGTGTTAAGGTGTACGACGCCGCTAATATGTCCGTAGTAGTCCAAAATGGCCAAACCGAGCCTGTCCTGCTGCGACGTGGTGTGAGACAAGGAAATGTTATATCTCCGAAACTTCTCCGCTGCGCTGCAGGACATGTTCGAAACGCTTAACTGGAAAGAGCGCGGAATCAATATTAATGGCGATGTCACACCTGCGATTCGCAGACCACATCGTCATGTTGGCAGAAACCTTACATGACCTACAGGAGATGGTGAGCAGCCTGGCTGAATCTTCCAAACACATCGGTCTTCGGATGAACTTGGATAAAACCAAGGTCATGTTCAACGAGCTCGTTGATCCGGGACTGGTCACAGTTAATGGAGTACCTCTCGAAGTTGTCCAGGAATATGTCTATCTAGGACAATCGCTCAAATCAGGCAGAAACAACTTCGAGAGAGAAGCTAATAGAAGAATTCAGCTAGGCTGGGCAGCATTTGGTAGGCTTCGTCAAGTCTTCTCATCGCCCATCCCTCAAAGTCTTAAGTCGAAAGTCTTCAACTAGTGCGTCCTCCAGGTCAAGACTTTCGATGCCGAGACGTGGACACTCACGGCTGGACTAGTCCACTTGTTTAAAGTCGCTCAAAGAGCTATGAAAAGGGCTATGCTCAGAGTATCTCTGAAGGATCGCATCAGAAATGATGTAATCCGACAGAAAACCAGAGTCCAGAGTCACAGACATAGCCCACCGAATTAGCAAACTGAAGTGGCAATAGGCTGGTCACATTAGCCGCAGAATTGACAACCATTGGAGCCGTAAAGTCCTTGAGTGGAGATCGCGACTCGGTGAGCCAAGTGTTGGACGCCCTGCGACAAGATGGGATGATGACATTGGAAGGCTGGCTGGTGTGGGCTGGATGAGAATGGCCGAAAATCTGGAGCAGTGACGTATATTAGGTGAGACCTATGTCCAGCAGTAGACGAGTGTGGGTTGCTGATGATGAATGACATGAACTGTAAAGAAATAAATGGCCGCAAGGTGCACGCCGCCCACTGTTCCGCGCGCATCGAGTGACCACGCGTAACTATTTTAACTTCAAGTAAACAGATTTAGATTTAGTAACAGAATTTATTGGTGTATGATGCCTATCTCTGTTAACTTCAAATTGAATGAGTTAGGCATGGCTGCAACGATAAAAATTAAGTTAAACGAATTTGTCATATGAGTTTCTGGCTCATTGATACACTTTTTTTTTAAACTGTCTTTAGTGCCATATAGATCACACTTTTTTAAGAGTATTTCGCACTGGTTACGCGTAACTCATCTAATTTAAATAGAATTCCTTCTATTGGTACGGCTGTTTATTAATGTTAATTAAATATAGGGCTAGACACAATTGCATTAAAGTTTAGAAGCTGTACCAATTCGCAAGGAAACAGGGTCGTGAAATTATGAATTTAAGTAAATGGTTCGTGTGGTAAATATTATTGCTACTTTCAAATTTCTTTACTCAGTCTACATGATATTAAAACACTATCCGCGGAATCACAAATTAAATCGGAGGTTCTTCGATCTGGCTCCTAATAATAGGATAATTGATTGAGGTACCTGTTGCTGGACGTTACCAGTACGAATCCTTCGTCTTCGGCGGGACAGTCAGGCCGCAAGAATCCGTCTGGACATCATCAGGGAGCTCATCCACGAGGAGACCACGCCATCCAAATTAACGTTAAGCTTTTAGCGATTCCTGGGTAGATGCCACTGACACAAGCTATGAAATATCCTATTCATAGCATCCCATCTTAAGGATTATAGTAAAGTCAGCAGACTAATGAAGTTGAAAGAAGAAGAAACTAATCGATAGGTTCTATTTAAATTCTACGATATGAATATTAATTTCTATGAAATTATTACTATGAAATGAAATCCCGCATCTGCAAAGAGAAAAATGCGTTTTAGAGGGCGATAGGAATTTCTCGAAGAAATTGAGAAATTAAAGCAAGCTTCTACTTACGAGGCTAATCGTTACTTAATTCTTGGCGATTAAGACCTCAGCATTCCCACCCTCGTCCAATAGATTCAGAGATTCTCTGGAAGAAAAATGCCATCGTCAGAACACACCAAACCTAACCTTTTCGAACAATCTATTTTGACGAATATAGAAAATAAAACAATAATTATATTGGATGCTTACCACATAGTGTAGTTATTCCTTTATATAAGGTGAATCCTTACGATTCATTACTGAAAATTAGATCCCGTCTTTCGGTGTACCATACCCCAGAACAATCCAACAAGACAAATGAAATGTCATTCAACTGTCACTGACGTCACACAAAATACGTTCTTGTGTGTAACAGGGCAGCGCTGCCGTACGCGCTGCGGGACCGCGTCGACGCCGAGCTGGATGAGATGCTCAAAAACGGTACGATCGAACCAGTTGAGTTTTCAGAATGGGCTACGCCTTTAGTTCCCGTGGCTAAGGCTAACGGTAAAATTAGGGTGTGTGCGGACTATAAGATAACTCTGGATTCAGAGCATCATTGGTAGCCCCACAATCTAGTGAACAGTCGCGAATTCCTGATGGAAATAGTCCAACAGCTGGTTCGATGGGTAGCGTAGATAGTAGAAATGCAGACGGTGGAGTAAACAATGAGTCATCTCATGCATCAGTCGGCGACGCACACTGTAAGAAAATCGCAATCTAGCGGGATTAAATTCGGAATTCTAAAATTGTTTTATCCAGCAATTATTGATGTCTATTTATTCTATAGTTACTACTAAAAACTATTATCATATCCTTTTTGTTGTGGGTAGATTGTCAAAAATCTTAGAGCTTTTTAAATCGGCAGCAAAACTGAGTCACACTCACTACGCGTTTTGCAGCGTAAATTTGTGCGAATTACAATTGCGGTAACTAAGTGGTTATAAGGTCAATAGTGTTATTTACGTTATTTACTATAGTGTCAGTGTTTAATACGTAAGTACTTATACATTTTGTCCGATTTATAATTGGTAATATCTGTTAAAATCAACCATTTCTATTGTGACACGAAATCAATATAGATTTCTTTAGATTTTAAATTCATTGGACCCGAAAACAAGTTATATAGCATTATATAGTAAAGTATTTACCACCACAATAAAGCTGATAATCTTAACTAATAGATGCAACCCACAAATATTGCGCATTTTTGCGGCACCCATACATTTATTTTTTATTTTCAGGATGGCTATCGAAATAACAAAACTGCAAATTTTCGAAATTTGGTCTTGCAATAGAGCAAGTGACCGTTTTGATGAAGTTTTTTCATTTTTTATGAATAACTACCCTCGTGTGACTTTTACTGAATGCTCTAAAAATAAAATCAAGGGTTTGTTGAGAGCACTATGCCAACAAATTGAAATAAAATGGACAAAATGTCATCGTCATCGTGATCGTTTTTTAGAAAATAATACGAATTGGTTAAGTACTAGTATTACTTTGCCTGAAAGTGTTATACAAGAAATTCCATCATCTAGCTCAGTTACTCCAGGAAGACCAGCAAAACGTTTTCAAGACTGCTGTGATAAAACTAAAAAACGGAGAATCCAAACGCTTTTAAAGACAACCAGTCCTGAAGAAATTGCAGTGGCTAATGAATGCAACTTACGCAATGCTGGTAAACGAGATTCTGCAGCCATAGTAAAAGAATTATCATCGGAGACCGGTCATATTGGGACATCGATCAAACAGAGCCGTAACCGTCTAATCAGTGATCCTGTATTTCTATCTGCAGATGAAGCTCTTGGTATGATGATAGATGCTAAATTATCTACTCACCAATACAATATAATTCGTGATAAGGTGAATAAACTGGCTAAAAACTTATTACCTTCTTATGACCAAATACTGGAAATGAAAGAACAGTGTTATCCATTAGAGAAAACTGTCACAGAAACATTTGCAGAATGCAATCTTCAATCTTTAGTGGATCACACTATCAAACGTATATGCTTAACCCAAAAAGATGTGTTAAATTCTATGGAAATTCTAAAAACTGGAGTAAAGGAACTAACCTGCCTGATTAAGTGGGGCTGTGATGGAGCCCAGCAACAGAGATATAAACAGAAATTCACATCTGAAAATCAGTTTGACGAAAATCTCTTCAGTATTTCGATGGTGCCTATTCAAATGGCTTTGAATACTGAAAATGAGAATAAAGTCGTATGGCAAAATCCTGCCCCCTCGTCAACTCGTTTTTGTAGACCTATTAAACTTAATTTTGCTAAGGAAACTACAGAATTAACAATACAAGAGGTCAACACGGTACAACATCAAATAGAAACATTATCACCTGTTGAAGTTCATATGGATGATGTTCTTATTTTTGTGAAACCGGTATTCATGCTTACTATGATTGATGGCAAAATTTGCACTGCCTTATCAACAGTGTCATCTTCCTCGCAAACTTGCTACATATGTGGAGCAAAGCCAACAGAAATGAATAAACCTGATGTTATTTTAAAGAAACCACTCGATGCGATTGCAATGACTTTTGGGCTTTCTCCATTACATTCGTGGATAAGATTCATGGAGTGCATATTGCACATTGCATATAGACTCGACTTAAAAGTCTGGCAAGTTAGAGGTGACCAAAACAAAAATTTAGTCAAGAGCAAAAAGGAGCAGATTCAAAGAAAATTCAGAAATGAGATGGGTTTGTTGGTGGACATGCCTAATCAGCAGTCTGGAAATACTAATGACGGCAACACTGCCAGACGCTTTTTTCGAGATTCCTCAAGAACAGCTGAGATAACTGGCGTGAATTCAGAACTGATTCATCGATTTCATATAATTTTGGAAACTCTCGGATGCGGGTTTTCGATTGATTTAAATGCCTTTGACTTGTTTGTAAAAGATACCAGGGAACTGTATCTTAAGGAATATATTTGGTATAATATGCCTGTCAGTGTTCACAAAGTTCTTTTTCACGGTAAAGATGTGATATCATCATGTATAGTACCAATTGGTCAGTTATCGGAAGAAGCCCAAGAGGCGCGAAATAAAGACAATCGTTATTATAGAGAATTCTTCACAAGAAAAACTTCGCGGGTTGATACAAATACAGATCTCCTAAATAGACTATTAATCTCATCTGATCCCTATTTAGCAGGATTAAGGAGCATACCACGAAAAAATAGAAGTAAATTAGAGCCAGAAGTTTTGTCATTGCTTTCCTTGCCCACAATAAAAGAGTAATATGCTTATTTTCTGAATTTTTCACTTTTTTTAATTACCAAAATAAACGAAAATGATTTTATAAAACTATAAGAGTACTTATTTTAACTTATTTCAATCAAATTTTTGGGTTTCCGTATCATCAGAATTAAATCCCGCTAGATTGCGATTTTCTTACAGTGTGCGACGGCGCGGTGTCGCCGGGGCGGGAGACGGGCGCGCCGGGCGGGGAAGCGCCGGCGGGGCAGCGGGCGAGCGAGGTGCCCGATATGCCCGCGCCTGCCTCGGAACCGAACCCCGAACCAACGCAGAATCGGTCTACTAGGAATAGACGCCCAGTCAAGCGGTATGGCTTGGACATCGAATTCGACTAGATGTAATACTTACTAACGTAATACTTACTTACTTTGTATTTAGTACTAGATTAGATTAGAATAGAATAGGAATATATTTAGGTATAATGTTAAGTCATGTCATTGTAATGTAGGAAAATATTTAGGTATCTAATGTTAAGTCATGTCATTGTAGGTAATGTACCTATGAGTGAACAAAATTATAATGGTTAAGTTTAGCTAACATTTTTGTGTATAATTAAGTGTGTGCTCAATTAAGTAGTGAGGTGTTATGTACTGAATGTAGGGTATGTCCACATTAGTTAATATTGTAATACCGCCCTTTGCTATAGATATTTTAGTAGGCAGTCTCGCAATAAACGCAGTTACGTAAACAGTGTTTTACTCAGTGCTCCCACTCAACTACATACAACCCAATTATAAAACCATTTACTAAAACGAAACATTTGATATAGCTACCAAACAAAATTTACTAGTCGCGCATACAGGATACGAGCATGTGACGTCACTTGCCTGTAGTCATTTTGTATAGAGCGTTTTTGGGCTTGCCCAAAATATGTGCTCTTAAAGTTATGATAACTCAGGTAATTCAAATCAGAATCGAGTAATTATTACAATAATGTTTCTTAAATTGAGAGGTCTTTTGATTAAACACATAAAAAAAAATTGTCAAATACCCTATTAAGCTGTTTTGTTATGTACTTGTTGGAAATAAGCCATTCTGATAAGAAACTTTTTGGAAATAAGCTGTTTTGATCTGTACCAATAAAATTCTTTTGTAATTGTAAACTCTTTATTAAGTCCTACTATTAGAAAAATAATTAAACAGTTAGTACAGTAAGCTAAATGCGAAGTTCCCCTACATCATGGTCAAGGCAATCGCACAGAGATTCATCTGGATTTTCTGAGTCTGTATTAGAGGCAGGTCTGCAGCTCTTTACAATATTTTTATACCAAGCTAATTCCTGTATATCAGTCCACTGGTTTCCAAATTGTTTGGTGAGTAAATTATTTACATCCTTTTTCTTATTTTCTGATAGTTCCTTGTTCTCAATTACAGCTGTAGGTATTTCTGATGGTATTCTTTTTCCTCGTTTTAACAGTGTTTGAACATCTTCATTACACTCAAATCTGTAGTTAACAAAAGCTTTAATGTTACAACCTATGACCTTTCCTCTTTTAATTTTCTTTTCTATCTTTATTCTTTTCATTTTTTGTAACCCCTCTAGATTATTAAAATTTTCTTTTAGGTCTTTTATATCAAGCAGCTGCCAATCTTGTCTCAATAATTTTAAATTACCGTGCCTTTTCAAAATGTTGTCATAGCCATCCCTTGTAGTAATAATAGTTTCTTTGCGGATTTCTTTTTCTAACCGTCCAAACACCCTATCCGCAGGCAAAAAGCTATGTCCGCGAACAGGGAAATACAGATGGATGGCTTTAACATGTAAAGGAGACTTAGAAAACAGCCATTGTATCAGTGTCTGGAGGACATGATTATTTTTATTTTGTCCTCCGCAACCATCACAAAATAAACGTATTATTTCTACATGGTTTTCAAAATTCATGGATGACAAGTAGTGATAGAGTGCAGATGCAATTTCCGTAGAACCTCTTTTACCAATTGTTTCATCCCAAGAGTAAAAACAAGGGTTTTTTGAATCTAAATATACAATACAAAAATTGTACACACTAATCTGCCTAGAATAAAAGGCATCTTGTATTGGGGTTCTTGGTAAAGGTAGAACCTGCTGCAAATCGAAACAAAGCGAAACAGCATTTGGTACATCCTCCTTCATATGATTATAGAAAGCTTTACTCCTTAGTTTATGTACTCTAAGTTCAGTCATAAGGACTTGTTTCTTAGCAGGATCCTTTTCCATTTTTATTTTATACTAGTGGCCGCCCGCAACTTCGTTTGCGTGAACTTTATTACTCTTGACTTAAAGATGATTATTTAAATAGAATTTAACAAAAATATTACTTATTATAAATGTTCGTTTATAGGTTAATAGATTTTTAAGGCGGCTCATTAATATTTTATACGAAATGCTAAGGAATGGATCAACTTGCCGGCTTTTGTATTTCCAGAGAGCTACAATTTGGGTGTCTTTAAGTCGAGAGTGAATAGGCTTCTTCTGGGAAAGCACGCTACATCTCAGACCTCATTGTCACTCTCCATCAGGTGAGATGAGGTCAAGTGCAAACCCATTTAATATTTAAAATATCAACTTCTAATGAAAGTAACCCCCAAAATATTATTTATTCCATTAGGGGATGTAAGTATTCTATTAAAGTTTGAATATTATATTTTATCCATCAATTCTCTCAAAGAATGTGTATGCAAAAGTTGGAGTAAATTGAGCCAACGAATCACGTAGTCCCATGAACAAACTATGAACCCCCTTTTCGTTCCATTAGGGGTTTAAGTTCGGAATATCCTTCCTTATAGGATCTCATCCAAAAATGCTCATCACATTTGACAATTTTCTATTCCATTTCATTCCATATTTGTTATAGTGTAGCTGGGCTCATAGATGTCCAAACCAGATGTTCCATGATCTTTGATTTTTTTTCATGGCATCATAAACTGCTCAGCATTCTGAACAACTTTTGTTAAGGTGCCATTGACCTACCTCTTATAGTTTAGCTGGGCTGTTGTGGTTCTACATCAAGGAGCCTGGTCTTCAAAATGTAATATATCCTATAAGTTGCCCTGATATTACAGCTATATAATAAAAAAAGTTTCATTCGAATTGGTTCAGTAGTTTCCGAGATTAGCGCGAACAAACAGACAAACAGACAAACAGATAAACAGACAAACAGACAAACAGATAAACAGACAAACAGACAAACAGACAGACAAAAATTTTAAAAATCATTGATTCATGTTCTGTTACTGTTTTTTAGTCGTCCTAAGTTATTTTGAGATAAATATCTTCAATGTACAGACACAGCTTTTTTACATTTTTATTATATGTATAGATGCCCAAAGCAAACATACACTGCAAGCATCCGATGAAGGGCTTGAAAATCCAATATTATATTCTTTATGAAAAACAGTGTAAAATAATGTTTTTTTCACTTGTAACTCAGGTGCTACAGAATCATTATAAAATTTTAACAATTTTTTACAGTTCAATTCCGAACTTAAGTAAATTCTTTTAGATTGTTGTCTACCATAATGGCTTTCCTTGGCAGGAAGGCTGTTTAGAAATTGCCTCAATGCTTCCTTTTTGTTTACATATTTTTGAAACTTGCGGTCCCCTCCACGGTTTTCCTTAGGAATATTTCCTTGTACTGTCTGTTTATTAATATTATTTAGTCGTTTTTCAGATACAGAAAAGACTGCACAAAACATCTTCTTACATACAGTTTTCACTTTGTTTTTCTTTACAAACAAATTGTATGAACAGCTTACTTTCCGAGACTTCACATTCTTCTTGGGTTTTGTTGTGTTTAAAGGTTCATATGAATGGCATAATCTCGACAAGTAAATATCTTGATTTACTTTGCTTTCTTTGGAGAAAAATGCATTACGGTTCTTCAATACCATTTGCATGTTGATAGACGAGCACTTAAACTTACTCTTTTCACTGTGTTTGCATGGTACTTTAAACTTTAATCCAAGAGGATCATCGTCAGTATACCTAAAACAACAAATAATAACATAAATATAAAATAATAATAAAATTTGTCTGTAATATGAGTAGGGTCAATGCAAAAGTACTTACGATTTCTTTTTACGACTCTTAGGGTGAGACTTAGATTTTCGACCACCCGTATTTAGTTCTCCGACAGTTTTTTTCCGCCATAATTCAATTTTTCACTTTATTTGACCTTTTTGCTTTATTTTTAAATAAACAACAACGAACGACGCAATTATGTAGTAATGAAACCGCGAACACGAGATTTTTTTTATTTTAGACATTGACAGCTCGTCCAAAATGACAGTTGCTTTTTTTATTTAACTCAACAGATGTTGGCAAGGGCGTAATAAGTCATAACAGCCAAGTTCATGAATTCGTTCAAAAACTTACAAGGTTAAAAATCATAGAAAAAAAACAGCGGTAAAAATAGTATAATTTAATAATAATAATAATAATAATAAAAATGTTTATTAGGCACCTTAATTGTATACACAGCAGTTTACAATATTATATAACAAAATGTTCATAAAAATTATAAACAGAAGACAGTGGGCACCTAATGGGTCTCCGCTCAGCATTTGTCGGGGATGCGCTATGCGCACCACGACGCTGGTCTTCCGCGGATGCCTTATGACAGTGGTATTTAAACAAATAAAAACGTAGCTTACAATACTAAATTAAAAATCAGAAAACAACTTAACAACTTATGTAGAAAGGTACATTGGCATTATGGTTACAGTAGGTATATTTATATTTTGGTAATTAAGTACATACTAAGGTTATATTATAATACTAAGGTTATTTATAATATGGAAATGTAAATATTACAATCTTATAATATATTATAATAAAGTTTTCATTGTATCAATATAATTATTATCCTTAAATAGAGGTATAGGTATATCTATCTATCTATATATGGCAGTTTTTTTTTTAATCAAAATTTATTTTTCTTCCTTAAATATCTTTTTGAGAGGATAAAAGCTGGCTTTTATATTTTAACTTAAATAACTTAACATTACTTAAGTTCCTAAGTGGTGGAGGGATATTATTCCAACACTTAGTAGCAAGGTATCGGAAACTACCCCGGAATGAAGCTGAGTTGTAAGTGGGACAAATGAGACGATCGTTGAAGCGAGATATGCGGTCTGTGAATTTAAGTTTAGAATAAAGATATGAAGGATCCTGATTTTTTATAACGCCGAAGAGTAACCCTGCAAAGTGCAATGTGCGACGCGAGTCCATGTTCATGAGGTTACTGTTATTGAGGAAAGGTGTGACATGAGCTCTACGCGGTATGAAGAAGCAGAATCGAGCGCATGAGTTTTGCACTCTTTGTATAAGTTTTTTGGTTCTGGCTAGCAAGCATCCCCCAATTACAGTATCCGCATAATTTAATTTAGATAATACCAATAATTCGCAGAGATAAATTCGTAAATCTTCACTTAAATACTGTCGCATTCCGTACAAAACTTTCAATCTGTAATAACATTGGCGCACAACATCACTGACATATTTTTCAAAATGTAAATTGGAATCAAATAGAACACCTAAGTTCCGAACTTCAGTGACTTGTTCAATTTTATCCTGTTCTATTTTGATTGATGGCAGTAAACAATTAATCCGATGTATTTGTAATTTAGTACCTAAAACAATAAACTTAGTCTTTTTTGGGTTTAGGACAAGATAATTTTTTCTAGACCACTCAGCTATACGGTTGAGATCTTCATTTATTGTTTCTGTGGCCAAGATTGATTGATGTGGTTTAAATGTTTTATAGATTTGCAGATCATCCGCATATAAGTGATGTTCAGTTCTACATATATTTAGTCAAATCAGCAGTATATAAAGTGAAAAGGATGGGTCCTAGTATAGAGCCTTGTGGGACCCCTCGTTTTATGGCACAATTATCAGAGTACTCCATCTTACCATTTCTTACTATCCCCACCTATTGAGACCGGCCAAGCAAGTAACTAGAAAACCATTTTAGTGTTGCATAATGAAACCCGTAGAAGGATAATTTAGCCAGAAGTAAATCAATGTTTATGCTATCAAATGCGCGCGAGTAATCCAGTAAAACTAGGATTGCGCCTTCTCCTATATCTTGCCCAGCAAGAATATCATCAACCACATCAAGAAGTGCAGTGGCTGTACTCCGACCTGACCTGAAGCCTGACTGCTTTTCAGGCATGATATTGTTAGTGTAAAGATATTCCGTCATCTGAGAGCACACAATTTTTTCTACAATTTTAGATAAGAACGGTAATATACTAATTGGTCTAAGGTCTTTAAAATCTATAGGGTTACTTGTTTTAGGAATCGGTTTGACTATTGCTTATTTCTATTGGGAATTTAAGCCCTTATGTTCCGTAAATATTTTAAAAGAAACAATCACCTAGAGAATTAATAAGTTTTGAAAAAGAATATATCAGAGGATTATTCGAAGGAAAACGATGTGGATATAAGCACTTTCGACGTGGACTGCTGGTTTCTTAGTCGATTTTCTAGAGGAAAAATGCCGTTTTGAACCAAACTTTAATTGAAAAATATTAAGAACATAGTATTAAAACCGAACTGCATCAAAAATAAAAAAATAATTTAAATGAGAAATAAGCCCTTTTGAAAAGTCACTCCTCAAATGAAAGATATTTAATGATGCAAAAAATTTTAGAAACTCTGAAACAATAATTTACCTACAAACAATGTGCGAGCTGATGAAAAAAGTAAAATGAAAGAAGGTTAAATGTTCAAAAAGATTTATTAATATTTTAGTTAAGTACATGATACATACCTACGTATGAGGCAAATTTTTATCATTCAAAGAGACTGATTTATCATTATGTAAGAGCCTGATTAAAAAAAAAAAGTAATATTTTTTATATTTTAGTTACAACATGTGATACTTAAATTTAAGGTTAATTATTATAATAATTAAAAAGAGACCACTGATCTGCATTAACAATAGGTACAGATCAGTGAAAGAGACTGATTTGTCTTTAAGTAAGAGCCTGATTTTAAAATAAAAAAGTAATAATTTTTAGTGTTTTCTTTTTACAATCAATCAAATGGTTATGGTTCGGTGGTATGCTTTCGGGAAAATCATACAATACAAAATGATTTAATATTTATGGTATTCCTGGAAACACGGGGTGATACACAATCCAGGAAATCCTGGGCAATCAGGACACCCATGAATAACTTGGTTATTTTTATTTGTATTTTTATAACATATTCTACATCGTTTTCTACTAATCCTTTCGCCATGTTTTGGAAGTAGTGCCGGCAAATGTATTTTTTCATTTTGAGAACGAGCAATCCTTGGGACATTCATTGGTAGGGGCAACTAATTTTCTAATATATCTTTTCTAAAGGTATACAGTTCTATATTTGAATTATTTATTCTTCTATACAACAAAAATGCGTTCACAAGGCATATTTGGATGATGTGTATAATTACTTTCTTATACCAGCGTAGGGTTTTATGCTCGCATGAATAATAGCTTAAAAGTTGATCATGCTTGTCAACCGCTCGCATATATTTGTTGTATTCTACTTGCGCCGCGGGCTTATACTTTACACTGCGTATGCGGCGACTTGTGGTCATTTTATAATTGCTGTCATGTTCAGTACTCAAAAACATGACTTCCCGCTTGTCTAACCATTTCGTAACAACAATATTTTGTGTATTGTGCATTATGCAAGATTCTCCGGTTTTTAATTTATTATGCACTAAATTGGGATTGCCCGCCCGTTTTGCCCGAAGAGTACCCGTTACATAGGTATTTTTTGTTAATAACTCCTCTGCTAACCCCACACTGGTATAAAAGTTGTCTATATATAGGGAATGTCCCTTATTTACATATTTTTCCATTAATAATATTACCACTTTTTTTACGTGGTTTCTGCCACCTACCAATTGGTCCCCAGCACCAGCATAAAGATGATTTTTTTGTATAATCCCATGCATGTCAGCTAATATATACAATTTTATGCCATACCGATGCCTTTTCCCTTTAAGATATTGGCGGAAGGACAGACGACCTTTCCACAAAATTAAAGATTCGTCAATCGCGATGTTTTTTGCCGGATAATAAATCGAACACATTGACTGGTTAAATAGATCAATCAAAGGTTTTATTTTATAAATACTTTGTGGTCTTTCGTCGGTTTGGACGTTAAGTGCCCTTAAAATTAAGTAGAATCTGTCTCTCGCCATAAATAAATATGGGCTGAGTCGCATCAAATAATTTGTTGACCAATAATCAGCCATTCGATTTAATTTTACATTACCCATAAACAATATTATGCCGATAAATACTTTGAATTCTGATATTGTTATATCTTTCCATTTAGCAAATCTAACGCGAGACGTACTTGCTTCGGTTTTTAATTTGTTACCATACCTATTAGTACACTCGACAATTAAATTCCAAAAATGGACATTAAAAAATAAAAAGAAAAAATCTATACAATTTTTACCGTTCATGTTATGCGGCGGTAATAGGCCTGGTGTGCCCGAAAAAGGAATCTGGGTCATATTCGCAGGATTACCAGAAAACCAGTTATTCTGTGCTTCAGAGATATTTTCATTATCTTGCGTTGGCAATTCTTCGTTATCGCTTCCTTCGGCTTCCGGCACTTCCGGGTTTTCATTCACCCATTCGTCAATTACATCGTCTACGTTATCTGCTAAAATCCCGTAGAGATCAGCGTCACTCAAACCTGCCACATCTTCCAAATCTACATTTTGCGGAGACATTATTCCGGATAACTCCGCAGACAAGATATCCCAGTTTGACGGGCCAGGTTGAGGAGATGTTGGACTCGCAGTCATGTTCGTTAGAAACTGAAAAATAAAAATCAGAATAAGATACTAGGGACGAGCCAAAGTGCACCTTAAACTCTGAAAATGTTCTTCCTTTTATTTTTCATCTACCTACACAATTTCTAATATAATTTCTAATGCTGATAATTTTCGAATCATTCACAATTCATCACTTCATCAGTAACAATTAACATTTATCATACTATTACAGTGTAAACGAAAGTTTTTGATTAATGGAAAGAAGAAAAATGTGAATTATGTAAAGAAAAAGTTTATTTCAAGCTAGTAGTTATATAAAAACATGCATTCTAACTATAATTTAATTATCTAGTTCAACTATTTTATTTAAATCTAACGTAGTCATTTATACTAATAGGTATTATAAAGAAGTAAAGTTTGTGTGTTTGTTAAATTGTAAGGGGTAATCTCGGGATCTACTGAACCGATTTTAAAAATTATTTCATCAATAGAAATTCCCGTACAACTCAACGTTTGGTCGAATCGGGCCTTAGGGAGTTTGTCGTTAAATCGAGTGACGGTACATGTTTTTTTTTTTTTTTTTTTTTATTAGACTATAGGCCAACGCTTGACCACAATCGCACCTGATGGAAAGCGACGATGAGGTCTAGGATGACACGCGTTTGCCTAGAAGATGCCTGTTCACTCTTGCCTTAAAGATAGCCAAGTTATAGTGGTCGGGAAAAACAGACCTCGGCAGGGAGTTCCACTCCTTAGCTGTCCGTATGATAAATGTGGAAGCGAATCGCTTCGTACGGGCAGGGGGCAAATCTACCACGTAAGGGTGAAAACTCTCGAAATGTATGTAGTTTACACTGTATTTGTTTTCCTAGCCAAACTAGTGTTAGAACCGAGGAGCAAAGCGACTAACAGCGGGTTGCACCAAAAAAAATTTAGGCATATTATAAACGAAATACCAAAAATTTACCTTTATTGCACGTATAGGTACGCAATCTCAATTCTCGCTATGGGAAATCTCGGAGTTCAGGTAAACAGGATACAATAGTCACAAATGAAATCAAGAGTCCAATAACACAAGCCAATATCGTCACAAATGTAAAATCACGGAGTCCCAGTGCACAAGCGAATGTCGTCGATAATATAGGCAGTACGAAATTAAAGAAAGCACGTCTGTTTACTAAAAGTAGCAAGACAGAAGTGTGGGACAAAAAACAGGATGCGCCGGCGCACACAATAATGTACGGTTCGTAGTTTCAAACAAAAACATACCTTAAACGCTAGTGCATATAGCATACTATACTTCATAGACGCATGGCCGCAGAACAGCGAAAAAAATGGGTAACAAACAACCCCATTGTTCGCTGCTCTGCCATATGCCCGACGAACAAAGGTTTTAGAAAAATGAACCTTAAGGTGCTGTAAGTAGAATAGATTGTAGAGGGTAAAGGTGACGAAGTGGTGCGCGTCCGTATTCATAATCCGTATTCCCTCGCATCCGTATACTATAAATTTGCGTGTCCGTATTCCATATCGCATCTATATTCAAGAGAATCCGTATTCCATAAAGTTTGTTAATTTTACATAACATAAAATTGTACCTATACATTTCTAAAAAAAAACATACCTACACAAACAAAGTGCCCAATAATGCTAGGTTGACAATCCCTGAAGTCTGCGAATTAACGATATTACGTAAAACGAACACTGTAGGCATGATATGGGTGACAAATAAAGACACTTTTGTTTACGGAGTTTTTTAGACAAATGTCGTTTTATCGGAGTTTCATATGTTTCAATTTTGTATCCTCTCGGGCACCATACGCCATACGCAAAAGATTAACATGGTGCCTGTGCGGCATCATCCGCACGGAATCGGTTAAGATAATGTCTACCTTTACACTGTGGGCACGGCCGGCTTGTATTAAAACTGGCCTTCGAGGACGTGGTTAGCATAGCCTTCCTCAACGTATGCTGCTGCTGTGCTTGGGCATGATCTGATGACCCTCCAGACCTCGTGATGTCCAGCAGGTCAGCCCGTTTCCTCAGGAATGTCTTGAATATCTGTAACGAAGGCAGCTCATCTGAACTTTGTTTTTCCTCCCACATTCTTTGGGTAATTTTGCAGACATAAAGTAAATAATAACTAGATCCCAATCATCAGTAGGCACGTTTAGGGCTCGGAGCGAGCGTAAATGTTTGTTAATATTATCAATTAAATATCGAAGCGCACCTGCACTTTCATGATGTATAGCTTCAATTTCAAAAAGTGATTTTAAATGATTTGATACTAACAGTCTCGGGTTATTGTAACGTTCACATAATAAGTTCCATGCCATTAAATAATTATCCCCGGAGTATTCTATTGCATTGACAACCTCCAGTGCTCCCCCCGTCAAACAACTGCGCAGGTACTTAAATTTTTGTATAGATTTTAATGAGCCCTGATTTATGAGTGCATGGAAGGTTTCCCTAAACTCGAGCCATTCCTTAAAGTCCCCTGAAAACTGTGGTAATGCGATTTCCGGCTATTTAATCGCGTCAGTTGGGGATGACTCGGGTTTAGGTTCCTTGTTTAATGACTCGAATGTTCGCACTAGGGCCTTAGCCCTACTTAATGTTGCAAAATATGCTTCTTCGAATTTAGACCGTTCCAGCACCTGCCCTTCAGTATCATTAGACAAAATTTCGATTTTACCTTGTACCTTATCATATTTTTTGTATGTTAATTCAATATTTTCAATACGCAATTCTAGGTTAAGGGCTTCATCGGCATTTAATTTACCGGGTAAATTTTCTAAAAAATTGACGAATTAGGTTAGTTTACCCTTATGGAAAGCTCGGCTGCGTCCGAGCTATTGAATTTCGACCGCGGATGCCGCGTCCTCGTGCCTATCCTCTTCGGACGACATTTTTACTCGATAATCTCGTAAATAAACTAATTAAATTTAAATTTGTAACACTTCCAGATAGAGGGGGGGAAAAAATAGGGAATAAAAAGGAACCGGCTCACCAGATTCTCTTCTAATCTGTCCACGTGGTGTGGTGCTCGTTCGCACCCTCGCTCGTGGCGCGTTGGCGTCGTAGTCCTTGATTTCAACAGCGTGGCACTCGGTTCCCACGCCGGCGAAGTTGCTTGAATACCCTTTGGTTCTGCTCACGCGGCGCTCGGTCGCACCCTCGTGGCGTCGGCTTCGGCGGGCGACTCGTTCTGTCGCCGCGTCGTCGTCCTTGTTGAAGGCAGTGTGGCACTCGGTTCCCACACTGCTGATGCTTGTGATGATGATTGATAAGTTCCACCCCCGACTCAACGCACCGGGACTGCCCGCGTCTGTCGTTTTTCCTCAGCGAGCCAACACGTCGGCAGCGTATCGTAGATCGAAGTTGCGTCTTCAGGGGTCACCAAAATGTCCGGGCGGAGTCGGAGATGATAATAAAAATTGGTTTTTGCACCTTTTGTTTTATTTCTAAATTTTATTACAGGCAGTATTGTCTACCATCGATCGTGTGTAAAGTAAGAGAAAAAAATATGGCGGCGCGCAGGCAGCCGGAAGTCGCGGACACAGCGACATCCAGCGGCGACAGACGGAACCGATTGTTATGTTCTAAGAAAAGCTCGTCTATTTTCGTGTCAATCAGTTCCATCCGTCGACGCTAGATGGCGCTATACCACAATTTGTAATTGCATAATTTACAATATTATATCTATCTACTTATGGTACATAGATATAGTGTTATATTTATTAATATATAACAGATTTTTTCAGACAAAATTAGCGCAACAGAGTAGACCCTATACAGCCTTTACAACAGGTAAAAATCAATACTAAATGACTAGAATGCCAATGGGTTTAAAGTCAAGTCCAAATAGCTTCAGTAGAATGATGACAATAGCAATGTCCGGCCTAAATTACGAAAAATGCTTGGTATACCAAGATTTTTTTCGGTCGAAATTTGAATTTACACAATCAAAATTTAATGGATATTTTCACAAGATTACGTTAAGTCAATTTGAAGTTAAACCCACCAAAATGCCAATTTTTACAAAAAGAAGTTCTGTATTTAGGTCATATTATATCTAAAAATGGTATTCAACTTGATACGGAGAAAATTAAGGTACTTAACAACTATCCAAGACCAAAAACTATTGACGAAATTAAACGTTTTGTAGCTTTCGCCAATATTATAGAAAGTTTATACCTAATTTTGCGGAGATAGCTATCCCTTTAAATAGGATGTGTTGTAAAAATATGACGTATTATTGGACTGACGAGTGTGAAAACACATTTCAAAAATTAAAATCGGCATTGGTAAAACCACCCGTATTGCAGTATCCTAATTTTTTGGAAGAAAACGAATTCATCTTGCAAACCGACGCGTCAGGAAAAGCTATTGGTTCGGTTCTATGTAATGGAGATGGTCGGCCCGTGGCTTATGCCAGTCGCAGTTTAAATAAGGCAGAAATTAACTATCCAACTATTGAAAAAGAGCTTTTGGCAATAGTATGGAGTGTGAAGTACTTTCGACCTTATCTTTATGGCAGACGGTTTAAGATACAGACTGACCATAGACCACTTATATATTTATTCGGAATGCGTGACCCGTCTAGTAGATTATTAAAATTTCGATTACAGTTAGAAGAGTATAATTTCACAATAGACTATTTAAAAGGAACACAAAATTCGGCTGCCGATGCATTATCACGGATCAATATCACAACAGATGAACTAAAAAGTATGAATGAGAAATTGAGCATCAATGTTATGACGCGAGCGCAATATCGGAACTTGCAAGGTAGTGAAAACGTAAATGGAAGTGGAAATGATTCGGTTGATAATATTCCCACTAACTTGAGGCCTGATCAACCAAAAGTCGTGGAAATAATTAAAAAACCAAACCATTTCACTGAAATTTCTATAATTAATCAGAAAGACTTAAAAAAAAAGTAAGTAAGTAAGTACTGAGACAATAGAGAATACCTCTTGCAAATTAGATTTAGGGACAAAGGGGAAGTCTAATAATTTAAATATTATTCATCAAAATATACAGGGCTTCTCCGGTAAAGAACTGGAATTGGAACTTTTTTTAAATACAATGAATATACATGTCCTCTGTGTAACTGAACACTGGTTGAGGCAACATGAACTTATTATTAATATTGATAATTATACAGTCATAAGTGCGTTCACAAGAAAGTCGGCTATTAGAGGTGGGTCACTTATTTTGTTGCACAATACATTAAAAGCAAAGGAACGTAAAGATATAGTCGCACTTTCAACTGAACGAACTATTGAACTATCCTGTGTAGAGATTGAACGGTTTATCATTATTTGTGTATACAGACCTCCTTCTGGTAACTATCATAATTTTGAATCTGCCATGGAAGATGTATTGAGGAAAGTAACTAATTGCAACAAGCAAGTAATTGTATGTGGGGATTTCAATATTAACTTATTAGAAAACAGTCAAAGCTCGGGTATGCTTCTGAGTCTATTTAAATCTTTTAATTTGCGCCACCTTTTTGTTGAACCTACACGCGTTACCCCCACTTCAGCTACTTGCATTGATAATATTTTTTGTAACTGTAAGGTAATTGAAAAATCAATAATTAATTTTGTCAACTCTGACCATACGGGACAGATAGCTGTTTTTGAACACCGTCATGCAACTGCTCCCTCCGTTTTTGTCTATAGGCCAATCACCACCAGTCGTGTGGAAAAATTTAAGGGAAATGTTGAACACAAGGTTTCCCTGATGCAAGCTGGTAAGAACAGTAATATTGATGAGCTGTACAATACTTTATTTAATGTCATTCAAAAGGAATTTGAAATAATTTTTACAAAGAAAAAAGTCCAAGTAGATAACACTAAAACTAAATTTAGTGATTGGGCTACCAAAGGCATCTTTAAAAGTAGACGCACTTTATTCAAATTATATGATACTAAAGCAAACACGAATTGTTATACCCTTTACATGTTAGGGATAACCCTGACACAGTCACCGTAGTGCTGTGTCAGCTATATTAACTTAGAATGGGCTCTGCCCTATGAAACGAGTCAGTTCTCTCCCAACTCTCTTCCAACACGGCTGCCAACGGGTTAAAATTCTAAATTGTCAAAATCCAAAATATACTTTCGTCCTTCAACTTAAAACATTTTTTTTAAAACTTCCTCTCGACTCCGTCTCATAACAAATTGGTGGCAGCTTAAGGGATCCTTAGTGGTCCTCGGTACGTCTCGCGAAGTGATCTTTCCCGTTGGACAAGACTCCAGCCGAAAACTATTCTATTCTTATCCTTATCCAGTGGAGAAACTCAACCTGTGGAGAACTCGTAATTATATCCTGTTAGACACTCACCTTATCCTTGTGAAGTGATTCCGCTGTATCCTGTTGAAGTAGACACTCACCTTATCCTCGTGAAGTGATTCCGCTGTATCCTGTTGAAGAAGACACTCACCTTATCCTCGTGAACTGATTCCGTCGTATCCTGTTGAAGAAGTCACTTACCTTATCCTCGTGAAGTGATTCCGCTGTATCCTGTTGAAGAAGTCACTCACCTTATCCTCGTGAACTGATTCCGCTGCACTCTATTGAAGAAGACACTTACCTTATCCTCGTGAAGAGATTCCACTGTATCCCGCTGAAGAAATACGATATCTAGTTGAAGAATTCGCAGTTTCCTGAAAAATAACTTTATTGCATCATCTTTCGTCATCGACGCTTCATTCCCAGAGATGCGCGCGGCAACCGTAATCCTCTGCGTAAGCAACTTCGCGTGAGTCTTTAGTCATTGCTTTGCTTATAAAAGTTACAAGTTATCATACAACAGTGAACCAAGTTTTGTCGAATTAATTAATTCTTTTTCAATTAACTTTCAATTAATCGAGTTTCAATTACTTAAAGTTTCATAATGTCTAAAAGCACTAAAGTCGAAGAAATTCTTACAACTGAGTCAGTAGACTTAAATGTTCTTATTAAATTTATCGGTACCTTCGATGGTAATCGAGAAAAACTCAACGCTTTCTTAAATAATTGCCGTAATTCTATCAGCTTAGCTAACGCGGCTCAGAAAGATATTATCTTTAAATATATTCTCAGCAGATTAGAAGGGCGAGCAGAAACCGCCTGTTCTATTAAAGAATTTACTCAATGGTCTCAATTAGAAGAATTTCTTAAAACCTAATTCGGGGAAAGAAAACATTACACGCATCTTTTGTCAGATTTACAGGAATGTAAACAAAAAATTAACGAATCGGTCAATCAGTTCGGCCTTCGAGTCGAAACATGTTTAGCAAAGCTTTTAACAGAATTAAATATTTCCTTGCCTGCTGGTAAAAAAGGTGAACTCTCTGGCCGAGTCGCTGCAATGCAAGACCTTGCCCTTCACACATTCATAAATGGGTTACATCCACAACTTTCCATGCTCGTAAGATGTCGTGATCCTGATACACTTAATAACGCCCTTACAATTGCTGTGGCCGAAGAAAAGATCTTGCATAGCATCAATAAGAAATATGTACCATCCTCTTTCAGCTCGAACCATTCGCGTCCAAATCCAAGCACTTCTTTTTCACGCGGCTCTACCTTACCACGTAGTGGTAACGGAGATTTTAATAAACCGAAGTTTATGGGACATTCATCGTCGTCCCCAACAGATTCTTTTTGTCGGTATTGCAAAGCTCAAGGACATTTAATTGAAAATTGCCAAAAGCGGGAATACAACAACAACCGATTCCGTAATAATCAGAGCCAACAAAATAATTCCAATTCTTATCGTAACAATCTTCAACAAAATCGTTCTCCCAGGTATCCAAATCAATCGCGTGTCCACTTTGTTGATGAATCCCAGGACACCAATGTCGAAGAAAATTGGGAAGAGTCCGCCGATACGGTAGACGATAATTCTGATCCCTCTTTCCAATCGCCTTTAAACGAATAAAGGGCTCGCGAAGGTGTCTCTCGAGTCCGAAAATCCTACCTCTAACGCTGAATCCAAATGGCACCCCACATGTCTCCTCATTCAAACTTAAAGACCACACGGGTATCCAGCCCCAAGTAAGCGTCTCCTCTTCCAAACTCAAAGACCACACGGGTATCCAGCCCCAAGCAAGCGTCTCCTCATTCAAACTCAAAGACCACACGGGTATCCAGCCCCAAGTAAGCGTCTCCTCTTCCAAACTCAAAGACCACACGGGTATCCAGCCCCAAGCAAGCGTCTCCTCATTCAAACTCAAAGACCACACGGGTATCCAGCCCCAAGTAAGCGTCTCCTCTTCCAAACTCAAAGACCACACGGGTATCCAGCCCCAAGTAAGCGTCTCCTCATTCAAACTCAAAGACCACACGGGTATCCAGCCCCAAGCAAGCGTCTCATCATTCAAACTCAAAGACCACACGGGTAACCAGCCCCAAGCAAGCGTCTCTTCATCCAAACTCAAAGACCACACGGGTAACCAGCCCCAAGCAAGCGTCTCTTCATCCAAACTCAAAGACCACACGGGTATCCAGCCCCAAGCAAGCGTCCAATCCAACCAGTCCCAAGTTCAAGGTCATAATCCTAATAAATCCCAATCTCAGACATCCTATCCTACTTATAAAATAAATAATAATACAAATAAAAGGTACTTACCTTATGTCGTCATAAAGACAAAACTTTCTGAGAGACCTTTAACTTTTCTCGTTGATACAGGCTCCGCCGTGAGTCTAATAAAGAAAACTTCGATTCAAAACTTACCATCGTTGAATCCTGAAAAAATAAACCTTAAAGGTATTGATAATTCCGAAGAATCGACTCCGACATTAGGCCATTTCAATCTCACTTTATTCTCGAATAAAGATGAAAATATTCACTATCAATTTCATGTTGTTGACAAAATCAATCTGCCGTATGATGGTATCATAGGCAATGATCTTTTGAATAGCCTCGAGTGTAATATTAATTACAATCAAGCCACTCTGAAAATTCAATCACTAATCCTAAAGTTAAAGTTTTCCGAACCTACTTATGTTATACCACCCCGTACTGAAACCATTATTGAGTGCACAGTTACGAGCACAAATCTTAAAGAAGGTCTCATATTAGACCAACATATTTCCAATGATTTATTAATTGCCAACTGCATGGTAAAAGTTAAAAACAACAAAAGGATAAATATATCTGTTATAAATATCTCTGATAAACCTGTAACTTTAAACTCTGATTTGAAACTTAAAATTCAACCAATTCCTACAACAGCATCTTTAGAAGTCCCTGTAAATAATATTAAGACTAATACACTGTCTCGAACATCTCAAGTAAGAAATCTACTCAGAACCGAGCATCTTAACCATGAAGAAAAAAGTGAACTCATGGAAGTATGCTCCAAATACTCAGATATATTCCATCTCCCAAATGAACCACTTACCTCTACTAAAGCAATCCAACATGAAATTAATACTACATCTTCTCAACCAATTCACGTTAAATCCTATCGTTTTCCAGAGTGTCATAAATCCGAGGTCGATTCACAAATTAATAAAATGCTAGACGCTAATATTATTAAACCGTCTTTCTCCCCATGGTCGGCCCCTATTTGGATCGTCCCAAAGAAACTGGACGCATCCGGTCAGCGCAAATGGCGCGTAGTAATAGACTACAGAAAACTTAACGATGTAACTGTTGGTGATTCGTATCCTATCCCGAATATAAGTGATATCCTAGACCAATTAGGCAACAGTCGTTACTTCAGTACATTAGATCTTGCATCCGGATTTCACCAAATTGAGATGAAAAACCAGGATTCTTGCAAAACTGCATTCTCTGTACCTCAAGGACATTACGAGTTTACTCGGATGCCCTTTGGCTTAAAAAATGCACCTTCAACGTTTCAACGCCTGATGAACACAGTCTTCAAGGTATCAAATGCTTTGTGTACCTTGACGATATCGTGATATATTCGGCAAATTTAAAAATTCACATAGATAACCTTACAGAAGTTTTCCAGAGGCTACGTGAATTCCAATTAAAGTTACAGCCTGACAAATGTGAGTTCCTTAGAAAAGAAGTCTCTTACCTAGGCCATATTATAACTGATCAAGGTGTACAACCTAATCCCGAGAAAATTAAATCCGTACACGAATTTCCTGTTCCCAAATCCAGCAAAGATATAAGATCCTTTCTAGGCTTTGTTTCCTACTACCGACGCTTTATACCAGACTTCTCAAAGATAGCTAAACCTTTAACTAAACTATTAAAGAAAGATATCCAATTCCTCTGGACTAATGAGCAACAACTTGCATTTGAAAGCCTTAAAGAAAAATTAATAACAGCTCCATATTCATATTCATATTCTTTATTGCACTCCATATGTTACAAAAGGTGTTAAAAAACAGAATAGGTAAATAGTTACAATATGGACCCTGTCGGGCACGGCAAAGGTAAGAGAGGGGATGAGACACCTTACGCTTAATTAGTAATCATTAGATGATTTATTTCAAATATTGCACTTAAAAACTTATAACTTATCTTCTAAGTATTCTTGTATGGAGTAATAGTTTTTGTTATTAAGAATTTTTTTATTTCAATTACAAATGATTTTTCAATACTTAAATTTTTTATTGGGTCTGGCAATTTATTATATATTTTTATGGACATTACTAGAGGGCCTGATGCGTGAAGTTCAAGATTGGACGTAGGAAGTATTAATTTATTTTTATGGCGTAATGTGTATCTTAATTGTATCTCTTCTCTTTTTTTATAAAATTCAGGATATTTTCTGACGAATTTACATACTTCGAGAATATATATACAAGGTAAAGGTAATATTTTATAGTTTCTAAAAAATGGTTTGCAACTTTCTTTATTTGGAATATTAAATATTATACGGATCAGTTTTTTTTGCATAGTAAAAAGGTTAGGGGCGTTCGTGCTGTTTCCCCACATGATGACTCCGTAGCTGAGCCACGAGTGCGCGTATGCGTAGTAAGTAGCTAGAGCGGCTTCTATTGATGTGGTTTTTTTAACTTCATAAAGTGCATATGCAAAAGAGGATAGCCGAGCTTTTATTTTTTGTATGTGGGACTTCCAGTTCAAATTGTTATCTATTTCTATACCTAGGAGAGTAATTACATTAACTTTTTCTAATTTTATATTATTGTATTTAAAATTAATATTTAAGGGAGCTTTTTGATATGGGTGGAAACAAATAATTTTGGTTTTAGTGAAATTAAGTTCAAGATTATGATCTTTCATCCAGTTTGTTGTTGTGTCTAACATGGAGGAAAGTTTAACTTGTATATTATCTTTATTGTTACACGGGGTCAGTAGGGAGACATCATCTGCGAACAGCACGCAAGGCTCGTGCATAGTTTTTGGAAGGTCATTTATGTAAATGAGGAATAACAAACACCCAATGACACTACCTTGAGGTATTGACGCGTTTATAATTTTCGCTTTTCTTCCTCTTCTTGCATATCCAGATTTTACGAAGCCTTTTAATCTTACCTGTGATGCTTCCAACTACGCAGTCAGTGCCATCCTGTCCCAAGGAGAAATAGGAAAAGACAGACCTATTGCGTATGCGTCTCGTACTCTCAATAAAGGAGAGAGTAATTATAGTACCACGGAAAAAGAACTCTTAGCCGTCATCTTCGGATGTAAAACCTTTAGACCCTACCTCTACGGTAGAAGATTTTCCATCATCACAGATCATAGACCTCTCAAATGGTTATTTAATCACACTGATCCAAGTAGCAAACTCCAGAGATGGAGACTCAAACTTGAGGAGTATGATTATGAAATTATCTACAGAAAAGGAAAGCTTAATAATGCCGATGCTCTATCTCGATACCCTGTAAATCCCATACAACCTGAAACAAAAACCCGTAGTCCAATCATTCAGAACTTACCTGATGCTCCTGAAGTCAGCAATCCTCCTGTCTCCAATCCTGTAACAAATCCTAATAATGAAAACTTACCTGTCGCTCCGGGAGACACCAACATCGCTCCGATCGCTGGCCCTGTAATAAATCCAAAGCCTGTAACGCCAAGCTTTGACTCTGAAAATTTAAATCTAGATGACTTCCTCCCTAGCCCTGATCATGAATTAATTGATCTCGGTCCGATTGACTTTAGTCCGCGTAGTGAAGACCTTAATCTTGACTTTGATAACGCGATCATCCCCTCTCCTGTTGAATCTGAAACAAATAAATCATCCAATGAGTTATCTAAACAAAATCCTAGTATATCTAAAGAACTAGCTTTTTGCCGCCCCGCGCTTTGCGCGGGCGCGCCTTCAAGCTAGGTCTGCGACGCTCGGCCGCTCCGGGCTGCGCCCTGCGCGGCGACGCTACGGGCTTCGCCCTCCGCGGAGCTCGGCCTTCGGCCTCGCGAAATTGCACGTGGCGGTTTATTGTCTGTGACGGGCGTTGCCCTTGTTCTTTTTATGCCAACGGAAGGATAAATCAAATGTGTGTCCTTGGGCAGGTTGCGCCCCGAGTGGTGTTCTGCTTTGGTTTGTTGAAAAGACTTGCGATGAATGGCCGCTCTGGGCTACGCCCAACGCGGCGCTCCGCTTGGTTTTTTGTTGAAAATAGTTGTGATGAAATGGCCGCTCCGGGCTGCGCCCTACGCGGCGCTCCGCTTGGTCCTACCACTCCATGTAACGATGAAGTGGCCGCTCCGGGCTACGCCCTACGCGGCGCTCCGCTTGGTCCTACCACTCGATGTAACGATGAATTGGCCGCTCCGGGCTGCGCCCTACGCGACGCTCCGCTTGGTCCTACCACTCCATGTAACGATGAAATGGCCGCTCCGGGCTACGCCCTACGCGGCGCTCCGCTTGGATCTGTCGCTCTATGAAGCGATGAAATGGCCGCTCCGGGCTGCGCCCTACGCGGCGCTCCGCTTGGTTTTGCCACTCCATGTTACGATGAAATGGCCGCTCCGGGCTGCGCCCTACGCGGCGCTTCGCCATTGCTCCGTGTTATTACATAGAACACAATGATAAATTCCATACATGGTGTTAGAAGGCCGCTCCGGGCTGCGCCCGACGCGGCGCTCTGCTATGTTTTCGCAATGTACCGAACGATTAAAATGGCCGCTCCGGGCTTCGCCCTACGCGGCGCTCCGCTTAAATCTGTCGCTCTATGTAACGATGAAATGGCCGCTCCGGGCTGCGCCCTACGCGGCGCTCCGCTTGGTCCTACCGCTTGATGTAACGATAAAATGGCCGCTCCGGGCTTCGCCCTACGCGGCGCTCCGCTTGGATCTGTCGCTCTATGTAACGATGAATTGGCCGCTCCGGGCTTCGCCCTACGCGGCGCTCCGCTTGGTTCTCACAGTGCAAGAATCGATGTAATAGCCGCTCCGGGCTTCGCCCTACGCGGCGCTCCGCATACATATTCCGGCGCGCCGACATGGTAGTGGCCGCTCCGGGCTACGCCCTACGCGGCGCTCCGCCTTTGGTCCCGGTCTTGGTAGGAAAGTTTCAATTTCCCCATACAACTCCCTAGGAACCCTCACCCGAGCCACCTCCAGTACTAAATGTATGGGACAGCTTCCTACCAGGTGGAAATTTTGATTTCTTTTTTTTTCAACGTCAAATACACATACACGCTCCAATTGCGCAAAAGTGACATCAAACGTCAATTTTTGACAGGACCTCATACTCAGAAATTGAAAATTTGACACTTTTTGTTTTGGGGTCGTTCTCCGGAAATATCAAGAATTTTGAGTTTTTTATTTCACCATCGCGTAGCTCCCGTCAAGCCCAACAACAAAGGTCATGTCAAAAAAGTTGAAAAAGTGGCGCCATCTGCCCGAAAAATCAGTTTGAAGTTTTTTGAAAACTCACTTTTTTACAAAATGGCCGCCAACTCGTCCGCCATTTTGAAAATTAAAAAAAACGTATTTTTCCCATATACTACATCTATTACAGGACCAAATGGCATTTTTATTTTTTTTCTAAAGTAATACCAGAGGACCAATAAGCTTTCTCGCAAATGACCATGTCGCGAAAATGTTTTTCCCAATCACTCCCAGTGTTGCCAGGTGACATTTTTAAAAATGGTCAAATGTCATTCGGACTGGCCCATTTGACGGCCTCCTGGGATTATTTTTCCCCAAAAATGGCTATTTCGATTCGTCACTATTTTGGGCCCTGACGCCTAAACTATCAAAAAAAGCAAAAATTTTTTTCGACATGGCAACACACGCAAGCGAGACTCACACCCGCCTCATACATGCAAACTCCCTCAAGTGTCGCCATGTATCAAAAAAATCACTTTGAAATTTCCAAAAATTTTTCAAATTCACAAAATGGCCGCCAGCCCGTCCGCCATCTTGTATTTTTGACAGCGCGTCCCCTGACCATAGACTACATCATATAACAAACCAGAGACAATTTTTACTTTTTTTCCATCTATGATACCCTCGTCCCAGGAGCCCCTCAAAGCCAGCGACACCCGAAATTTTATTTTCGCCGCCGTTTCCAGTGTTGCCAGGTTTTTTCCAAAAAACTACCCTGAGGACATTGCGAGTCCGAATAGCTACCAAACTGCATACTCGGATTTTGCAAGCATGGCAACTTTTTTTTTCTACCATTCGGGGCCGTGGCCCAAAAACTACCATGAATTTGGTAGAAATTCTCAGTTGTGGCAACACTGCGATAAATTACCCCCCGACGGTCCGAACATACCGACCCTCTCCAGAGTTGCCATCATCCCGCAAAATCCGTTTGAAAAACACCAATTTTTTTCTCCAAACAAAATGGCCGCCAGGGGCGGCGCCATCTTGGATTTTGGAAAAATGCAACTGACGTTTGAAAATAGAACATCCATCCGTCCGCCACAGATGCAAAAAAGAATTTTGAAAATCGAGCGGCGCCCCCCCCAGCTGCGATCTGTCAAATAACGGTCGAAATGAAATTTTCAATCCAAGATGGCGGCGCCGCCATTTTGTTTTTTCAACTTTTTTCCCCCTCCACTCGCACAACACCAGCGGGCGATTCTCAGACACTTTTCAAACCATGACCATTCGATAGAAAAAAAAAAGTGAATATCGCAAAAAACGGCCGCCATTTTGTTTTTTTTTTTTTCAACCACAAAAACCTGCTTTGATTAAAAAAACTCTCAGGGCTGTCAAAAAAAAACCCGCAAAAAAAACCCGCAACCACCACAAAAACAGCCCTGATCAGTCAGTGAGTCAGTGAGTGGTAATCTAACTTTATATAATATAGATATTCAAAATTTATGAAAGCTATATCTGATAAGAAATTCATTTCAAATGCTAAGGTTATTGAACACAATGAAAGCTTGCTTAAAACCACATGCAAAATTATTATAATACCCACTTCTATTGACTTAGATGAATCGAACCCATACATCAGTGACATCAAGTTTAATGTTAACAACCCTGATGAATTTACTAACAGCGAAAGACAGCTATATTCTTTCTTAAAGTTTACAATCAAAGGCAAAGATACTTACCTCTTGTTCCCCAAGGTCAATCATTTTGACGAGTCATCATACCCAGAAATATTTCAAACCCTAAAAGAAATTAAAAATCATCTGACTAGTTTAACAGATATTACCGATATCGCTATTTCAGACTTTAAAAACCCCTTTGACAAACATACATTTAGTAAAATCTACAACATGATTACATACCTTTTTCATGATTCCAATATCACGGTTCACATTCACCATAATAGTGTAATTTATCCCTCTCCATCTGAAATCAAGAAAATCCTTCATGACAACCATAATATACCAATTGCTGGTCACTTAGGCTCAGTTAGAATGACAAGCAGAATACAGGAACGCTACTATTGGAAAGGTATGCGCAATGATATTGAAAATTACGTAAAGCAATGTCCCTTGTGTCAGGAAAATAAAGCATTGAGAAAAATTAACAGAGCTCCCATGCAAATAACGACCACTTCTACATCTCCATTTCAACGCATCTCTCTCGATATCGTTGGACCATTGCCGGAATCAGGCCCCGCTCTCCTTAAATATGTTTTAACAATACAGGATGATCTTACTAAATTTTCTACCGCGTATCCGCTCCGTAGCACTACCGCAGAAGAAACAAGCGAGTGCTTACTTCACTTCATCTCCATTTTCGGTATTCCAAAAGTAATCCTCACAGACCAGGGAACTAATTTTACTTCTGATTTATTTAAAAAGACCTGCCAATTTCTAAAAATAAAGAACTTATGGTCTTCTCCTTATCACCCACAAACTCAAGGAGCACTTGAGCGGAGTCATTCTACTCTTAAGGAGTATTTAAAATCATTTGTCAATGACAAACAAGACAATTGGCCCCGTTACATCTACACCGCGATGTTAGCCTATAACACGGCAGTCCACTCTACAACACATTTCACCCCCTACGAACTTCTAATTGGCAACAAACCCTTTATACCCGATTCCATTTTTGAAACCGCATTAGACACAACATACCCAGAGTATGTCAAAATGTTACAACACAGACTTAAACATTCCCGGGATAAAGCCATAGAAAACATTACTAAATCAAAAACTATTTCAAAATCTTATTATGATGCTCGAACCAGACGGGTACAATACAAAACCGGCGATTATGTATACATTAAAAACCATCTGCGACTAAGGAAAGCCTTATCACCCATTTGGAAAGGACCCTATAAAATCATTAAAGTAAATGGTAACAATACGCTCACCTTATTAATAAACAGACGTCATGTGACCCATCACATGGATCAATGTAAACCTGCCGAAACCTAAATAAACATAATATTTCCTTACTGTATTACTTTCCTGTACTGTGTCACAGCTTTTGTGCATAAAACCATCCGTTGCACTAGGCCGCTTATCGCAGCCGCCTACGCATTACGAGTAGTTGCAACTTGCACGGAGTAATGTCTCGCTCGGTTAGGTACTAGTTATTCTTAGAACTTATTAATTTAGTTTATACTTATACGATAACAAACCTCTAGATAGGTGAAGTTTAGATCGTAGAATATTAGTATTAATATTTGATAAACGTAATTCTTTTTATTTCAGTTTAATCATACAAGCTCAAACATCTTACATCCAGTCGTTGAACGAGAGTCCCGGTATCTACTTCGATTACATAGGCGAACTAAAAATAAACAATGGTCACTTAAATGTCCTAACGCCAGTAGACGTCTCTTACATCGACTCGCATATTAAAACCTTAAAATTTATGTTTGATAAGATAATTTCTCAATGTATACAGAGCAAAGTATATAACGCTTTAGAATGCAAAAGCATGTTAGAACCCATTTTAGTACGGTACCAAGATATTGTTGGCGAATATGATTCCTTGTCCCATCTTCTCTCTCGTAGAAATAAAAGATCTGCATGGTTTGGTGGAATCGGTTCAGTATTGAAACAATTGTTTGGTACTTTAACAGAAGACGACGCAATCAGATATGATAATGCATTAAATATTGTACAGGATGATGAAAAGAAATTAGCTTCCTTAATAAAACAAAATATCTTAGTAACTAATTCAACGTTATCAGCTCAACATGAAATCTTACAAAAAATTATGGTTAATGAAGCTAATTTAAAGAATATTACTGACAAGCTCTCTGAGAACCTAAATAACTTGACTATTTCCTCTCAAGAAATACTAATTACAACTCAATTAAATTATGCGTTTAATTTGTTAGACTCTATGATTTTAACCCTTTCATTTCGACTAGAAGATATTTTAAATTCAATACTATTTTCTTACCAAAGTGTTCTCCATCCCTCCGTGATAACACCATCAAGGCTTCACGCAGAGCTTGCCAAAAATTATAGATACTTACCAAATAATGTAAAACTACCTATTAGCCTAGACTTAGAATTTATACATGTTATAATTAATATCTCTAAGTTAACGTGTTATTATTACAATAACAAAATAATGTTTATTTTACATATACCTTTAGTTACACCGGAAACTTATTCTTTATATAACAACATTCCTCTGCCAACTCCTCACGATGTCGGCAGATTAAATTCATATGTTACTGTCATGCCTAGTAGTAAGTTCATAGCAATGACTAAAGACAAAACACGTTACTGTACCCTGGATAGTCTAACCCCCTGCGCTGTTATCAATTCGCAAACTTACGTGTGTGATGTCCCTAATACTTACACTCCCAGTGCGCGTCCAATATGTGAAAGTGAAGTGCTCACCAAAGTGTTGACTGGTCTCCCTACTCAATGTGAAACTAAATTACTGTATGGGAATATTGATATTTGGAAACCCCTTCTCAATAACAGATGGATTTATGTACAATCCAGTCCTTCAAAGTTATCAATCGATTGTGTAAATTCCGACTTAACTGTACTCAATATACTCGGTACAGGTGTACTTAATATGCCTTGTAATTGCACCGCATTCTGCAAGAGCACTAAACTCATTCCTAAATTCAACGTTCTTAACTTTACATTTTTAGTAGATAAAACCGATTTTAACATAGCCAGGGATGTTTGTTGTGATCTTAATATAACTAATAAATTGATAAAAAAGTTAGAGCCAATAAATTTAGAAACCTTAAATTTAGAAAATCTAAAATCATATAAACAGTTATCTTACTCCTTTGTAAAAGAATCTGAACAAATCTTAAACCAACCGCACTTTGCGAAATACGGTGCTCATTACTCTATACTCTCTGTAATTGTAACATGTCTAGTATTAGGTTTCCTAATTTTTAAAATTTTAAAATGTTATGTGAAACCTAGCAGCAGCCTTTCTTTATTTTCGTGTTTTAAAAAGAAAACTAATAACGAAAATTGTTTAGAAGAAAATATATCTCTTAAGAGCTGCGCGAATGTTGCTGCGCCCAGATTGAGAGATATAGTTTAATAACTAAAACATTCGGTTCAACCCCGAAGTTTTGTCTTCCGCGGGGGTTGTTATACCCTTTACATGTTAGGGATAACCCTGACACAGTCACCGTAGTGCTGTGTCAGCTATATTAACTTAGAATGGGCTCTGCCCTATGAAACGAGTCAGTTCTCTCCCAACTCTCTTCCAACACGGCTGCCAACGGGTTAAAATTCTAAATTGTCAAAATCCAAAATATACTTTCGTCCTTCAACTTAAAACATTTTTTTTAAAACTTCCTCTCGACTCCGTCTCATAACAGAATGATCCTCAAATAATTGAATATGTTAGAAACTACTCTAAACTATTTAAAAAAGTATGTGCAATGGCAAAGGCTAATTACTTAAAAGAAAAAATTAGAAATTCTAGTAATAAAATAAAGACCACTTGGAATATGATTAATAAAGAGACTTGTAAAAATACTACTCAAGATCACAAGTACTCTCTAAAAATTGTTAATAAACAACTTAATGAGGATGTTGAAGTGGCAAAGGCGTTTGAATCCTTCTTCTCTAATATACCCCTTATTACTACTAGTCATTTAAATTCTAGCCCTCAGCTTGCTTATTGTCATCTTCGATCGAGTGTAGATGAGTGTTTAACTTCTTTTAGTTTCCACCACATCAACTCGGAAACTATACTTAAAACTTTTAAAGATATAAATATAAAGAAAACAGAAGATTTGTGGGGTGTATCAGTAGAAATATTAAGAAATATAATAAACATTATTGCCCCTTATTTAGCTGTAATATTTAATGAATGCGTAGATATCGGTCAATTTCCAAATTTGATGAAATATAGCAAGGTTCTACCACTGTTCAAATCAGGTGATAGAAGTGACCCATCTAATTGTAGACCGATATCCATCCTACCAGCCCTTAGTAAAATATTTGAAAAAATTATATTCAATCAACTATTGGGTCATTTTAATCTCAATAAATTATTACATAATAAACAATTTGGATTTACTAAGGGCAGATCTACTGCTGATGCAGGAGTTGCACTCATCAAGCACATTTTTGATGCATGGCAAAATAAGCAAGATGCTGTAGGTATATTTTGCGACCTTTCTAAAGCATTTGACTGCGTTAATCACCAAACATTATTAATGAAGCTACAGCATTACGGTCTCACAGACAGCTCTTTGAGCTTAATACGGTCATACCTAAGTGATAGAATTCAAAAAGTCAATGTTAATGGAATTGACTCTTCCGGTGCCCTCTTACACATGGGAGTGCCCCAGGGCTCGATATTAGGGCCCTTACTGTTTATTATATATGTAAATGACCTTCCTTACCTTACTAAAGACTTGTGTGACATAGTATTATTTGCAGATGATACTTCTTTAATTTTTAAAACTAATAGACAGAAAGATAACTTTGACGATGTAAATAATGCTCTCACCCAAGTGCTAAATTGGTTCACTGTAAACAATTTGCTTCTAAACGCTAAAAAAACTAAATGTGTTAAATTTACATTGCCCAACGTAAGACAGGTCAGCACTAGGATCAATATGAACAATGAAGATGTTGAAGTTATTAATTCTACCGTATTTCTGGGCATTAGGTTAGATTCAAAATTACAATGGGACCCTCATATTGCAGCTCTGGCTGGAAGACTCAGTTCAGCTGCATATGCAGTCAGAAAAATAAGACAACTGACCGATATTGAAGCAGCAAGACTTGTATATTTCAGTTATTTCCATAGCGTCATGTCTTATGGTCTACTCTTGTGGGGAACTGCGGCTGACATTCAAGCCATATTTGTGCTACAGAAGCGAGCCGTCAGAGCCATATACGGACTTAGACCACGAGACTCGCTTAGAAATTTGTTCAAAGAAATCAACATCTTAACATTAGCATCACAGTATATTTTTGACTGTATAATGTATGTTTATAAAAATCTCAATTTATTACCGAAGAAATCTGATAAGCATAGCCTAAACACCAGAAATAAACACAAACTTGCTGTTCCAAATCTCAGACTTCATAAAATTGGTAATTCATTTGTCGGAATGAGCATTAAAATTTTTAACAAATTACCACAAACCCTTGTTGATTTACCCATATATAAATTTAAATCTAAAGTTAAATCTTATTTGATGGCAAATGCCTATTATACAATTGAAGAATACCTAAATGACAAGAATTTGTGGAAATGATAAACTGTTCACCTACACAGTGTTATGTATTATGAAATTTAAATTTTATTTAATTCTTTAAAAAAAAATTTATGATAACAAATTTGAAAAGATTAAGTTCTACTGAGTTTCTTGCTGATTCTTCTCGGTAGAAATTGACCTTCCGAATCAGCAGTAGATTATAAAATTTTACATTCATAAATGTTCTGTAAAGGACTTAAATTGAATAAAGTGATTTTGATTTGATTTGATTGACTAAGTTGCTAAAAAGTAATGTTTTTACAAAGAGTTATAAATACTTTATTTATGTCCCAAGTAGGTATAAGATATTCTTGAAAACAACTATCCGATCACCAATAACGCGAGACGGATTGGTGAGGGAGTTGGAAAAAAATTGTAAAGAATTTAAAATAGAAAACGTTTGTATACTAAGAAATGAATCGAATAAAGCATTTTTAGCGGGACTAATAGAAGAAATACAGAAATGTGACGAGTGGTCCGGACCACGCATATGTATAGTAAATAACGTACAACGAGTAGATGACGTAGACAACAGGCGAGTAATATTAAACGACTTCCACCTATTGCCCACTAGTGGCCACGCGGGTATTAGGAGGATGACAAATAATATTAAAAAATATTACTTCTGACCTAGTATGCAAAAATATATTATTGAATATGTTTCTAAATGTGAACAATGCCAAAAACAAAAATACTCTATACGGACTAAGCAACCAATGATAGTGACAAGTACAGCTAATTCAGCATTTGAGAAGATATTTTTAGACATCGTCGGACCGCTTCCGAAAGATCAGCAAAATAATAGTTACGTTCTCACATTGCAATATGCGAACTAACAAAGTTTACGGAAGCGTATCCATTACAATCAAAAGATACGGTAAGTGTAGCTAGAGCCTTTGTTGACAATTTTATTTTAAGATTTGGCATACCACGCGAAATTGCGACCGATCGCGGAACTGAATTTTTATCAAGCACGGTCAAGGAAATATGCCAACTCTTAAAAATAAAACAACTTACTTCAACAGCTTACCACCACGAGAGCATAGGAGCGCTGGAAAATTCACATAAGACCATGGGTGCGTATCTACGAATTAATTGTGAAAATAAGATGACTCATTGGAGCAGCTGGATCCCATACTGGTGCTTTTCGTATAACAATACAGTACATACGGAAACCAGGTATACTCCACATGAGCTAGTGTTTGGTAAGAAATGTGTTTTGCCAAGTAACCTCGTTAGTAAAGTAGTGTTAGACTGGGTATTAAAATGAGACACAATTATGCTATAATATATTTATTATCGAGTTCAAATGAGACTCTACTTATAGTATAGGTAAATATAAATTAAATATATAATAAAATACATGATTTTAATTTTAACTAATAAATATATTTTCTTTAACTGGAATAAATTTTCTATTGCATGAGCATTTAAGCATTAATATTTTACCATTTTAAGCAACTTTCTTCATATTTATTATATTACATTACAATAATTTAATATTTGGGCTTTTAATCCATAATTTTAATATTTTAGAACTTTTAGGAAGTATTCCAACGTTTACCATATTAAGCAATAATTTAAGCCTACTGGCAGCATAATGACACGAAATTATACTTAACTTGTCACCTGTGAACACTTCGACGATTCAGTATCAACTGCCATATTTTCGCTTTACCACTGCTTATAAAGCCCAGCCCGCAGGAAGTTCGGTAAGAATTTAATTTTTAACCGGAAGCTAAAATTAAATTAGATATCTACAACCGGATGTCCACTAATAATTTGGCTTTATTAATTGACAGGAAGTTAAACATTTATTTTATAAATTAATCCACCGGAACTCGAAAATAATTCACAAAAATAAATCACAGGAAGTCTAAAAATAATTTCCTAAAATTATCCACAGGAAGTCTGAAAATAATTTTAGAAAATTATCCACCGGAAGTCTAAAAATAAATTTAAAAAAGTATCCGCCGGAAGTCCAGAAATAATTTTAGAAAATTAACCACAGGAAGTCTGAATTAATATTCACAGGAAGTCTAACAATATTTTTTAAATATCTACATGAAGTCTAAAAATATTTATGTCTAAATAATCTACTCTTGGGAATCTACAAATAATAGCATCGATATAAATTATTATTTTTGTTAATTTTATTATTACATTAATCTAACAAATTTAATTAAAATTAAATGTTGAATAAATAGAGTAATTTGTGTTTATTAATTTAAGAGATTAAATTCAACAAAATCAACTAATATAGATTAAAATATGTGAACGGAAGTCCTTTAGTATTTCAGGTCGTCCATCCTGACGGAATTGCGTCCACGCAAGTCCTAGTCTTCCTTCAGGATTATCTGAAATGAAAAGAAACAATGAAACTCTTTCTGAAATATAATACTTTTGATAATATACGCTTATTATTTTTTTTTTTTTTTTTTTTACATCACAATATAATAAAATACATGATTTTAATTTTAACTAATAAATATATTTTCTTTAACTGGAATAAATTTTCTATTGCATGAGCATTTAAGCATTAATATTTTACCATTTTAAGCAACTTTCTTCATATTTATTATATTACATTACAATAATTTAATATTTGGGCTTTTAATCCATAATTTTAATATTTTAGAACTTTTAGGAAGTATTCCAACGTTTACCATATTAAGCAATAATTTAAGCCTACTGGCAGCATAATGACACGAAATTATACTTAACTTGTCACCTGTGAACACTTCGACGATTCAGTATCAACTGCCATATTTTCGCTTTACCACTGCTTATAAAGCCCAGCCCGCAGGAAGTTCGGTAAGAATTTAATTTTTAACCGGAAGCTAAAATTAAATTAGATATCTACAACCGGATGTCCACTAATAATTTGGCTTTATTAATTGACAGGAAGTTAAACATAAAATAATTCACAAAAATAAATCACAGGAAGTCTAAAAATAATTTCCTAAAATTATCCACAGGAAGTCTGAAAATAATTTTAGAAAATTATCCACCGGAAGTCTAAAAATGAATTTAAAAAGTATCCGCCGGAAGTCCAGAAATAATTTTAGAAAATTAACCACAGGAAGTCTGAATTAATATTCACAGGAAGTCTAACAATATTTTTTTAAATATCTACATGAAGTCTAAAAATATTTATGTCTAAATAATCTACTCTTGGGAATCTACAAATAATAGCATCGATATAAATTATTATTTTTGTTAATTTTATTATTACATTAATCTAACAAATTTAATTAAAATTAAATGTTGAATAAATAGAGTATTTAATTTGTGTTTATTAATTTAAGAGATTAAATTCAACAAAAATCAACTAATATAGATTAAAATATATGAACGGAAGTCCTTTAGTATTTCAGCTCGTCCATCCTGACGGAATTGCGTCCACGCAAGTCCTAGTCTTCCTTCAGGATTATCTGAAATGAAAAGAAACAATGAAACGCTTTCTGAAATATAATACTTTTGATAATATACGCTTATTATGTTTTTTTTTTTTTTTTTTTTTACATCACAACATTAATAAAATAAGTAATACCAAATACCATTTTATCATCGTCTGGTCAGACGGCCCATGAGAGTTCCGTAACCCAGTTTAACGTACCATTTTCTCATCGTCTGGTCAGACGGCCCTTAATTTATTTAATATTCTTTTAATGTAGGTACCTGTAATTATGTACAAATATAAGTCAATTACAGCCATTTTATCATCGTCTGGTCAGACGGCCCTTAGTTGGAAATATTGTATAATTCATTTTAAACTTACTCATAATTCATTAATTTTAGCCTATTTAATTTAGACCTTCTTCTCATCGTCTGGTCCGACGGTCCTTGATAAATAACTTTAAATTTTGCAGTACTTTACACATTGTATTAACTTTTCTTTTTTTATTCCATTATAATAATAATATCATCTTTTAATCCATTACTATTTAAAAATCAAATACCAACTCACATGAACTTAGCCTTCCAGCAAATCTATAAGCTCTTCTGTACTATCGACTTGTGACTCACTATCGTCATCGTCACTATCTTCCTTATTTTCAAAGGATCTTAAAGCGTCTGACGCTACCGTGGCTTGATACTTTTTGTATCCTTTTAATCCTTTGATAGATACAATAATATATCTATCGTTGCCTAGTGATTTTTGTACCTTGTAAGGTCCGCTATACTTTTCTTTTAATTTTCGTACACTTTCTTTATTCTTATCTTGTGCCCCTCTCCACAAAACTAAGTCACCTACTTTATATATAGTAGGTTTCTTACGTTTTTCGTCAAACTTCTTCTTCATGTACTGGGATGTCTTTTCCATATTATGCTTCGCTTTTTCTTTAATTTGTTGAGCCACAACTTCGTCATCGTATTGATTTGAAGATATATCTTGGAGCCTGCTGCGCGTTGCCTGGAACATTAATCTATATGCAGGGAACCCTGTTGATGAACTTGGTGTATTATTAATGCCCCATACCACTTTATTTAAGCAGCTATCCCAGTTCCTTTCATCAGTTGTACTCTTGTTAATGGCTTCTAGTAGGGTTCTGTTGTAGCGTTCGACCTGCCCATTTGAACGAGGTGAAGCCACGGAGTTAATAACATGCGTTACTTTATTTACCAAACAAAACTCCTTGAACCTCTTACTGGTAAATGCCGCACCACTGTCAGATATAATACGCCGGGGATAACCGAAGTAACCAAATATTTCAGCTAATTTTTGTTCTGCCTCAACTGATTTTGTAGTTTTTGTTGGTTGAGCCCATACAAATTTAGTATAAGAGTCCACAATAACAAATAAATATGAGTTCCCCATACTACTTTTACAAAATGGTCCCAGATGATCAATGTGCAAAGTGTCCATTGGTTCGGAAATCTTTTCTATTGGATGTAAGCTCCCTTCTTGCTTACCATATTGACCTCTCTTATACAAGCAATCAATGCAGGCGTTCACATACTTCTTGATGAATCTAGTCATACGTGGAAACAAGCAGTCTTCCTTGATAACAGCATCACACCGTTTTAGTCCTGGATGTCCTATATCATCATGGTATTTCCTCATGATGTTCCAGCGCGCTGCTTTTGGAATGACTATTCTCAGTTGACCGTTAGCAATCTTCCTATAGAGCCTGAAATCTTTCAATACATAATTATTACTTATATCTGCGTCAGCTTGATTGTTTTCTAATTTTTGCTTTATGCAGCGAATCTCACTGTCCTGATTTTGTAAGCAAACAGCCCAATCAAGCAGGTCAAGAACCAGTACTTCGGGAGATTCTACGGGGGCTCTACTTAATGCATCTACATGCTTGTGAGATAGGCCCGGTTTGTGAATTATTTCCATGTCATATTCTTGGATACTTAGCCACCATCGTGCCACTCTTGGCAAAAGATCCTTTTTCTCAAAGGTTTGTCGAACAGCTGCACAATCTGTTACGACTCTAAAATGTAATCCCGCCAAGTATATACGAAACCGTCTCAGAGATTCCACTACTGCCAATGTCTCTAATTCGTATGAATGATAGAAAGCTTCTTCTTTGGAAGTCTTTCGGCTAAAATATGCTACAGGCTTTAAGTCGTTATTGCTCCTTTGAAGAAGAATACCAGCTAAGCCTTTACTCGATGCGTCAGTGTGGACTTCAGTCTCGGCATTGGGGTTATAAAGTGCAAGAACAGGTCGTTCAGTCAAAACTTTTTTTAAATTATCGAACGCTTTTTGTTGCGAGGTACCCCATTTCCACTCACAATCCTTTTTTAAAAGGCAATAAAGGTCATAGGTTAAGGTAGCATAGTCCCGAACAAATTTCCTAAAGTAGCTAGTGAGGCCTAAAAACATGCGCAATTCGTGTACGTTAGTTGGTTCCTTGTACTTTGACACCGCGTCTATTTTCTTTTGACCTGGCCTTAGACCATGTTCGCTAATTTCATATCCAAGATACTCTAATTTGGATTGTAAAAAGGCACATTTGTCAAGATTCAGTGTCAAATTAGAATCCCTGAGAATGTCCAATACTATTCTCAGATTATCTAATCCCTCTTTTATGGTGTTAGTCGGTATCAATAAATCATCAATATAAGGCAGCACTTTATCAAATCTGAGTGGACCTAGTACTTTATCCATCAGCCTCTGGAAAACGCAAGGCGTGTTGGCAAGACCAAAGGGCATTCTCAAAAACTCGTAGTGTCCCTCCGGGGTAACAAATCCAGTTTTTGGTATGGATTCGTTATTCATAGGAATCTGATAAAATCCTTGTGAGAGATCCAGACTAGAGAAATATCGCTTACCCGACAGCTTCTCTACCTGGTCCTCGATGACTGGAAGAGGGTATTTATCCTTAACTGTAAGACTATTGAGTTTTCTATAGTCCACGCACAGTCTGTAGTCTCCACATTTCTTCTTCACCAGTATGATGGGGCTTGCATATGCAGAAACTGATTCCCGAATTATACCGTTCTTAAGGAGGTCATCAATTTTTTCGCGAACAACTTCCTTTTCTGGAATGGATAATCGGTAAGGTCTGTAACACACAGGTTTGTCAGAGTTAAGCTCTATTTTCATGTTTATTTTGTTTGTGCACCCTAATTCTGCAGTATTAACTGAAAAACAATCACTGTATTCATTAAGTAAATTGTATAATTGCTCTTTTGTATGTTGGTCAGATACTCCGCATTGAATTCTAATAGGGTCTATTGTTAACACATTACCATTATCTTGGCTACTGGTCGAAATATTTGGAGAGAGTACTTCTTCATCACATCTCCACCCACGAGCTATACACTGTCCTGCTTTGATTGCGAGTGGCTGATCAGATATGTTTATGATTTGTAGTGCACTATTGTTACTACCATCTATAATGCATGCCGGTATGGCGAAATCCGTGGTCTTAAATGTCCTCCTACACGACTCTATATAAATTGGTTCACATGTGGCTTCACTTTTAACTTCAATTAACATAATGTGTTGGGGTGGCACCAGAAAATCTTTTTTACTCTGAATCGGGATCCTTAAATTTTGACGTGAAACATTCATTTCCAGAAGGCTGGTATCGTCAGAGGGCAAAATTTCCTTTTTACGGATAACAAGGTTATTGCCACTAATTATAAACTCAATTCCAGGATCGTTAATAATTGGCTGCCCAATGATGGCATCTTTATCGGGCATATGCCAATCAGTGACTATGAACTTTGTATTGAAATACATCCCGTCTATGTTTATTTTCACCGTAATAGAACCTTTTGCCGGGATCGGTGTGCCGCCAAACCCACCCACAAACATCTCACAAGGGCTCATAGATAATCCTAATTTTTTAGCAAAAGTGAAGTTCATGACATTTATTTTAGCACCCGAATCAAAATAGACGCATGCCTGTACATTATTTATGGTAATATTTTTGTAATAAATTTGATTTACCTCGTTTATCATGTTGACAGCTTCGCTTTTACCGTTGTTGGATCCCTGCGATCCCGTAGCTGCATTTGAAGATCCAGGCTTGAACCAGCACTTGTCGGCTGGGTGACCAGTCTTCTTGCAGTGGACACATGCTTGTCGAACATTGTTAGTGTTCTTTGGGCATCTTCGCACAGTATGCCCTGATTCTTGACAGAGAAAACATACAAGAGTTTTCTTTGGTTCGAATTTCGTATCATTCCTATCATCGATTATTTTATTAGAACGGAACTGCTGAGATATTTTTTGTCTGAACTCTTCCATAACAGATAAGAACTTGGAATAAAGTTGACTTGGATTATCAAAATTGCCTGCTCTGGCTGGAGCACGAATATGTGGCGGTAATCCATCAATAAGACAAGCAACGGCTTTTTCATCATGTATGCCCAGTTTGGTCAACATAGCATTTTTGGAGTAAAAGTATTGGGTCATGCTCTCTGTGGGTATTTTCCGCCTACCTAGCATCTCTCTTAAGGATTCCACATAATCTATGTGCTGAGGAAAAGCAACGAGTAAATTTTGTTTCCATTCTACCCAGGTCATTTCATAGCTCTGCAGTGAAGAGTGCCAAACTTTGGCCATGCCAGTTAACCTAGATTGCATAAAATAAGACTTCATTTTATCACTCCAACAATGTATGGAACCTAATTGTTCAATTTTATTTATCCACTGAGAAGCAGTCATTTCATTTGTTTCTGGATTAAATAACGGAATGATATCAGCTTTAGCAGTAATATTTTCCATAATAACAGGAACGAACTTGCCTTGTGTCTGCATGTCAGATGTGTTCTGATCGGTATCCGAACAGGATTCTGGTGATGAGTCTCTGGGCCTCCAAGGACGCCATCTTTTCTTTTTCGGCTCTGCAGGGCTCTCGGACCTCCTTCGACTGCGCTTTGTCTTCATACTGGAACGGACGTGCTGTGAGATCCCACTTCTGAAAATTGTTAGACTGGGTATTAAAATGAGACACAATTATGCTATAATATATTTATTATCGAGTTCAAATGAGACTCTACTTATAGTATAGGTAAATATAAATTAAATATATAATAAAATACATGATTTTAATTTTAACTAATAAATATATTTTCTTTAACTGGAATAAATTTTCTATTGCATGAGCATTTAAGCATTAATATTTTACCATTTTAAGCAACTTTCTTCATATTTATTATATTACATTACAATAATTTAATATTTGGGCTTTTAATCCATAATTTTAATATTTTAGAACTTTTAGGAAGTATTCCAACGTTTACCATATTAAGCAATAATTTAAGCCTACTGGCAGCATAATGACACGAAATTATACTTAACTTGTCACCTGTGAACACTTCGACGATTCAGTATCAACTGCCATATTTTCGCTTTACCACTGCTTATAAAGCCCAGCCCGCAGGAAGTTCGGTAAGAATTTAATTTTTAACCGGAAGCTAAAATTAAATTAGATATCTACAACCGGATGTCCACTAATAATTTGGCTTTATTAATTGACAGGAAGTTAAACATTTATTTTATAAATTAATCCACCGGAACTCAAAAATAATTCACAAAAATAAATCACAGGAAGTCTAAAAATAATTTCCTAAAATTATCCACAGGAAGTCTGAAAATAATTTTAGAAAATTATCCACCGGAAGTCTAAAAATAAATTTAAAAAGTATCCGCCGGAAGTCCAGAAATAATTTTAGAAAATTAACCACAGGAAGTCTGAATTAATATTCACAGGAAGTCTAACAATATTTTTTTAAATATCTACATGAAGTCTAAAAATGTTTATGTCTAAATAATCTACTCTTGGGAATCTACAAATAATAGCATCGATATAAATTATTATTTTTGTTAATTTTATTATTACATTAATCTAACAAATTTAATTAAAATTAAATGTTGAATAAATAGAGTATTTAATTTGTGTTTATTAATTTAAGAGATTAAATTCAACAAAAATCAACTAATATAGATTAAAATATGTGAACGGAAGTCCTTTAGTATTTCAGTAGATCCCTTATACGCTCATGATAACTTTGCCTTAGAATTAAAATATAGACTCCAGGTAGCTCAACAAGATGCTTACAATAACCTACTTAGTAGTAAACACAATCGTACTAGTAAATATAACAATAATGTTAATCCAATTACTTATAAGAAAGGCAACTATGTATTAATAAGAAATCCATCAGATAACAAGATGGACCCAATTTATTTAGGACCATATCTAGTATTAGAGAACTTAAATTGTAATGTAAAAATACTGAAAAATAATAAGGAATACACAATACATAAGAATCGAACAAAAATGTTTAAAAATTAAGATAACATAATTGTGATTATTTTGTTATGGATTTATTTTAATAAGTTAAAAAAAAAATGTTACTTGTATGATATCATTTTTTTTTCTTGAAAAAGGGAGATGTAGTGTAAGTACGTATATTGGATATTAGTATATTATATGCTTAACCTTATGTACTCTTATAACATATATAATCCTTGTGTTTGGGCACAATAAACCAGTGTAATCTCAAACGTTGTTTCACTCAACTCCTCAAGTAGCATCCTTTCAGCCGCAGCCTCTATCCGCCCGGAGCGGTTTCTATCTCCGCCCCAGGCCCGCCCGACAACCATAGGTTCGTCTCCCCTTTTTGCCGCCCCGCGCACGACTAGGGCCCCAACTGTCCCCCATGGACACGGCCTCGTACGCCACCGTAGCCGCCACCATTGCCGCTACTGCCGCTACTGTCACCTCCACGAATACCACCACCGCCGTGCGGCAGCCACCAACGCCGCCTCCGAGATCGCCTCGCACCCCGACCAACCCTGCACAGCCAGAGGCGAAGTATCCGCCGCTTATCGTGGAGGTGCTGGCCAATTGGGCCTCGCACTTCCGGGAGCTGCGGGCATTGCTGGGTCACGCGCCTAACGGCCGCGCTTTCGGCAAAGGAGTTCGCTTTTTACCGAAAAGCGCTGACGAGTACCGCGTGATCCAGAGATACCTCACGCAGTTGGAGAAGGAAACCAGGATATCCTGGTTTTCATACTCCCTCCCGGCAGAGCGCAGCCTAAAGGTAGCCATTCGCGGTTTGCCCGCGAATACCGAGCCCGCCGAGATCGAAGCCGACCTGCAAAGGCTCGGCTTCGATCTCCAATACGTGCGTACCATCCAGGCCCACCAAGGCAGACCTAGATGCTTGTACTTCGTACAGCTCCGTCGCACCTCGAGCCTGATACCGGCCATATACGAAGTCACCGAACTTCTAAATGTGCCCGGCATCAGGATCGAGGCATGGCGGGGTAAGCGCGGCCCGGCCCAGTGCCACCGGTGCCAACAGTTCCGGCACTCCTCGCATCACTGCCACAGGCCTCAGGCCTGTGTCCAGTACGGCGAGGAACATGCCGCTAGGGACTGCACGCGCCCCATCACTGAGCCGGCTACGTGTGCGAACTGCAAGGGGGTGCACACGGCCAACGCCACTTGCTGCCCGGTGTTTCTCAAGGAGGCCCGGGCTAAAAAAGTGTCCACCGTCGCCCGTACCAAGGCGACAAAGCCGTCCGCCAAAAAGGACGCTCCGGCCTCGCTCATGGCCGCCGCCAACCTACCCTCGTCAGCCCCCCCTACCACCAAGACGGCTGAGAAGGCGAAAAAGAAAAGAAAGAACAAGAAGAAGAAGGGCAAGAAGGAGTCGGCAGCCACTGCCTCAGCCCCCACTCCAATCACGTCCACCGCGGAGCCTGTGGTCGCTGCCCCTACCAAGGGGACAAAGGCGAAGCAGGCAACAGCCGCGAAAGCCGCATAGTCAGTGCCAACACAGGCGCAACGTGCGGGTGTGGACCCGGGAGTTGCCATGGCCTTAAGGGTGCTTAACCAAGTACTCTTGGCCGTTCAGGAGGGACGGGACCCAGTCGCCGTCATCCTGCAATGCATTGTCGATCTATGTCATGGATAGTTCGCTATGCATTGCGTACTGGAATGCCGACGGGCTGTCCCCCATGAAGGCCTCGCTCCTGAGATGTTTTCACGTTTAATTGAGGGTAGATATCGCCCTCATCAACGAGACACATCTCAGGAGCAGTACAAAAGTTAAGTTCCCCGGCTATGTCATCTACCGGGAGGAACACACCTCGCCGCATGGGCTCGCCTACCGGGGACTGCTAGTCCTGGTGAAGAGGAGCATCGTGCACCAGCCGCTGCCTACATTCACACTCCAGTCCTCTTACGCGCTCGGCGTGGAGGTTTGTATCGACCGCCGTCCAATCCGTGTGTTTGCCTACTACCGTCTGGCAGGCGTCCGTCTCGCAGTGGCAGACATCCATGCGCTGCTGGATGCCGACATCCCGACGGTGATCGCCGGCGACTTCAACGCCAAACACACGGCTTGGAATTCCAGCCATATCTGCCCAGAAGGAAGACGGCTCCTCGACGACGCAGACCGCAGCGGATACGAAGTGCTAAGACCGGAGGTGCCAACGCACTACCCCTACCAGCATGCCTTTTCACCAGACGCCATAGACCTGGTTGTCCACCGCGGCCTCCCGGCCCCCACATCCATAGACGTCCTGGATCACCATGTAGCTTCGGACCACCAGCCAGTGCTCCTTACAATCAGAGCCCCCGTTACTAGGATGTCACCGCCTCCACCCAGGTTTGTCCAATGCTGGGACAAATTTGAATCTCTGCTGAGCAAACAGCCCCTCCGCCGAGCCAAACCCCCCGAGTCGCACGAAGACGTGGACGCGCTTGCCGAGGGCCTCAGTGCTACGATTACTGTAGCACTTTGAGAGTCCCGGCGCCCCGCCCCGTCCGCCCCCTCGCGACGCCCGACCCCGGCGCACATCTTCTCTCTCATCCGAGAGAAGAGAAAGCTGCGACGCGAATGGCAGCGCTTTAGATGCCCCCGCCTCAAAACGCAGCTCAACGCGCTGGCAGCCAGAATCGCGGAAGAGCTGGAGACAGCCGCGACCGAATCCTGGCACCGCGCCATCGACAGAGCCGGCGATGATTGGCCGGGCCAATACACCGCCTGTGTCGGCAATTATCCAAGAAGCCGCCCCCCACCAGACCCCTATTGGCCGAGGACGGCACACTCCGCTACCGCCCAGAGGACCGTACGGAAATCTTCGCCGCGCACCTGGAGCGACAGTTCACGCCGAACCCAGCAGACGACAATGACGATACCATGACTGACCACGTAGTGAACTACCTTAGGACTTACTTCGAAGCCCCCTATGCCGACTGACGGCGCCATTTTCTTCTCTCCTGCGCAGGTTTGGAGGATGATTCGACGGACCAAGCCGCGGAAAGCCCCCGGCCCGGACGGCATTAGTAATGAAGCGCTGCGCCACCTACCGCCGCGAGCGACCGCGGCGGTAGGTGGCGTACCGGCCACTTCCCCGCCGCTTGGAAGCTCGGTCGGATCATCATCAAAAACATCCTTAGACCAGATAGCTACCGACCCATCACTCTGCTTTCGACCCTTTCTAAGGTATTTGAGAGGCTGATCCTCCCTCTTCTCGTGCCCCACATAGTGCCGCGGGAGGAGCAATTTGGTTTTCGCGCCAAACACTCGATTACGCAGCAGCTTGCGCGAGTGTTGCACCATCTGACCGCCGCACTAAACAAGAAGGAGCGTGCTGTAGCCGTGATATGGAGAAAGCTTTTGATCGAGTCTGGCACCCCGGGCTCGTTTACAAGTTAGCTACCTCGTCTGCACCACGGAGAGTCGTGATGATCATAGCCACTTACTTAGCTCAGCGAAGCTTTCAGGTGATAGTGGACGGCGTGTTATCGACTGTGCGTCCGGTCGCGGCCGGCGTGCCGCAGGGATCCTGTCTTTAGCCTATCTGCTACGGCAGATACACGGACGACATCCCTGTGGCAGGCGGTGCTGTGCTGGCGCTACGTGGACGACGCCGCTTTTATCACCTCGTCTCTCACGACGGAGCACGCTGTAGTTAAGATGCAGCGCGCGCTCGATGCCCTCCCCAAGTGGTTAAAGGATTGGAGGCTGACGGTCAACGTGGCGAAAACCCAGGCGATAGCCGTCGGTGCGAGGGGGACCCTGCCCCCTCTCACCATGCTCGGCAGCAATATCACCTGGTCCCCAACGGTCAAGTACCTTGGGGTCACCATAAACCGGCAGCTGACTATGTCTGCCCACGTTGGCAACTCCGTGGCGCTATGCCGAGCTGCTCGTTCTTTCCTGAGTCCCGTCTTGTCGTCCAATATCCCTCTACGAGCGAAGTTGGCAATTTGCAAGGCGTACATTTGCACTAGGCTTACCTACGCCGCCCCGGCCTGGTACGCTCTGGTCGCGGAGACTGAACGCAAACGATTGCGCGCTCAGCAATCGCTTGCGTTGCGCTCTATAGTAAAGGCCCCTCGCTTCGTGAGGAATTCGACGATAACTCGGGACACCCGGATGGCGACACAGGTCCCTCCACCAGCCCATGGTCCTTCCTACCGTCTCGGCATACGTACCGAATCTTGGGAGACGCTCACCAGGTACTTGCTAAGGGCTCTTTCCCCGGTGCGTTTCTTCACTCCCTACAAAGTCTGTGTCTTTAGCCCATCTCAATGTCACTTCTCCCCAAATGGGGCGTGAAACACCACAGCACAAGCGACTCGCGCTCGGGCAGTTCCACATCAATCGAACTCCTTCCTAATGTCAAGCCTTTTGTGTGCAAACGCACGCAACCGTCGAAAACCTTCTGCAGAGTTGACCATCTCTTGATGGTATACTGGTCCTATCTCGTTCCTGTTCCAGTCATTCAGCATCTGTTGCCGTTCCTCTTCATACAGCTGACATTCCCACAGCGCATGGTCCCGAGTTTCATCAGCTTCTCCACAGGGACATACAGGTGACTCACTGAGAGTCATCGCGTGCAGTCTGCTGTTAAAACTCCCATGTCCCGTCAGTATTTGTGACACGGCGTAGTCTGGTTCCACCCAACCGGCCGATAATCTCATTTCTACGTCTGGGAAGAATTGCGACAACTCTCTTCCTTTGTCGCTGGTCGACCAGCGCTCCTGCCATTGGGCAACAACATCTCCAAATATTCTACGTTTAAGTGCCATTTGCTCCTTGTCTGTGGCTTCCTTTGGGCACTCCTGGGCGAATCGTCCCACACGAACAACTTCTAAGTCGGCCGGTAACACCGCAGCTAGCACGGGCAGCGCTGATGTACTAACAGACCTATAAGCCTTCGTGAGCAGAATCATTGCAGGCCGTTGGGTGCGCAGCAAAGCTCGCCTCACCACGAAGATGCTTGACCGGTGCCACCAAACTGCCGCAGCGTAAGTAAGACTTGCAACATAGGTCCCTGAATACAGGACCCTAAGTGCTTTGTACCGCACGCCCCAGGTCGATGAAGATATTCTCGATATCTTCCCGAAGCAGTTACTAGCCCGCTGGCCGATAAAGTTCGCATGCTGCAAAAAGGAACACCCTTGGTCAATCACCACCCCAAGTAACTTTGCCATGCTCACGTGCGCGATCGATTTATTGTCCATACGTATCGTTGGGGGGCGCTTGAATTTGCCTTTCAAGGTGATTGTCTGCGACTTCGCAGCTGAGAAAGTCAGACGGTTCCGATGCCCCCATTCGGACACCGCCTGGAGCATATATTGTGCGTCTCGCTCTATTTTAGCTCTGGTTGGTGCCTCGATCGCGATCGTGATATCATCCGCATAGGCTGTCATGCTGACGCCCTCGGGCATCGGTAGCCTAAGGATGTCATCGAGCAGAAGATTCCATAAAGTAGGCCCTAACACCGAACCTTGGGGGCAGCCCATTGTAGACCTCTTCCACACCACCTGTCGACCCATGAATAATCCCACTCGCCGGTCTGTGAAGTAACTCACTAAGATTCTGTAAATATTTGGTGGACATCCACCCTGTTTCACTTTGAGCAGGACCATGGGCCACCAGGCGTTGTCGAAGGCCCCTGAAATATCCAAGAGTATAAGCTGGCAATAGTTTTTGGAGGTATTCGTAACTCGGTCCATAATTGCGTTAATCGCCGTAACCGTCGACTTTCCACACCTAAAACCATGCTGACTGGGTGAGATATTCCGGTGCAGACAAGGAGCGCAGGTGATAATAAGACGTTCCAGTATCTTTCTCAAAATGGGCAGCAACGTAACTGGTCTATACGCCTTTGGGTCTGTCAGGGATTTGTCATTGCCTTTTGGCAAAACCACTAGTCTTCCGGTCTTCCATATGGCTGGGAACACACCTTCTCTTATGCATGCGGAATACATATACAGCATCTCCTCTCCACTCGCTCTCCATGCTCGCTTTATGATCCGTGGCGTCAGTCCATCCATTCCCGGTGCCGTGTTTGGTAGATCTTTCACTATCCGCGCCAGTGCCTTCCGGTTGGGTGGCTCAGAGTCTCGTCCAGTCGGGGCGCACGCAGCAGCTATTCGGACCTGCCGGTGGTACGCGTCATCCTTCTCCAGGTTGTCATCAGGACACAGCGCGCGTAGGAGCCCAGACATGGTCTCCTCTCCAGTTTCTGCATGTCCTTCCATGAGCTTCATTCCGTACATCACGTTGGGTGGGGGGCGGACTCTGCCAGAGGCAGCTCGATAAGCCATCCCCCACGGCTCATCGTTACCGGATTCCGCCACTTTGCGGTAAAAGGTGATCTCCGCGCTCCTCATTGCCTCTTTGTAGTGATTTCTCACAACATTGAGTTCATTCTTCAAATGAGTTTCCTGCTCACCTCCTCTCTTCCGCGACTTCTGCCAATTCCTACGCGCACTGTACACTTCCTTCCTGAGTTTGTCCAGTGCAGGTGTCCACCACTCGTACCCACCGGTGTCTGCCTTTTTGCGTTTGCCCAGACATTCGCTTGCCGTCCGTGTCAGTATGTCTGTGTACTCATTACAGATATCCTCAGCTGGTCTCCTGAGTTGCAGACGTCCTACTCGGTAGTGCAAAGCTGAGCAAAAGTTCGCCCAGTTTACGCCACGGTCTTTGTAAGATGGCTGCATCTGACCCTGGCCAGCAACTCCCACCCGCGATCGCACCGCTGTATCGCCTAGTCTAAATGTGATCAGCTGATGATCGCTCAAGCTTGCTCCTTCCCTTACAGTCCACTCCGACACAGTGATTCCTCTTGTAGTGAGTGTCAGGTCCACATTTGAGTATCCGTTGGGGCCGTGAAATGTTGGGGGTTGACCTTCCTTGTTATGGAGTAAAAGAGCTCGTCCCAGGATAAATCATTCCACCCGGATGGAGAGTCTCGATGACTTCGTTGGCCGCCTGAGTGCCAGGATGTTTGCCCGCGCGGGGCAGTCATCCTTTGCCCACTTGCGCGAGATTGCGCGGTACCATCGACGCCCCCCCGACAGACGACCGTATCCGCGGGACCTAGTCCCGCTGGATACTGACTAGGACGGACAGCGACACCATGACCACCCAGCTGGCTCGAGACCGCTCACCGGACGTTCCACTCCTCGCAGGGAGGAACTATGCCGATGGGGTCCGGACTCGCCAGCGGGGTTTTCCCGGATTGACACCAAGGCCTGTTAAAGGCCGCGCCAGTGCCCCGTGCATCGCAGTGTACGGCGAACGCGACTACTGAGATGGACCATTGTCCAGAGCAGTTTCTCCGACCCCCACCCGGGGCCGTGAGCATATCCAGAGGGTGCGGCAGTCTTGGCTCTGGCGTGGCTCGATGCACATGTTGTACCTAGCTTGCTTATCTAAGACGCATTGGATAATTAATTTGTAACAGAATTCATTATTATTAAAATATCTTTTGAAGCTCACCGTGCGATGATATAGATTCTGGCTATTGTAGAGATGTGGGTTAGGTAGAAATAAAAGATGACTTGTTATCTCGACGTACACATTTATTCTGTGTAATATATCAATACAATCGTTTATATATATGAACGAATATTAGGAAAAATAGGGATACACTACAACTCCCAATTTACAAGAAAAAAAAAATACCATTAAGTAATTTTTTTTTTTTACGTTTAACTACAAGCTTAAAATTAGGTAAACTTAAGATCTAAACTTATTTGTCCGATTTTTATGGACAGTGTCTATTTTATTATCTTTAATTATAACAACATTAGGTGTTTTATCTTGCACTACCTCAAACGGCCTGTCGTATACATTGTTGAACTTTGTACCGGTTTCGTTTTTCAATAATAATAAGTCACCTGGCTTATAACTAGTAGGGTTGACATAACAATCATAACGTTGCTTCTGGCTATTTTTAGACAATAACAAATTATTTCGAGCCTGTTGTTGTGAGGTTTGTATTTTATATTTTAGAACACGGGGGTAATTTTCACTATTATACAGTTTATTCACTTGGCCTGATACTAAGTTACTTGGCAATGTTCACGTCCTACCGAAAACCAGTTCGTAAGGCGTAAACTTTGTTGAACTATGCACGGTGGTATTATAAGCAAAACACCAGAAGGGAACCCATGTGCTCCACTCTTTAGACTCATTATTTGTTTGAATGCGTAAATAACTGTTTAAATTTTTATGTGTGTTCTCCAGGGAACCTATTGATTGATGATGGTAAGCGGTACTAGATAGCTGTTTTATATTTAATAACTTGCAAACTTCACTCATTGTTGCAGATATGAAATCTGTTCCCCTATCACTAGCTATTTCACGCGGCACACCATAACGTAAAATAAAGTTTTCGACGAAAGCCTTTGCTACGCTAATTGAATCCTTACGTTCTAATGCATAAGCTTCAACATACTTAGATAGTTCACATTGTATTGTGAGAATATATGACTTATTGTAATAATCCTTATCTAAGGGCCCTATAATATCTAAGAAAATCTTATCGAAAGCAGCGGTGGCTGTCGTGGTGACAACCATCGGTTGTTTTGTATTCACCGAATGCTTCTGCATTTGGCATTTTTAGGGTTCCGTAGCCAAAATGGCAAAAACGGAACCCTTATAGTTTCGTCATGTCCGTCTGTCCGTCTGTCCGTCTGTCACAGCCGATTTACTCGGAAACTATAAGTACTACAGTGATGAAATTTGATGGGAATATGTGTTGTATGAACCGCTACAAAAATATGACACTAAATAGTAAAAAAAAGAATTGGGGGTGGGGCCCCCCATACATGTAACTGAGGGATGAAATTTTTTTTTTCGATGTACATACCCGTGTGGGGTATCAATGGAAAGGTCTTTTAAAATGATATAAAGTTTTCTAAAAAACATTTTTCTTAAAGTGAACGGTTTTTGAGATATCAGCTCTCAAAGTCGTAAAAAGTATGTCCCCCCCCCTCTATTTTTATAACTACGGGGTATAAAATTCTAAAAAAAATAGAGGTGATGCATGCTAATTAACTCTTTCAACGATTTTTGGTTTGATCAAAGTATCTCTTATAGTTTTTGAGATAGGTTGATTTAACTGTAATTTTGGTTAAGTTATTGTGCTTACACTGAAAACGATGGCTGAACCTTATAAGATAGATCAAAAAATATAATTATATTTGCTGCTACGGAACCCTTTGTGCGCGAGCCCGACTCGCACTTGGCCGGTTTTTTTTGCATCTACTTACAAATTCCGTTACGTCACTTTCCATCCCCTGCCAAAAATAATATCGTTTAATATTATTTAACATGCGCCGTATTCCGGCATGGCCACTAGTGGGGAGTAGATGAAAGTCGTTTAAGATCACGATTTTATCGTCTCTAGTTATAATTCTCCGTACTCCGTTTAATAAACATAAACGTGGCCCGGACCACTTTTGATTGTCATTTATTTTTCTGGTTAACCATCTCACATATTCTTCGTTATTCTCATTTTTAATTATAAACACTTCCTCAATATTTTTAGACTTACATAAACACTCTAACTCACTCACGCAGTCGTCTCGCGCCTGACATGATCGTGAAGGAAGGCATGTAAATATTGTCCTTTCCTGGGGTTTAAAAATAAAAAAGTCATGTAATTCCGTACATCCTCTCATACTATTCAACTTGCCTGCAGGAACAAGTTGAAGCTCTACAGAATTTCTTAAGAAAGGTCTCCACGACTTTTGGGTGATCAGTCCGACAGTCAATGGGGATATTATCAGTCAATAAATCCTTGTCTGTCATTCTTTCCTCATCTAATCTTTTCTTTTGTCCTCTAGTCATGACATTCACGTGGTCACTCATGCCTTTTAACTCATCTGACGTTAATACTATCCTCGACAAAGCATCTGCCATATTATTTTGACCTTTTATATATTCTATTTTAAAATCATATTCGTCTAAAGTGAGCCTAAATTTTGTTAAACGGCTAGACGGGTTGTTCATGCCGTATAAATAAATACGTGGTCGGTGGTCGGTAAAAATGTTGAACTTGCGACCGTACAAATATGGTCGAAAATATTTTACAGACCATACGACTGCTAGCATTTCTTTTTCTATTGTCGGATAGTTTAGTTCGGCTTTATTTAATGCCCGACTGCCGTATGACACCGGAAGTCCGTTTGCATTACATAAAACTGAACCTATTGCTTTGCCTGATGCGTCTGTGTATAAATGAAATTCGTTTTCTTCTGAAAAATCAGGATATTGAAGCACTGGAGGCTGAATTAAACAACTTTTTAGTTTTAAGAAGGAATTTTGACATTCATTTGTCCTAATGAAGGGGGCATGTCTTTTGCTTAAATTATTTAATGGTTTTGTAATGTCTGCAAAATTTTTAATGAAACGTCGGTAATAGTTAGAGAAAGCCACAAAGCGTTTAACTTCGTCAGCGTTTTTGGGTACGGGGTAGTTTTCTAAAATTTTAATTTTTACTGGGTCGGGTTTGACACCGTCAGAACTTACAACGTGACCCAAATACAAAATTTATTTTTTCAAAAACTCACACTTTTTTGGGTTGAGCTTTAAGTTAACTTTTCTAAGTCTTGTGAAAACATCAACTAAATTTTTATTGTGGAGATTCAAATTACGTCCAAAAATAATTAGGTCATCCAAGTACACTAGGCATTTTTCATAATTTAATCCGGACAATGCCACTGTCATTGCTCTTGAAAACGCACTGGGACTTGTTTTAAGACCCATCGGAAATCTTTTCATGTGATACTGTTTATCAAAAGTAAATGCGGTGCATTTACGACTTTCTGGCTCGAGATCAAACTGATAAAATGAATTTTGCATATCTAAAGTGCTGAAATAAATAGCTCCTGAAAGGGAATCTAGTATATCTAGAATATTTGGCAATGGGAATCGATCATCCAAAATATTTTTATTCAATTCCCGATAGTCAATCACTAATCTAAATTTTTTATTTAAACCATCAGATTTTTTAGGTACAAATAGCAGCCCAACAATGTCAAAACGATAATGTAATTCAATTATTAGTGAATTCTCATTAAAAAGACAATATTTAATTATGAAAATTAGAATATTTGTTTCATAGATAAACAGTTTAAACTGAAGAATTAATGATTTTATATCGAATAACAGGAAAGCGCTGAGAAGTTACTACAATCGACGCTAGATGGCGCTAGTGGTAGAAAAAGACAGGAACCTGACCCCCACCACACCTGAACCCCCCACACCCCCGCATCCCCCTCCGGACCCACCCCCTCCCTGCCCCCGACCACGACTCCGAATCCTGCCCGCCCAGCAGGAAACGGTTGACGACGGCCAGGAATGGCTAGACGGTCTGAGAGACCGACTGAGGGAGATGTATAAAAACATTAAAAAATAAGTAGATGGGAAAAAAAAAAAAAAAAAAAAAAAAAAAAAACCATCTCCCTCTGACTTGACAGAGACTAACCAGTCCCCCCTCCCAGACAGACGAGTGCGACCGGGCAGCAGGCAGGCCCTCCGGGGTCGAAGACCGCCCCAACAGCACCGTGTCGGGAGGCCTCCTCTCCTGAAGCACGACACAGTGCCACAAGATGGCACGAGAAGCAGCCCGGGTAAAGGGTTTACCCCGTACGCCCGAACCGCACCAAAAGGTGCGAAGATAACCGGATTGGATTGGCAGGAACCTGAATGATAAAATGTTAATTATTTTTCTGAAAACAAGCAGAATGAGTTTAATTACGTAACGACGTGTTACACTTTAACAGAGGAGATGACACTGCGGGATTTTTCTGAGTTTGAAGAGCGTTTGTATTCGAACTATTTCTGTTACGACAGTTACCCATGGTATGACCTGCCTTTTTACAATAATTACAATATGGAAGGTTTGGTCTAATATCGACAGAGTATCGGACTCGTTTTGGCTGGGACTGGTTTGAACTGCTCGGATGGGGACGCTTGGCGCGAATAGAGGAAGCAACAGAAATTAACTCTGGTACAGATGTGGCATTCATTAGTTCAATCCTGAGGCGTTCGTCATTCACGGTTCCTATCACAGCTTCCACTGCGTCAGTTTTGTCTAGCCTATCTTTCGTCACACGTCTCCAGAGGATCCATGACTGTGATAAAAATTCCGCGATGTCTAAGGATGGGTTGTAAGAGTGCTCTCTGAACTTGAGTACGTCACGAGAGTAACGGCTTTCTGGTTCAAAAGTTGTAACTATATTTTGGCACAACTCTTCCCAAGTTGACGTTGTTACGAGCCAATCATCCGCCCACATTTTAGCACGACCTTTGAGTAAACTTGTTACTTTCATGCGGATGTCATAATCACTAAATTGGTAAGTACTTTTAGCCTTAGAAATGTGATCACACCAGTCTCTAACCCCTACGTTACCATCGGGGTCGAATGATGGCAGGAAAATTTCCGTTATCTTGACCTTGTCACTATTTTGCTGGTTCAGTAGACGCTTACTCATAGATTTCATCATCATGATCATATTTGAGAAAAATTCAGATGGTACGTTACCGGACTGTGGCGGTAGCGTATGTGGTTGAGTGTTTACTGCAGGCTGCACTGCGGGCGGCACCGGAGCAGTAGCAGTCGTCGCGGCTGCCGATGGGATCCCATTCGGCTCGCTCGCAGCCGCCTCAGCATCAGGGTCGTTCATGTTGCACGACGCTTGAATATTCGGAGCAGTCAGGTAGCAGGATGGATATCTGAAACGTATAAAGATGACCGGGACAGAAAAGAGATCGCTGAGCGATCCCACTTCTGATGTCGAAGAAGAACCATGCTTGCAAGTTTTTAAAAAGTTAGGACAGGACCGGTGGCCTCCACACAGCCACTAACTTACTAACCAGTTATCTATGAAGCTATGCTTTCGCAAAACTGAGAGAGTTCACACCTTATTTATTTTTCTACTGCTTTAGAGAACTAATTTCGGATGGAAATAGAAATAAAAGAGTAAAATAAATTAACCAAAGTTTTATTTTTGACCAGAGTTTCTACTTACATTGGTTATCGGTCCAAAATCACAACACAGAATGAGCTTCGCGCTCCATATTTCGATTGCCTGCCCGCCATCTAGCCCGCCAAATCCAACTTCCGTTGATTTGTCGTCAGATGGCGTTGCAAGCGCTCAATCAGTTACTTAAATTTACATTAATTTGCGTCTAATTACTTACAAAGCAATTACATAATTCATTATTTATTTACTAAAGCTTTTTCTAAAATAATTCAAGCCAAGAAGCCAACTATAAGCAAATATAGGAACTTACTTTTAAAATATCGTCGTAACTTGTTAGTCAAAACAGCGAGTTATAAAACAATAAATAATTAAATCTCGTCCTAATAAATTCGATACACGTTTTAATAATATTTTTCTATTTTTAATTGTCAATAACAAAATAGACTTTAATTTAGAAAAATCTAAATACGGCAGTTCCGCCCGCAGCCGGAAACTACCAAGGAAAGCAAAGTATTAAATCAATTTAAACTTAATTTTCATCGAAATAAATCCGCTTCATGTTTTAGTAGTATTTATCAATTTTACAGCATCTATAACAAACTAGATTTTATTTTATTACAGATCCCAGTTAAACACTTCCGCCCTTGACGTGCTAAAGTAACTCGTTAGCCAAACGAGTGTTTTTAAAAATCATTTTGAATTAATTTATTACATAATTGTTTAGATAACGCTTTTAAATTTAAATAATAAATCGTGATTTTAGATCAGTAATTTCAAAGTAAATTATAAGTAATTAAAATTTCGAAGGAAGTGTTTGCCGCGGTAAATACTATGGCGCGAGCGAAGGTATTTCCCGCGTCAAAACACTACCAACATAAGTATTCATAATAAATAAATGACTATGTTATCAATTACAATGCAGCAAGTAATATTTACTGATTTTAGGATAACATTTTAAACGATAATTATTTGTTATAAATTCCAATAATTTATGATCAATAATTGGTGGTGGTTATGTAGAAAATCAATGCGGCGACACGGCCATTCTGATATGCGATGCGTGCTCTGCGTCGCTCCACATGCTCTTCACTTCATTTCGCCCTGGACTTGGTTGATGTTTGATTTCTGGAAATAAAATTTTTATGTTTTGAGGCTTGGTACTTACACAGTACACCATGCCCTAACAGTACTTTGATGGGATTGGATATCTCCTCAAGATATTCAATTTAGGTATTTATTGTTAAATGTTTTACATGATATTTACATACCTGTACATAGTATTTTAAACATGTAAATAGTTGCTCACTATTAAGATGAATAAAGTAAGTAATCAAAATGCGCTGACAATCCACACTGAACGTCAAACCGTAAAGCATGGTATTTATTTCACAGTAAATATTAGGTGAATAGGCTGGAGAATGTCCCAGGACATCCAGACTTCACTATTTTGAAATAATTGTTCCGACCGGGAATTGAACCCGGGCCACTTGGCTACCACAACACTTAGCCAATCCATAATAAAAGTAGCCTCAAGCATAGTTTGAAGTCAACTCGTGAATAAATTGAATTAAATTTTTAAGGTAGGTATGCAATTCTATTATGTCTGTCCACTCCACGTGACTACAGATTTTTCAATGATGATGATATAAAGTAGGTACATTTTTTTTTTTATGTTATAGGTAGCAGGCGAGCAGGCGGATCACATATGTGTTAATATTAGGATCTGCTCACTCCACGTGACCACAGATTTTTCAATGATGATGATATGTACATGTGTTATTATTAGGATCTGCTCACTCCACGTGACCACAGATTTTTCGATGATGATATAAGTAGGTATATGTGTAAGTATTAGGATCCGCTCACTCCACGTGACAACAATTTTTTTTTTAATTAATTTTTTTTTTATTATTATTTTCTTCATTTGTGTGTGTGTGTGTATGAGTGTGTGAGTGTGGTGTGTGTGTGCGTGTGTGTGTGTGCGTGTGTTAGGTTTAAGTTATGGGAATTCCTCACCGGGAATAATTTCTTGGACTTGAATCTTCAGTCTGTTGAGTTTGCTGCCTGTTCATTGGCCGCAGTAGTCGCTCGAGTCGGCGATCGATCAGTAGAGGGCGGCGCGATGCCGGATGGTCCAGGTTCTTGGTGGTCTGGGGGCGACACGGTCTCCTGTCCAGGTGTGCCTGGTTGCGGAGCGCGCCGTAGCTGATCATGTGCGACCTTGCGTGGCCGTCCATGGTGACCCACTACCTTCTTCACAAGATAGCGGTCATTTTCGAGAACTCTGTAAACTTCGTAAGGCACACTAAATTTCAAATCTAAAGATGTCTGGTTTCTAGGGTTGTTTTTTATTAATACGAAATCTCCTCGCTGAAAATTACGAACTTGTGCTCTACCTCAATTGAACCTTATTTTATCTTTTGCAGATTGATCAATAATTTTTTGCTGTACATGTCTTTCTAGCATTTCAAAATCAATAGATGCATTATCGAAATTAACTAGGTTCAATAGCTCAGGTGGAACACAGTTTCGTCGTCGAGTAAGAAGTGTAAGAGGTGTTGTTCCAGTAGTACGATGCACCGTGCAGTTAAGTGCAAGCTGGAGACTCTCCAGTGCAGTATGCCAGTCTGGAGTGTCGTAATTTTTTATCATTACGAGGCCATTTTTTAGAGTAGCCATAACTCTTTCTACTTGGCCGTTACCTCTGCTTGCTCCTGGAGATATAGCGTGTATTTCAATTCCAAATCTGTCACAGTATCTTTTATATTCGCCTAGAAACTCGCGGCCACCATCCACTATGATCTGCCTTGGTGCACCAAAGAGATGGATCACCTGTTTTAGGGCTGCAAGCGTACTGTGTTGGCTTTTGTCATTTGTGTGACGAAGCAGGACATACTTTGTGTAAGCATCGATTGTTACCACGACGTATTCCTGCTCGTTAGGAGTGCCCAGTTTGCCGGTAATGTCCATGTGTAGGACTTCAAATGGCACTGTCGGCTTACTGATGGGGTGAAGCTGTACTTGCGTAGCTCCAGAAGTTTGTTTAGATGTTCTACATACCACACAGTTGTCTACAAAATCCCTCACGATGGTGGTCATTTTGTCAAAATGATAAGTCTCTTGTATTTTATGGAGGGTCTTCTCCCAGCCCGGATGTTTAAATGCAGTGTGGAAAGTATTTATAAGGCTCCACTGAAAAGCTTTTGGAACAACAATTAGTTTCTGTGTGCCTAGAGTCTCGTGTCGCTTTTCAAACTTGAGCACGTTATCTTCCAAGAGGTATCCGGGAACTTGATTTCCATTATGTATGTCGTCTATGATAGGTCTCAACACGCCATCTCGTCGTTGTTCTATGTTAAGCCATTCTAGATTCATTGTAGTCAGGTTGACGCTTAGGGGATCGGGATTTCGGCTTAGAAAGTCCGCATGTTGCATCCGCTCGCCCTTCCTGTACTCTATATAGAAATCGAAATTTTGTAGGTACGCCCACCATCTATGTATACGAGGTAACAGATCCTGTTTGTGCTTAGATGCTTTGAGTGCGTTACAATCGGTAATTACTTTAAATTTTCGCCCATACAAAAAGTGGCGAAAGTTTTTTATGGCACGGACAACCGCAAGGGTTTCCAGTTCGTACGAGTGATAGCGACTCTTTGTATCAGTGGTACGCATGCTGAAATAGGCCACGACATGCTGTCTGCCGTTTATGATTTGGACTAGAATTGCTCCCAAACCGAGACTGCTGGCATCAGTGAACAATTCAATTGGCTCTCCTTCTTGGAATATGGTAAGGACGGGTGTGGAAGTGAGACAGTCAATTATTTTCTGACGTGCCTGTTCATGAACATGAGTCCATTGCCACTGAGCGCCTTGTTTGGTCAATTTTTTTTTTTTTTTTTTTTTTTTTTTTATGTGATAGGTAGCAGGCGAGCAGGCGGAATTCATATAGGGGAGCCATAATTCGGGCAAAATCGGGGATAAACCGTCTGAAATAACCAGCCAACCCATTGAACTGGCGGACTTGCTTAGGTGTGCTTGGTACTGGTGCTTTTAAAAGAGCTTCGATCTTTTTGGGACTAAGGCGAACTTGCCCATTCTCTACAACATTACCTAGATATTCAATGGATTGCTTGAAAAAGAGACATTTGTTAATATTTATCGAAAATCCGGATTTTCGAAGGGCAATAAAAATCCTTTCTAAATTCGAGAGACCGGAAGCAAAATCACGGCTTTTGCTGATGACGTCATCTATGTATACCTGAGCTACGCTATCTGTTTGATTATCGCCATTAGAATTGGCACTACCAGGGTTTAAGAGAGACCCTAATGCTCTATTTATGCACCTTTGATACACAGACGAAGCATTACAAAGCCCAAAGGGCATTGTAAGGTATTCATAGAGTCCGTCTGGTGTTATAAAGGCGGTTTTTTCGATAGAGTCGTCTGCTATGGGGATTTGGTGAAATCCTGAGGCCATGTCGAGGGAGGTACAATACTGACCGCCAGCCAATTGATCAATTTGGTCTGCAATCAATGGCAGGGGGTAATGATCACGTATAGTATTCGCATTTAATTCCCTGTAATCTATGCACATGCGGTCATCACCGTTCTTTTTTTTTTACTAAAATGACAGGACTAGAGTATGGTGATCTACTTTCACGGATAATATTGTTATCAATTAATTCCTTGACTATTTCTTTAACTTTTTCCCGTTCGACGGGACTGAGTCTGTACGGTCTACGTTCAACAAATTTATCTTTATTTTTCAAACGGATTTCTAACATGCCTGTATTAACGCGAGATGTGGTAAAGCCGCGAGTGAATATATCAGAATATTTGTTCAGTAGAATTAAGAGAAGCTCTATTTGCAATTCGTTAGTTAAGTCATGATCTAGATTTTCAAACAAAGGACTTTCAGACCGCATGTGCATCACTCGGGGTTGTGCACACAGTGTAGCTGTTCCCTGTGTTACAATGACGCTAAGGCCGCTATCCTGGAGGATATCTGCGCCTATCAAAACGTCAGTTGTCATTTCATAGTCTGGTAAAACGTGAAACAGGATTTCAATATTGATACCATCAATGACACATATGGTCGTCAAGGTGTTCATAGAAATCACTGGAAATGACCCTATACCTCATCAGATTGACCGTCAGATGCCTACGCCCCGGCAATTTACTAGCAATTGACTCTCTGATAACAGAGCGCTCAGCACCGCTATCAAACACGGTATTTATCAAGGTATCACCCACGCGCATTCGCATCGTATTTAATTTGGAAGCATTTTTCGAAATGGAGTTAACATTAGAAGACATTTGCTTTTCACGGCGATAACAGGTGTCAAAAGTATGACCGGGTTTTGAGCAAAAAGAACAATGCTTATCATTTGGCTTTTGTAACCTGTGTGCCTAGGATCTTATGAGGCTGTATGTAAAGCTAGCTCCGTGGGTTCTGAGGCGCTCACAGGAATCTAACCAAAAGCTGTGAGAGGGCGCCACTTGCTTTAACTCACCAAGCAAGAAAGACATTTATCAAAATCAAGGGAGTTAAATAAAAAGATTGTATATGTCGCATCCGGTCACAGATCATAAACGACGAGAAGCAAGCGCGCCAAGCGGTGACAGCGGGAACTACGATTCCGCGCGTTTTCGGTCGTTTCGCGCGCTTCGACAGAGTCGTGACGTTATCGGCGAGGAGCGATTGGAGGGAGTTTGATTCTGACCGTCGCCGAGTAAACATCGCGGAACTGTCCCGCTACTCGTTAAGTGTTTTAGTGTTCAAATGAAGACCTAGATACCTAGAGTTGCGATTGTAATAGTTTCAGTGGTGTAATTAAATCAGTTAAGTGTGTAACCCGGTGATTTTCATTGCACGATCCCTATTTCTGCCCACACTATGCCTGTACGCTCTGGACCTAACCCCTGACTTTCCGACATCAGAAGTGGGACTAAATCGTGCCAATGAAACCACTCGGAGTGAAAATAACAATGAGACTCGGTGGCGGTTACTCTTTGAGATTCTGAGACTCAAGTGTGCGGTTACTTTTTGAAATTCAAAATCGTGCGTGACGTTATCCAAGCTTTAAAAGACTCCTACTGTGATTCCGATGCTCGTTCTTCGCGGATTTGTGCATGAGTGGAAATGCACAGGAAGGCAGTCAGCTCATAATGACCATCACGGACGAATCTGATAAATGTTCGAGCGGAAGCTGGCAACTACAAACGGTCGAGACTTTCGTCGGTATCACAAATCAAAATTGTTATGCCTGTGGAAAGCTAGGGCATACGCAAGTTGATTGCCGAAAAAGGAAACATGAAGCGAAGAAACCTTCTCCTGCCCCAACTACATCGAGCGCGGGGCAACGCCAGCAGGCCAGTGGCAGCCTTGCGGTCTGCTACAGGTGCGGAGCAGCGAGCCACATCGCCAGCCGCTATCCAGCCGGCGGGTCCAGCGCCGCGGCTTCGGTCGGGAGGCGTGTCAACCTGTGTGTGGTCCAATCTCCATCCGGAACCTTGAACGATCTGGTACGTGTGTTCGTAGATGAGAGAAAGCGTTGCGAGTAAATTTAGTAGCTATCTAATTAATTGTTTTTTTTCGTTATAAATGTTGTCAAGTTGAAATTAATGATTTTACAATAGAAACAGTTACGTTTTAATAAGTCGGAGATTATTAAAAACGGGTTTTGTGTTAGCATTTATCTGCGATTGATTTTATTTTGATGCGGGAAACAGTGATAAGAATATGCAATCTCACGGAAATATGTTTCCCACCGAGATACAGTTTTCACTCGATAGACGGACGGATATTTCACAAGCTCAATATATCCTGGGCTTGCTAATATTTTAAAATAATATTGGACGTCCCTATGAGCTAACTTAGGATGCAATAAACTTAAACCAGAGATTAGACTAGCTTAATTGGTCTAAATTGCACTATGTAACGCGGTTGGTTGCAAAAAGTACCTAGTCTGTTAGAATTGAAAATAGGATCGGGAAGGTAGGCAGCCGCTGAATCTGATGTTTTTTTGACTGCTCAGTACCGGAAGTAGGTTAAGATGAAGCTAGTGCTTTAGCCGTAGAGAATATTAGGAAAAATGCATTTACGATAGACTTAGGTTTGATTATAACAAAGTACCTACAACTTAAAAAGCTCTGTTTGTGATTTTTTATTCCTGAAAAATGAGGAACGCAATCAGGTCAAATTAGACCCGAAGTTTAAAGGACCGTCTAAGATGGTGGAAGCCCTAGATGGTGACCGTTACACGCTAAAAGCGCTAAATTCTAATCGAACCTACAAATATGCACACGATAGGTTGCGCAGGATGCCAGTAGGTCATGTACCAGTCGAGGTTAAAGTAGAGATACATAGTGAGCCTAGTGTTGAGAAATAGCGCCATAGTGTGTGATATGGTGGAAGCTTGAGTGGGTGCACTAACGGCCGTAAAAGAGTCGACCGTACCAGTAGTCATTACGTAGTCGTAGCCCGGTAGAAATCGGCGTCTCTTGGGGAAACCTAAAGAGTCCGTGGGTGCGCGATGCGCGTTTGGCTCTGGCGGAGGTCGTGGTCTAAGGAGACCGTAGTGTGTAGTCGGAGGGCGATGCACACGTGAGCGTGTGGATGCTCGTATGAGGAAAACCAGGAGTGTTTTCAGTTCGGCCGTGGGGCCGTGGCGTTAGAGGGGTCACTCGAGGTTTTTGCTAGTGTACATAGTTGATGTTGATGAGAATAAATGAAGAGATCGAAGGGCACATGACTCTTGTTTATTGTTTTTCGTTTGTTAAGTGTGCGATTCAATGTTGTGTTCCCTAGAATCAATGTAAAGTAATGGGGGTTCCCTACGTTACTTCGAAAGTCGTTTCATCGATTTTTATTTCATCGAAAACTATTCATCGAATACTCTATTGATCGACGCATCATTTCAACGAAGTTTTAATTTACCGATGTAACGACTCATCGAAAAACTTTTTATCGAAATTCATTTCACCGACCATACATTTCACCGACATATCATTTAGTCGATGTAACGTTTCATCGAATTTTACGTGAAGGACTAGTGGGCTACATTATATTAATATACTTTATGATTATGATATTACCTATGGTATTACCTATTTTAGAAAGTTTACATGTGTATCTATCTATCTATTGTGTATTCTTCGCGCCATTTTTCTACGACATCAATTATAGCTGTAATTCTAATCAAGCTATATTTTTATAGACTATAGGAAAAATCAAATATCAATAATTATAATCAAATATCAATTTATTTTAATTATGCAATTTCCCTTTATGGTTGATACCCCCTTTTTGTTACACCCTGTATATATTAGGTATATATTAGGTAGGTTGTTTTGATCTATGTTAATATATCAAAACAATTCGTCTTCAAAAAACAATATTTAAACCTTTTCTATTTTAATAACGCCACTTCCTATGTCACTAATTATTATTATTATCTGTTAACTATGAACTAAAAGCCTTATTAATGACAAAATGATTGTACTGTGTTTGATAACATGCACAGACTAACTATTACTCATGGGATTTTGTATGACAAGGAAAAATAAAAAATATATAGAAGTACCCTTACAAAAACCCTAATAAATCAATCGTAAAACGCCTAGTCAAAATACACATGTAAACTTTCTAAAATAGGTAATACCATAGGTAATATCATAATCATAAAGTATATTTTAATGTAATGTAGCCCACTAGTCCTTCACGTAAAATTCGATGAAACGTTACATCGACTAAATGATATGTCGGTGAAATGTATGGTCGGTGAAATGAATTTCGATAAAAAGTTTTTCGATGAGTCGTTACATCGGTAAATTAAAACTTCGTTGAAATGATGCGTCGATCAATAGAGTATTCGATGAATAGTTTTCGATGAAATAAAAATCGGTGAAACGACTTTCGAAGTAACGTAGGGAACCCTGGAGATAGAAAGCTAGGTTTTCAGTAGCTTTATAATTTGTAGAGTTCCTTAAGATGCTAAATGAAGTTGCTTTATTTTAAAATCATTTGGTAGATTTGGACGAGGTTAGACTTACGATAATATTGCAAAATTCGCGAGTTACAATAAGTCTCGATTTGATGGTACGATGTTTTGATTGAAAACGAAGAAAATAATCAGATTAAGCTAGATGCTAAGTTTAGAGAGCCGTTTGAAGATCTTAGATGGAGATCGTTATGTTCTAAAATCGCTGAGTTCTAGGCGCACTTACAAATACGCGCGTGATAGGCTAAGAAAGTTCCCTGATAATGACGAAATCATTGAAGAAATCGATCATGATGATATAGAGTCCGAGAGTTCGTAAACATTGTTTCGGTATAGAGATTCGGATTGCATTAAGTTTTGTGCTGGTATGTGTTGATGGCATCAGAGGTTATTCGTAGCCGTAGCTCGAGAGAAATCGGTGTCTGCTTTGTGTAGTCCGTGAGTACGCAGTACGCGGATAACTCTGGTGGGTGTTGGGTTTCCTTGGGAAGCCGTGGCACCTGGAGGGTTCGGTGACGTGGCATAGAGAGATGCACGTAAATGAAGTGGGTGAAAGAGACCACATATGTTCTATTGGTCCAAGGGGACCATGTGTTGGTTGTAAGAGACCATGCTGGACAAAGTTGAAATGCAATCTTTCTTATTAGTTGAATGTTTGTAAAATTGCAATTGTATGTGCAACAGGACTATGTAGAACTTGATGATTTCTTCTCTGAGTTGTACATGGGAGTACCATGTAGTCATTGTTTATTCTCGTAAAATTATCATTTTGAGTACTAATTTGTTATTATGAGACGAACGCCTTATCTTCGTGTTATTTTAATTAAAAGAGCAATGTAACCTCTTGCTGTCTTAAACGTCGTTACATTACATTGAATCAAATGAGGTTGATGATGATTAATAAAGTTACGTTTTCCAATGTAGTGTCTCTATTATTTGAAAATCCCTAGTCAACGAGCTTAGGTGTAATACTAGGTCAGGGAAAGCCGAGCAACACGATACTGTGCGAATGTATCTCTTGATCTCGTTTCTAAAATTATAATCTGTAGTGGTAAACCCTTAAATTGTAACAAACCTGTTTGGTTAGCTATTATGATAGCTTGTTAGTAATTGCAGTTGATGGTGTTAGAGTAAAGGAAACAATCGTGAGAAACTTTTTGGATTTCTTTATTTTTGGAGACAGATTAGGTCCAATAGAGTAAGGACTGGCCGAGCGGATACTGTGCTGTCTTTGTATTGTTACAGATTTACACACGAGGACGTGTGTCATCGCAGGATGGCCGTGTCGCATCCGGTCACAGATCATAAACGACGAGAAGCAAGCGCGCCAAGCGGTGACAGCGGGAACTACGATTCCGCGCGTTTTCGCTCGTTTCGCGCGCTTCGACAGAGTCGTGACGTTATCGGCGAGGAGCGATTGGAGGGAGTTTGATTCTGACCGTCGCCGAGTAAACATCGCGGAACTGTCCCGCTACTCGTTCAGTGTTTTAGTGTTCAAATTAAGACCTAGATACCTAGAGTTGCGATTGTAATAGTTTCAGTGGTGTAATTAAATCAGTTAAGTGTGTAACCCGGTGATTTTCATTGCACGATCCCTATTTCTGCCCACACTATGCCTGTACGCTCTGGACCTAACCCCTGACGTTCCGACATATATATGAGGGCTGAATGTGTATTTTTCAATAAATTGTTGTAAACACATGCAATAAAACGAGTTAAAAATAAAACGAGTTAAATTTTGTTTCTGGCTAAGTCGCTTAGCTCTAAAAATCTAACTAGACTTAAACAAGTAGCCTTAGTCTAAACTACACATATAGTAAACAATCCTATGTTTAAGGAGCAGGAATAATCATCATATTGCGAGGAAAACCTCGAACAATACTTCAGAGACGGCCTACTCCGGAGTAAGAAAAATTAAATTAAAAAAAGAATGTACCTTACATAAGCATTACAGTACTTAATGCTAAATGCAGTTACTGGCAGTCCCACGACGACCACGGAGACCCCTCCAAGTGTCAGCCACGCATGGTTTGCAACGGCAGACAGGTTATATTTCCCGGAGTGTTCCTTAACGGGCCCGACCAGTATCCATGCATAAAAGGGGCTTTATATGCCTGAAATGTGCACACAAAGGAAGCATTAGCACAGCTAGCAAACACAAGATGGTGCAGCTGTGGGAAGAAAGTGTTACATAACACTACACGTGGTGCAATGCGATAAACCAAAATCTTCAGCGCACAGTGATTGATGCACAGTCTTAAAACGCAGTAAAGGCGATGAAGAAAAAGAAAATGGGAAATAATTTAAGCATGCTTACCCATGAAGAAGATTATGTATGTAGCATTCAGCCCATCAGTATTTTGTTTAAAAATATATATTTTCTATGACGACGTTACAATTAAAGCCTAAAACAATAGAGATTCGTTTAGCACACGCGAAAATCACTGAGAGAACACGAGGATTTGAGTTACGTAACAACCCAAGCCAACTTATCAATTTACGGCGTACAAGAAAAATAAAAAAAACGTTTAAAACTAGCAGGACTAGGACATCCTGCTATCCTCTCGCCACCTTGTTTGGAGGCATCCCCAAACGAATGTAATTTTCGAGTTTTCGACACTCTAAGATTTTATAATTTCAAAAATTGACTCCTGCGTCCCTTGCGAAATTGAAAAATGGCTGTCAGATCCCGAGAAACCACAAGGACATCCTTTTTTTTTTTTAAAGTCAAAGACAAACAAGAACGTACGGCCCAACAATGAAAAAACGATAATGTAATTCAATTATTAGTGAATTCTCATTAAAAAGACAATATTTAATTATGAAAATTAGAATATTTGTTTCATAGATAAACAGTTTAAACTGAAGAATTAATGATTTTATATCGAATAACAGGAAAGCGCTGAGAAACTGGGAAGGAAGTTACTACAATCGACGCTAGATGGCGCTAGTGGTAGAAAAAGACAGGAACCTGAATGATAAAATGTTAATTATTTTTCTGAAAACAAACAGAATGAGTTTAATTACGTAACGACGTGTTATAATACCTTCTCAGTTACAAAAAAAGAAAAAAAAGAATTCATGCAGAGGGATGAGACTTCAGTATATCCTTAACATGCCAAATTCCCAAGGGCTTTTTGGACTGAAAATCAGAAAGCTCGCATACAACACTACATTTGCTCGAAATTTCGGAGCAAACTTATGAGTGAAGTATTTACTAGCATCAAAGTGTGGAAATTCTCTCTTCCAAACAACCTGCCCAACCTGATAATCGACATGCCTACGAGACCTATTGTAAAATATTTTATTATGTTCATACGATTTTTGCATATGCGACTGTACTTTCTCAAACGTTGGAGTGGTAAAGAATCATAATGTTTACGGTCTGAAAAATCGAGGATGAAATCCTCATCACCCCTGGGTGGAGTCACCAGACAGAACTGCTTCTCTGCCATGATTTAGAAAATAAGGACTGTGTTTAGTCACTTCATGCACTGAGGTGTTAATGGCAAATTCTATCTTATGTATCTCATCAGCCCAGGCGCGATGATTCTTTCCCACGTAAGATGAAATGGCAGTGACCAAGACTCTATTTACACGTTCAGAAAGATTGTTTTGAGGAGTGAACCAGCAATTGAAAAAAAAATTTGGAACGTTATATTTCTCCTTAAGACCCTGCATTTCTCTGGATATGTATTGGGGGCCATTATCCATGATGATGCACTGAGGTACACCAAACCTCATGAAAACATGATTTTCAATATACTTGACTACAGTTTTAGCAAGGGAATTTCTCAAGGGGAACAAACAAGTGTATTTAGTGAAATAATCTGAGACAACCAGTATGAATCTGAAGCCTTCTCTGCTTCTGGGTAGAGGACCCAATAAATCAGTTGATAAGACTTGAAAGGGACGCTGAACCTTTTTGGGGTTCTGCATAAGACCAGGTAAAGGTAAATTTGTGCTTTAATAGGTTAAGCAGACCTCACAATGTTTGACGTATTTTTTAACGTCCCTGACCAATTTTGGCCAGAAGTAACATTGTGACACACGTTTAAGTGTCTTAAATACTCCCAAATGAGCAGCATCAGGGCTATCATGGCACTTTTGAAGTATAGAGTGTCTTTCCTCCAGAGGAATGACTCTTTTCCATTCGAACTCCAACAACAGAGGGTTGGGAGATCGTATACGTTTGAAAAGATGGTCATTGAGTAATCTCCAATCTGGATACCTGTCCGGGTAACGTTGCACTTTCTCTCGAAAGTGTAAGTACCAAGGATCCTTGATAGGAGTGGTAGACAGAGTACTGACAGGTGCACGAGAGAGTGCATCTGCAACCTTGTTTTCGCTGCCTTTCCTGTACTCAATAGAAAAGTTGAATTGAGATATCCTCAAAGCCCATCTCGACAAACGGCCTGAAGGAGACTTAAGACTAGCCAGCCATTTTAGACTGCTGTGGTCAGTATAAACCTTGGTTTGAAAAGGCGACCCTTCTATATAACCCTTGAACTTTTCAAGAGCAAACATCAAAGCATTGAGTTCCTTCTCAGTGGTTGAGTGATTTCTTTCCGTTCAAGTTAAAGTTCTACAAGCAAAAGCGACGGGATGTTCAGCCCCTTCATTATCTAGCTGAGATAAGCAACAGCCTAGCCCAACATCTGACGCATCTGAGCTAATGATAAACGGTCTGTCGAATTTAGGAACACTCAATATTGGAGCAGAAATCAACAGACTTTTTATGGTGTTAAAAGCCTGGAGAGCGTCTTCATTGACAGAAAATGAGTGGCCCTTAGGCAATTTACCTGTTAGTCTGCTCAATGGGGCAATCACAGTAGAGAAGTCTACAATAAATCTCCTATACCAAGAAGCCATGCCTAAAAACCTACGGACTTCCTTTTGTGAAGTTGGAACAGGAAAATCTACTATAGATTTGACTTTGTCGCTGTCAGTGCGCAAACCGCGTCTGTCAACGACAAAACCAAGGAATTTGAGTGACGATCGACAAAATACAGATTTTTCGAAGTTTATCGTGAGCCCGGCTTGTTTCAGCCTGTCAAACACTCTTTTGAGTAAGCTCATGTGGTTCTCCAACGAATCCGAAATTAAAATTATGTCGTCGACATAATAGAACACCTTACCCGCAAATTCAGGTCCAAACACTTTATCCATCAACCTCATTATCCTAGCAGTTGCGTTGACCAGACCAAAAGGCATTCTGCAAAATTGGAAGGATCCTAGACCTGGAATTGAGAAACAGGTCTTCTCACGAGAGGACATATCCAAATTCAACTGAAAAAATGCAGATTTTAGGTCAATTGAAGACATAAATTTGGCGTTGTTTAGAGAATCCAAAATTTCCTGGACGAGAGGCATAGGATAGGTATCAACCTTGGTAACGCTGTTCAACTTACGACTGTCTCGGCACATTCTAAGTTCACCATTTGACTTGGGAACAATGACAATCCGGCTATTCCAAGCAGAGTTGGAGCGCTCGATGATGCCCATCTTAAGCATCTTGAATGAATGAATGAATGAATGAATATGCTTTTTATTGCACACAAAACAGAGGTATAAAACTTAAAACTAGTTATAACAGGAGTAATGTACAACAAAGGCGGCCTTATCACTATGAGCGATCTCTTCCAGGCAACCTTTGGGTAAAGGACACTTGATCAAGGTGTAAGGCGGTGCAGTGATACAATACTTATATACATAGGTACGAGTATAAACATTAATACATACATACATTCATTAAATTAAATACGAATACACTAATACATGTCATATACTAACAAATATAAACTACATAGACATACATAAGGATAAATAATGTAACTATAATAAATAAATAAAGAGGATCTCAAATAAGTAGGTAGCATTATGAGAGTTGTAATGAAAGGACAGGTGGGGGGGAGGGGGGGGAGGGGGATTAGGGAAATTTGGTTCAAAGTGTAAGGAAATGTGCTTTGATTCTGGTTTTAAAGATGGGTAGGGAGTTGGATTGCCTTATGGACAGCGGTAAGGCGTTCCACAGCCTGATGGACTGTACGGTGAAGGATTGGGAATAGGATCCAGAGGAGTGAGGAGGGAACATAAGGTGAAGAAGTTTGGAGGAACGCATATGACCTCGGGTGGGCTGCAGAAACTGAAAACGCTCCTTGAGGTAAGATGGAGATTTGGGACTAAACAGAATTGTGTACAGTAAAGAGAGTATGTGGGAGTCGCGACGAAGTCGGATAGGGAGCCATTGAAGACGAGATCGGTATTCAGAGATGTGGTCATACTTACGCAAGCCGAAAATAATACGTATGCAGTAGTTCTGGAGACGTTCAAGTTTGTTAAGGAAAACCTCATTTAGGTCAAGGTAGCAGCAGTCGGCGTAGTCGAGAATTGGAAAAAGTAAAGATTGTACTAGCGCAATTTTGGTGGGTATTGGTAAGAAATTTTGGAGTCGATTTAGTGATCCTGCAGCCGCGAACAACTTCTTACTAACCTCAGCCACCTGAGAAGTCCAAGAGAGGGAGCTGTCGATATAAATTTTATTTTATTTTATTTATTAAGGAATAGCAAACAACTACACATAAATATTATTCTAAACACAAAAGTACAAGCAATTTTAACAATAATGCAGCCCACAACGCTATCCACATGATACTCACAATATTATGTATGTAAAGTCGCGCGCTGCCTAACACTATACTCCGATTCACAACCATGCTAAGCAAACCGACAGATGAAAATGACAGGTTTCTATGCATTTTGACATTTTGCATGTGTCAAATTGAGTGATAATGTATGGGGATGACACATTGACATCCGTCAGCCCACCCCACATGATTATGAATCAGAGTACAAGCTAAACAAGATAACAACACTAAGTTAAACAAGATAACATGCAATATCTGTTATAAAACAGTATGTCTTAAATAAGAGAAAAAAAAAGAACAAAATAAAAAAAAATGCCGAGGTTCTTAACAGTTTTGTTATAGGGGATTGGGACTCCGTCAAATAGTACGCACGGTAAGGTACTCCAGTCGATTCTGGATAACAACTTCGAACTGCCAATTATTATAACCTGCGTCTTATTAGGGTTGACCAAGAGACCAAAAGACCTGCTCCAGGCCGAAATCCGGTCTAAATCTAAGTTGATGGCCTGTACAGCGCTGGGCAGATCATTTAGGCTACTTTGCGTATAAATTTGGAGATCGTCTGCATATAAGTGGTAGGAAGAAGTAAGATTTTGGGTAATAGAGTTTATGAAAATAGCAAAAAGCAGGGGAACAGTACGCCACCTTGCGGCACGCCAGCACTAACGTCGCACCACGCGGAGAAAGATTCATCAGCACGGATACGCTGCCGGCTGTAGAGATGTGGGTTCGTTGAATTAAAAGACAACCGATCAACTTGGAGTAAACATTTATTCTGCCCTTGGTTTCCTAAATACAATCATTATATACTTACGAGTATACTACACTACACCTCCCATATTACTTAAAAAAAAAGTTAGTAAGTACAATTATAAACTTTTTTTGTAACATCAATTCTTAAAAACATAACTTAATCTATAAAAGGCTTCGTACGGTTTTTATGAACAGTCAATAATTTATTATTTTTCAGTATAGTTACATTGGGTGAATCATCTTGCACTACTGTGTACGGGCCATTATAAACATTATCAAACTTGGTACCGGTTTCATTTTTCAACAACAGTGAATCACCTGGCTTATAACTAACAGTGTTTACATTCTTATCATAGCTTTGTTTCTGGTTATTTTTAGACATTAACAATTATTTCTAGCTTGGTTAATTGAAGTCTGTAATTTATATTTTAAAACTAATGGGTAATTTTCACAGTTATACAATTTGTTCACAGTTAAACTTATATTGCTAGGTAAATTACATGTTTTACCAAAAACCAGTTCGAAGGGCGTAAACTTTGTTGAACTATGTACCGTAGTGTTATATGCAAAACACCAAAAGGGGATCCAAGTACTCCACTCCTTTGATTCATTATTTGTCTGGATGCGTAAATATGAATTAAGATTCGTATGGGTGTTTTCAAGGGCACCTATTGATTGATGATGATATGATGTACTTGATAATTGATTTATTTTCAGTAACTTACACACTTCAGTCATTGTAGAAGAAATAAATTCAGTTCCTCTATCACTGGCAATTTCGCGAGGGGTTCCGTAACGTAAGATAAAGTTTTCAACAAAAGCCTTTGCTACGCTAATTGAGTCTTTACGTTCTAATGCATAAGCTTCAATATACTTTGTTAGTTCGCATTGAATAGTAAGAATATATGACTTATTAAAATAATCTTTATCTAAGGGCCCAACTATATCTAGGAATATTTTATCGAAAGCGGTAGTGGCCGTCGTAGTGATGACCATCGGTTGCTTCGTATGCACAGAATGCTTTTGCATTTGGCACTTTTTACATTTAGACACATATTTAGTTACATCACGCTCTATCCCGGGCCAAAAATAGTACCTTTTAATGTTATTTAACATTCGCCTGATTCCGGCGTGGCCGCTAGTTGGGAGAAGATGAAAATCGTTGAGAATGACGATTTTATCGTCTTTTGACGTAATTCTTTGAACTTCTTTAATTAAAATAATTCGTGGTCCGGACCACCTATCATTTTCATTTATTTCTTTGGTTAACCATTCTAAATATTTTTTATTTAACTCATTTTTAATAATAAAAATATCTTCGATATTATTTATCTTACAAAACCGCTCTAGCTCACTCACATAGACGTCTCGCGCCATATATGATCGTGAAGGAAGGCAAGTATATAATGTCAAATCCGTGGGAAGAAACACAAACAAGTGTTGATTTGTTGTATTTCCTTTCATTCTAATTAGCTCATTTTCAGATATTAACCTCAATTCTACAGAATTTATCGGCTTGGTAAGCATTTCCACAATTTTCGGTTGATCGGGCCGAACATTGGTGGTAATGTTATCAGTCGGTAAATCCTTTGTTCTTTCATCATTCAATTTTTTCCTTTGCGCTCTAGTCATTACGTTAACACTTTCACTCATTTGTCTCAGGTCATCTGACGTCACAATGATCCTTGACAATGCGTCTGCTATTACATTATTTTCACCTTTTATATACTCTATTTTAAAATCGTACTCATCCAAAATTAGTCTGAATTTAGTTAATCTGCTGGAAGGATTAGTCATGCTGAATAAGTAAATTAGGGGTCTATGATCCGTAAAAATAGTGAATTTTCGACCATATAAATACGGGCGAAAATATTTAACTGACCATACGACAGCAAGCATTTCTTTTTCTATTGTGGGGTAATTTAATTCTGCTTTGTTTAGTGAGCGGCTTGCGTACGCAACCGGTAGTCCATTTTTATTACATAATACTGAGCCTATCGCAGTGCCTGATGCATCCGTATATAATTTAAAATCGTTTTCTTGTGAAAAATCTGGGAATTGAAGAACTGGGGGGTTAATTAAGCAACTTTTCAATTTTAAAAAGGAATTTTGACATTCTTCTGTCCAAATAAAAGGGGTATTTCTTTTACTCAAATTATTCAAAGGTTTAGTGATTTCTGCAAAATTTCTAATGAAACGACGATAATAATTTGAAAAAGCTACGAATCGTCTTACTTCGTCAGCTGTTTGTGGTATAGGGTAATTATCCAAAATTTTAATTTTTTCAGGGTCGGGTTTGACTCCCTCTGCACTAACAACATGACCTAGGTATAAGATTTCCTTTTTAAGAAATGTACATTTTTTTGGGTTAAGTTTTAAGTTGACTTTTCTTAACCTTGCGAAAACATCAATTAAGTTTGTATTATGGAGAAATAAATTTCTCCCGAAAATTATTAAATCGTCCAAATATACGAAACATTTTTCGTAATTTAATCCGGATAAAGCTACGGTCATTGCCCTTGAGAATGCGCTTGGGCTTGTCTTAAGGCCCATTGGCATTCGCTTCATCTGATACTGTTTGTCAAAAGTAAATGCGGTGCATTTTCGGCTTTCTGAGTCAAGGTCAATTTGGTAATATGAATTTTGTAAATCTAGATGACTAAAATAAATTGCGCCTGAAAGAGAATCTAAAATATCTACTATATTCGGCAAGGGGAATTTATCGTCCAAAATATTTTCATTTAATTTACGATATAAGTGAATCATTCTGTATTTAATAGTAATAGAGATTCGTGTTTTCGGTTTACCTATAAGCCTAATCGTTTTCTATAGAAGTTATCTCTTTATAAATAGTATATAGAAGAAGATAGTTAGGTGATACGTCAGCTTGTTTGCCCTCTATCTAAAAAAATAATCTATTACTAGTCTATATTTTTTTTCTATGCCTTCAGATTTTTTTGGTACAAGTAATATCGGGCTTGACCACTCGCTTCTACTTTCTTCAATAATTTCATCGTCTAACATTTTTTGAATTTGCTTTTTTATCTCCCCTGTTTGAGATTTCGGTAACCGATACTGTTTTGTATACACAGGCATTGCGTTAGGTCTCAAATGAATAGATTGTTGGTATATGTTACATGTAGTTAACTTATCTCCGTCAAGATGAAAAATGTCAGAAAATTTAGCACATATACTTTCTATCTCTGATTTTTCTTCTTCGTTCAGCCCTTTCAAATCTAATTCTGAAAATAATCTTTTCACCCTGTCTCCATTCACATTAGGACTGTCAAAACTGAGTATGTTATAATTGCTTAAAGAATCTATTTCTTGACTAAAGAAACTTAATGAAACTTCCACATCTCTTGTATTTAATATTTGAATTGGAATGTAATTATTTTTGGGATTTGCAATAGAACCGGCTAAGAAAACACCTTCACATAGTTCTGTTGGAAATATCACACATTCATCTTTCATGCATGTTTGGACATAATGTATGGACTCACATCTAGGTGGAATGCGAATATATTCAGTATTGCTGTTACTACTCGGTTGTAACTTTAACTGGACTTCGTCATAATTATTTTGTAATGTTAATGTATTAAGTTCTAAATTTAGCTTTCCGTTATACTTTTTTAAAAAATCTAAACCTAAAATTCCGTCACTCGTGAAACATAAATCTTTGAACACATGAAACTTGTGTTTGAATTCCTTTCCATTTAAAGTAAGTGTTAGATAAACAAAACCTTCCGAATAAAGTTCACCACACACGCCGTTTATTTTGATCGAACCTATTTGGAATGGAATGTGATGTTGTATCAATTTCTCGTACTTGATTGCACTAAGTGAGGCACCCGTGTCCACTAACCAACTATATGAGTCATGATCTATGTTTAATTGAACTGAATTAAAGCAAGTATAGAAACATAAATTGTCCGTATGAGTTTCATTTTTATGATAAAGACCGAAAAAACTGGGTTTCAGGAATAGCGTTTTGTTGTTCATTGCGCTCCTGATCCACGTTATCAACGGGTGTTGAACTATCGTTTGACGTTATGTAGTTCACTTGATGATTCCGACGACTGTAATTATGTGGGCGATTGCTTGACCGAAAACTTATTCCTCTATGATTTGGGCGGCCTGAATACGATGCTGTATAGCGCGTATTATAGTTGGGCGGACCGCGTGTAGGGCCAGTAAATCCGCGACCTGTCGAATAATTCCCGCGATTGTTGTTTGGAAATCGGCTATTATTAAATACACGACCTCGGCCTCGGTGAGGGTAAGTATATTGCCTACTACCACCCCTAGTAAAACTCATGATGGCTACATCCGATGGCATGGACAATTCCTCGTCCTTCGCTGCTCTTATGGCCTCACGCAGACTGGAGTAATTCCTGGCTGAGATGATGGTGCTAATATGACCATTTCGCAACCCATTGGTGAAAGTTTTTATTGCTAACTTCTCATTAAGTGGCTTTAATATTTCAAACTTATTTGAATCACCGTCTGATTGCGAAATTGTCAGCTCAACACATAAATTTTCAATTTCCTTACCGTATACTTCAATGGACCTCTGATTTTGTGTGGCACGGAGCAGCTGCTGCTGAATAGCTGTAAAAGACTTTTTAACTAATAGATGTTTGTGCATATCACTTATAAGGTCTTTTACGGTACCATAATTTTGAGATAGTCTTAATTTTGCGCCATCCGAAAGCCTGGTTTTTAGTACAAACATAATCAAAGTTTTCTTTGATTTTTCATCTAAGATGGAATCATACATTTCGATTGCTGATATCAATTGTTTTGTAACTTCCTCTTTGTCGTTCATAATAGGTAATAGAGATACAGCCGTTTTTAAATCAAATTGTTCCATTGTTACAATATTTTCACTATCACTGTCTAAAGAAAGATTACTATCTTCGGGCTCAGAAGAGTCAGAAGAGATATCCGAAGAATCTTTACAAACGCATAATTTTTTGATATCTTCAAATATTAAATTTACATTTTCACATAAAGTAGAAATTAATGTTAATTCTTCAGGATTATAAGTCTCTAAATTAAAGTTTATAGTATCTAAATCAGTTTGAAATTTCTTAACTAAATCACTTGCTTCATAAAATTTCTTAGCACAGATATTTTTAGATTTGTGGCGCCTTGTAGGGCCAATTTTAATTAGATATTTCCTTATTTTTACCAAAATCTGTGTAATAATTTTGTTAAGATATTGCCATAAGTAATGTTGGACGAACAAAATCGGTTGCCTAGGACAGCACTAGGCGTACACCATCCCTAACGTCATCTGACAGTAGAACTGTCATACACTTCATTCAGAGATAGATTCGCGCGCTCTGGCGCTTTGTGATTGTGATATTAATTTATTCAAGTAAAACTGTGTAATATCATTTAAAATGCGTTTCATTGTTAATAGATCAGAAGTGAGACCGTAATTCATAGCCCGCAGCTATTTTCTCAACATAATTGTACAGATTTTTGTGAAAATCGTGTCAAGTTGGCGGCATCCGCAAAACCGAGTTTGGTCGTGATAAAATCATGTTGACTATCGTGTTGACATATAAATACGCGATGAATCGTTGTTTTGTAATCATATAGTAACTTTATCTAACACTTCCTATCACAATAAACGCATTTTGAGTAAATCAAAATATGAAAGTAACCTATGAAAAGTACGACGCAAAAGTTTGTATACCAAAAGTTTATAAGTACGAAAGAGGTTTCCTGTAGTTTTATCAATAGTTTTATCCCAGAGAAGGGTGTATTGAAACCCATCAGCTCTGGAAGGCACCGGACATGGTGTAGACACGCATTTTTGACAGGTACTATTGTAAAAGTTTTAAGTTCCTAAAAAGTTATTTACAAGTGAGTGAACAGTGCCAAGGTAAGATTTGAGGTAACAAAATAATTGTTAGCACTGTGTTATATGTATTACAATGAGTTCTTTTCATTTCATATATTATATAAAATGTGGAAACAAATACCAATGAGTCCTAATATATGAGGCAAGGAGGACACTAGAGGAAATGAATTGGAATGTCAACCTACAACCTGCCACTGGTGATGAGAGATGCATGAAAATCACAGCTGTAGTGTACATGGAGCGATATTGTACTTGCATGGTGTTAGGTTTGTGCATGAAGAGTACCTATGGTAAGTCCAACTTACAATTTTAATGTGTGGCTGATGCCAGAGGGCCAAGATTTTCCAGTCATGCCTAATTGCCATGGTTGTCATATTACAACCCACCTAATCAGCATGGAGTTTATGGGCATAACCTGCACTTAAGGAGAGGCCTTGTCCAGCAGTGGACTACAACAGCAATGGCTGATAATGTGGAGTTACACTATGATATTATGTGAATGAAAGTGCTCATTCATAGCACGCCCTTGTGATGTATTTTATTGCAATTATTTATTTTACTGATGTGTTTTGTGTATTGATGTGTGCAATCAAGTTTTACTAATAACTTATATACTGCTGGTGGTATTATGGAAACCAATTCATAACAGCCAAACTAACCAAAGCATTTTTATTATAACTGTTGCTATACATATTATTGTGTTGTGTGTGTTATGCTTTATGTATTGTGTCATGCAAAATTCAAATTCAGTATTACCATGGAAAATAACATATTGGCATGAGTTTAAGCACCTATCCCAGGTACAAAGTGGTCAAAGGTATAAAGGAAATCTATATTTGCAACGGTAACAAGTCATATCAATGTCTGCGAGAGAGAAAGTTTGGGAACCACCGTGTGATGCAAGTATCCGCATATTCTACAATGATTTGGGCTTATGTTTGTTATATCAAAGTTTAGTAAAAAGTGATGAAATAAATTGATATACAGAAGTCTTACATGTGCCCAACTATTCAAAACAAAGGTAAGAAAATTGAAATTAAGTTACAGGAATGGAATTATAACTATCAAATGAATGCATTCTGTGAACTATGAAAAGTATGTGGTTACATTCAAGTGCTTTGAAAATAAAATCAAATAGGTAATAGAATTCTAAATTGAATGTTATGTTCAGCCTAAAATTTAAATTCATTTGATGTTGGAGTAGTTTATGAGCTATAATGTCATGAAAGATATGAAACAAATGAAGTTAAGAAGTTCTTTTCTTAAAGAGAAAATAAAAGTGACCTTTTTACTGAAGCATAAAATTATATTTAAATGTCATATAATTATAAGTATGAGGAAAACAAAGTGATCTAGTAATGAGATATCATATCATAAACAAAAGACAATAGTGTGGAAATACTAAGCTTATATGAATATTTGAGATTCATGGACTTCTTCAAGAAGTGAAAATTTGGATTACTCATTTATGTGTAATTAAAATACTTGTTGTATTTTTTGATAACATTGGAATTAATTTGATAACTTTGAGAAGACACCAACAAGTTTGATAAAATTTTGATGAGGTGGTGAATACAATTATTACCAAGTTTTTCAAAAGGTGAAAGTTGGAAATCACTAAACTTTATTATGGAAAATTTACAAAAGTTCAAATAAGTTAAATGAAACTTGGCGCATAAATAGTATTGATATATATATTGAGTGAGGCCTACAATATTAATTTCTGGACTTTTACTTATGGCTTTATTATTGGAATTTTGGAAAGAGCCTCCGCACTGCGGTAATAACAAAACAAAATGATTGAAGTATTGAACATAATGAGATTCTGGCTTCAGAGGAACTGATTGATAAGAAACCCCTATGTATTAGTTGGACATGAGATTACTGGTTTGATCCTTGTATCATTGAAAAATATGCAAGTTGATAAAAAGGATGTTCTTTAAACACCCAGACTCTACTACAGTTGGTGCATGGTTTTGTCTTTGTTATCTAGAGAAAGAACTGAGAATATGTTCATGGTGTTTGGTTATGGGCCAGACAAGAAACTAGTAAATACTAGTAATTTTCCAAGCTTCAAGGGGGAATACCTAGCTTTATGTTAAAATCACTATTTAGAAGTATTGTTCAGTGAAGAGAGATTGGTGACGTCACATTATGTTTCACATTAATGGGCTCAAGAAGCAAGATGATGCCAACATTGAAATGAAGTTATAGTATCTCATGAAAGTTTATTCCACAAAGTGAATTTAGTGACAAAATAATATTTCACCTGGTGAATTACTCTTGAGTGAGTGAACATTTTTGTAATGATGGCTCTGGTGTGACTATGGTAATGAAGTACCCTTATTTCTTCACTACAATATTTAGATGTGTACAATTTAGTATGGCTGCTGCATAACTAATGACGGCTGCACAGAATATAACTAATGGCTGACCATTTACAGCTGAGTGTTTATGTGTATGTAATGTGTACAAATATAATGTGAACACATGAGTTGCTGCAAATACTTTTTGAACATTATGAGTTGGTGTGTTAGTATAACACAACAGTTATGCTATGAATATTACAATTGATGCTAAAGTGAATTCTAATTATAATTATAAATAGCATAGATATAATGGAGTAACACAAATGAAAATATGAAACACTATGGATGGAATGGAAATTTGGTTGAAGTTGAAATACTTTGAAGTTATTTGTGGTCTTGTATGAAGAACAGTATACCACATTGATTCTGAATGATAATAAGACTGATTCTGATGCTAGTCTCTACTCGTATGGCTTAAGCCAGAATACCTAACAGTGTCATTTATGGTTGTGATAAAATGAGGAGACAACTGATTATTACAAAATTAATGATTGTCATATTGAATGGATTGGATGCAAAGAGTTAGAGTGTATCATGGCAGCAAAAGACTATGAAGCTGCATAATCCAAAGTCAAGAAAATACACAAGTGGACATAAGATTATTAAATGGAGCACAGATGGAAATGGTGGTGTTTTCACACAGACAAAGTGTATGCTTTAGAGACATGTGCGAACAAGGTCAGTGTCAGTCATAAATATTGTTGTTGTTGAGACTGTGGAAATGCTTGTTAAAGCAGTGCTATTCTGTGCTTGAGATGAGGGAATCTCTGGGAAATACCTGCGTGTAGTGCAAGCTTCAGAGGCGACCGAATAGAACGAAGCTGATTGTTCAGTTGTACACCAGTCTAAGAGCATGTTCATGTAGACCCATTATGGTAATGAAGTTGATCCTTTCCCAATAAATTACTCAAGGACCATTGAAGCTCATTTTTCAATAGTATTGAAATGGTTGGTTCTTTTGTGACTGTATTATTGCTATGGGCTTGTGAATTTTTAAGCCATGAGTGTTTACTAGCTCTATTGTTAGAGTTTGACCAACGCAAAAAGAAGAGATGAAACACTTCTGGAATTAAATAAAATGTGATAATATCCGATGGAGACAATATCAAATATTGATGGATGTATTTATCGTCATGAGAAAAGTGTATAAAATTATTATGGAGCAGGTATGTGACGAATTGGCGACCTTACAAAAGTACAATGTTCGAGAATTGTACTCGATGTATAAAGCCTGCATAGAGGATCATGCATATAATACATTACCCGCCGTTTCTCTGTTACGACGCAGAGTGAACTAGCCACCCTAGTAAAGGCATTTTGCGACATCTTTGAAGCAGAGGCTGGTATTGACAATACTGTAAGGCCATTGTAATGTAATACTATTACCATGGAGCGCTTGTAAAATTATTTACCTTTCAGGAGTTGTTATACAATCGCCGTTTGGGGCCTGTGGTATTATTTACCATAAAGAGATTTGTGTTTTATTCATTCTATATGGAGTTTGTGATATTGTTATCATAAATGGATTGTTGTATATTTGCTGGTACTCCGGTACGGTATAATTACCGGAACATCTAAATTGATCTTTGGAAAAAAAGGGGAGTTAATAATCCCATTTCCATAAGGAGCTTGTATGAATGGTATGACTGCCGTGAGGGGATATAGTCATTACTGCCGGAAGAGCTATTGTTCATAATTATCATCTCCAAAATGACATAACCTTCACACCAATAATACACACACTTACACCCAACACTTCACAGTTCATTATAAATGCACACATACAATGACGCTTGCTTAAGAGGCCTACATAGCGTCCATGCTTGCCCATGGGGCCTCAGCGTGTAAACACTTATTTTCTGCTACTCAATGCACTAGGATTACACAAAAATTATAAAGTTTATCTGTCCACGAAAGATAACATTTCGAAGACGCTTGCAGTTTGATTTCAGAGACCAGATTCATATCCGAAGGATGTTGATCCCTTTGAAGCCGAAAGATGTTGATCCTTTCGAAGACGCTCTCCTTAGCGTGTAAACAATTATTTCCTGTCTACTCAATGATGTACACAAATATGATAAAGTTTATCTGTTCACGGAACCGAAAGATGATGTTGATTCTTTCGAAGACGCTCTCATCAGCGTGTGTAAAGTGATTATCTTCAAAGTCTTTACACCAAATGTACACAAGTACAATGTTTGTCTTTTTCCAGACTTAGAATAAGTATGAGACACTTTCCGTGCAAACAGTGTTTGCCTGTGGGGCCTTTACACTGTATTATTGTCCGAAAGATGTCGATCCTTTCGAAGACGCCTGCTTACGGGGCTTAGCGTACACACAGTGCCTGCCATAAGGGGCCTCGCACTAAGAAATAATTATATAAATAACGCTTGCTTTCGGAGCCTACATAGCGTTCACACATGCCTACGGGGCCCACATAGCGCTAACGCTTGCTCACAAAGCCTACATAGCGTTCACACTTGCCTAAGGGGCCTACATAGCAATCACGCTTGCCTAAGGGGCGTACATAGCGTTCACACTTGCCTAAGGGGCCTACATAGCATTCACGCTTGCCTAAGGGGCATACATAGCGTTCACACTTGCCTAAGGGGCCTACATAGCATTCACGCTTGCCTAAGGGGCGTACATAGCGTTCACACTTGCCTAATGGGCGTACATAGCGTTCAAACTTGCCTACGGGGCCTACATAGCGTTCACGTCTGCCTTAGGGGCCTCAACGTGTTAACAGTGCTTGCTTTCGTAGCCTTCGCACTGAGAGAATCTCACAGAACAACAACGCTTGCCTGAGGGGCCTACACAGCGTTCAGACAAATAGGATTCCCTGTTTACAGAACCGGCAGACGTTATACCTGTCGAAGACACCTGCCTGAGGGGCCTTTGTGTGTTTACAAAATTATATGACATAACGAAGGAATGCTTGCTCTCGGAGCCCTTACAGCATTCACATTCATTCCTACAACACATTGACATAACAATGGACCTTTGCCTTCGGGGCCTCAATGACGTCCTCGCGTGCTTGCTGAAGGAGCCTTGTAGCACTTACAGAACTCAACACCGAATGCTAGCCTTCGGGACGTTCAAAGCATTCACACAGTGCATGCTCACGGAGCCTAAGCACTAACGCCACACACCATACAGCGTTTGCCTTCGGGGCCAATAAAGCGCTTTACGGACTCTACATATAATATGATATAGTAAATATGTTATTACATTTAATGACTTCATAGCGTTACCATAGTGCCTGCTTTTGGAGCCTTAGCACTAAATTCAACCATCTGGAAACGCTTGCCGAACGGGCCCTTTTAGCGTTTGTACAGTGCCTGCTTATGGAGCCTAAGCACTTTTATTTATCCTATTCTGAAATGGGGTTGATCATAACCCTGAACAAAGTACTGTAGCTTGGAGCCGGGTCGAGCAGAGCCGGTTCGAGCGGAGCGGAGCCGGGTCGAGCAGAGCAGATCCGGGTAAAGCAGAGCGCAGCCGGGTAGAGCAGAGCGGGACCAGGCTGAGCTACGCTGGAGCGGACCAGTATCCTTCGGGGACCGAAGGAATGCAGGATGGCCGAACTGTTGGACGAACAAAATCGGTTGCCTAGGACAGCACTAGGCGTACACCATCCCTAACGTCATCTGACAGTAGAACTGTCATACACTTCATTCAGAGATAGATTCGCGCGCTCTGGCGCTTTGTGATTGTGATATTAATTTATTCGAGTAAAACTGTGTAATATCATTTAAAATGCGTTTCATTGTTAATAGTAATAATAAGTTTAGTTACATAGGTATTCACTCCTGGCTAATTATATAATTGCTATAAAATTTAAATGTTAAATGCGATTATATGTAGGATAACTAGTTATATTACCAAGGACATAATATTATAAATATACGTTAAAAGTTTTTTGGGTTCACGTCGGAAGTTGTTTCCACACGTCACACATCCTCTGGGGGCGCGCTGGGGGTAATGCGCGGCAGCTCTCGACGCCGAAACCAGCTCGCAGATCGTTGTAGGTGATGCTCAGTTATCTCCCGTTTTATCCATTTCCCATGGCAACTTCTATACACTTTATAAATGACGATAATACCGCCAATCACCAGCACTCCACAAATTATTCGCAGAGTATAGGATGTCTGCTCTGCGTGCTCCTTCAGTTGAGCCAACGACACATCGTTAGCTCCGCCGTTTTGGGCGATAATCACCTCCTGCTTTTCTTTAGAATGCTCCTTGCCCATTATGAAAATCACAGCGAGAGACGAACAGTCTTAACATGAACACGGCTCGTACGAAAGAAGTCATGATTTAGTTCGTGAGTAGGTACCTCAGTTCGCGATAGTTTACATGAACAACACCTTATACGGAATCGAGTTTTGTTACGCGCAGCCCAGTCTCCAATGGCAGGGTCGCCATGTAGAGATGTGGGTTCGTTGAATTAAAAGACAACCGATCAACTTGGAGTAAACATTTATTCTGCCCTTGGTTTCCTAAATACAATCATTATATACTTACGAGTATACTACACTACACGGCGGCCATGCAAGTAACTCCGAAACCAGTCAGTTACCATTGGAGATATGTTAAGAGAAAAAAAGCAAACCAAGCAGGATGTCAAAATCCACAGTGTTAAAGGCATTGCTGAAATCCAGAAGTGTTAGGACAGTTAGTTGTTTTTCGTCCATGCCTTGACGAATGTCTTCTGTGATTTTGACCAACGCCGCACAATGCGGCCGCCCCATACTTGGAGGCGGCCAATATTATTTTGAACATATTAACGATGTGCAATTGATGAAAACGTTTTAATTTATTTATTTATACTCATTTTAATTAATTGGTAGTCGTTTTTTTACATTACACTCTCTTATTTAATACTACCTATATATTTTGAAGTAAGAAAAATTGATTGTGAATATGGTCAATACTTTATTGGTTTAAATTGAATCGATAAATCATGAAATACTATTAAAAGTTATCCAAAATTATAAGTTAGTGTGAAATTGTGACAGTAATCCTATTTTCCATATTTTACTATCTAATTTTAGTACATAATTATATGGTTACATTAAATATTAATACTTATTGTAGTAGGTGTTTAATTAGAATATAAAATCTAATAGTTTTCGACTTCTTACCTTATTTGAAAAAGGTACAATTGTATGATTTACAAAATACTTTAACAGTTTTACTTATTGCGACGATTTACAACCATTCACAGGTAGCCATTTCTCGCAGGTACGAGACTTTTCTACGTTTAGATTTTTTACTGGCCGAACTAAAACTACAACTAAGACGACCAGGACCAGCGATATAAGACAAGAATAAAGGGAATATTTCCATTTCTTGTAGCCAATCAGCGTATCTCTTATGTAAAAAGTCATTTCGGCGCCCAGTTACTGCTTTTTTGTCACATTTTTAAAAAATCTGCCTCCGTATATAATTTTGTTGATCAGGGGGGCAATTACTATTCAATAAAATAAATTCCTGTAGATTTCCTCCCTTATTGTACCAATTTTCAACGCGAGCTTGAAAAATTAAGTCGACCAACTCACGCCGCGTAACACGTATTACACGATCCAAAAAAAATCATAACGTTATGAAGAGCAAAAAAGTAGCATGATTTTATTACATGGCCTGATAGAAGAGAGTTTAAGGTATATTTCCATATAAGTTTTGTTACAGACAGCAACACCCTTATGTAACTTTTCCTCTCGTAAATATTTTTTTATTTGCATATATTTAGGTTATTGAAATCAAATTTATTACCAGATTAAGTAAATAGTTAATACAAAATGTACTATTATAATATAAAAGTACATAACTTGAGCTAAAAATCCATGTTTTAAAATTACAATACCAGACCTAGTTTTTTATTTATCAATTTTTCAAAATGCGTACCTTTTCCAACACGTCTTCGAGGAAATTATTTGGGGAATGTTTAGACTGTCATTACTAGTGCAATTTATTATTTCCCGACCTTCATATTAGCATGATTTGATGGAGCATTTAGTCAGTAATATTCCTACAAATTTTGGTTGGCCTACCTTAAAATTTTTTAAAAACCTTTTTGGCCGACCCCGGCCGCATAGTGCGCCGTAGCCGTACTATGACAACGACGGAACCCGGATTGGAAAGGATTTAAAATCAATCAATCAATCATCTTCTCAATCTCTTGTTTCTTATATATAATAGGCACGTTAATATTCTTACAAACGAAAAACTTAATAAAAATAACCTTATTATAATAAGAAATGGGGAGGGATACCCTGCCGAGAACATCGAGGCGAGCATCATTACCTACAAATAACTCATTGTGACAAGGAGTCATATCAAAACACAAACCTAACTCAGAAAGCGTGAACAAAGCTTCCTTGCTAATTACAGAAACCGATGCACCACTGTCAGCAAGTGCATTGCATTCAATACCTAATATATCTACAACAACAAAGGGTCTAACATCACCCGAGTATTGTTTAAACAAAGGGTTAATAAAAGATGATTTTTTTTTTAAGAATAAGCTAACAAATTTGAAAAGATTTTTCCATTCATGGTCAGAGGTGTAACCTTTCCTAAAAGAAACTCTTGAATCCCCATTCACCTCAATAACATCATTCACTTCTGACCAATCTCCAAGTTTTTTGAACATGAGCAATCCTGACTCAAAGTGCCAGGTTTCTTACACTTAAAGCAATGAATGCCAACATAGTTTTGGCAGTCCCTATAGTGATGAGAACCGTCACATTTTAGACATTTAAGAGCAACAGTGTTAAGAGAGGATTTATTTTTAAGGTTGGCCTTGGGTGGTGTGAGTTCAGAGATGATGACATCTGAGCCTGGATTAAGGTAACCCCTATGCTCGCACCTATACTTGGCCACCTCCAACTTTAAACAAAGTTGCTTTAAATGGTCAATAGAGCTTACTTCAGTCAATGACAAACGTGAAATATAAAAGGGACTCATGTTGGTCATGATGATCTGCAATTGTTCAGATTCAGGTAATGGTTCCACCAGCCTAGTAAACAGATATCTCATAATGTTGATAAACGTCCTAATTTTCTCGTTAGGTTGTTGAAGACGAGTCTTAATTTGATTCAATAAGGAACGCTCACTCTCCACTGATTGAAACTCTATCTTAATTAAATCAATAAATTGATGAGCGGAAGAAATCTGCTCTTTCACAGATTTGTACCAGACAAGAGCCTCACCTGACAAGACATAAGAAATATTCTCAAGAAATTCGGCATGAGGAATTTTGGAAAAATTAATAAAATCTTCAAGTTTGGAGACAAAGTCATGCACAGGACCTTCCCCGTCAAAATGCAGGTTAAGTTTCAGCAAAAGACCCAAGAAATGCTTAGATGTAACCGGTGAAGCAGTATTTTTATGGTGATCAACACGTAGAGGGGCATCCGTCACTGTGGAGGCACTAGTACCAGCTATACCACACTTGAGATTTCTTAAAAGAGTGTAAGTATCGGTCAACAAATTAATTTTTGTGAGTCTCTGATCCTCATTAGAGATGATCAAACGATCTAATCTTAAAATAATATGGTTTAACAATGTACGGCACTTTTTGAAACAACTTACATGATTGGCATTTAAAACCTCAATATATTTTTCACTACAAACTTTCAATTCATCAGAAGGATCTAAGGAACTTAAATATTTTTTACTAAACTCTTTGTCAACAGTGCCTTTCAAAGCTCTAAGTATTTTTTTTAACTCAACAGTAACATCATCAAAGACATCTTGACCTTTGACTTTTATCTCATACAATTGAATATATATAATACATTGAATTTAATTTTATATACAAATTGAGTACATTTACTATTAATGATTAATAATAATTGACAAGATACTATCAACCTGTTATTGTACACCACGTCCTACAGTTTATTAGTATTTAATTATGTACATACTATTTTTTGTATCTTATGAGGAGAATTGGAATGGTCATGCACGCTCAAACGTTCCTGAGGTGGTGGCGCTATGTGGCGGGTCATTACATTCCCTCTGATATGGTTGAGTGAAATGATGGCTGACACATACGTCATACTTGTGTACAGGTGCCGCCTCTGGGGACTGGTCTGCTCTGGTTTACCTCATTTTTAGCTTTTAACATTTTCTTCATCTTGAGTAAGTATTGGACTGTAGGAGGTGGTATGAGGAAAACATTGTAATAAACATTTTGGCGATTAAAAAGAGTAACTGGCGAGTTTCTTGCCGGATCTTCTCGTCAGAATCAACTTTCCGATACCGGTGGTAGAATCGCATTATGTCTATTTATTTTTTAGTATATCTTATGTATCAACATATATATTTAATTTCATTTAAATCATATACATTATCTTTAAATAGTTTTAAACATTTTCTTTATGTATGACGATTTGTATGTGCTGTGTACAAGCCTATGCAAATAAAGAATATTTGACTTTTGACTTTTTTTGATACAACAGTTCGTTTTTACGTAAACAATCTATATCTAGTGAGAGACTCATGTTTATAAAATAGTAAGCCAGAAACAAAATGAAAGAAAGATAAAAAACAAATCACAGCTTTTGTCTAGATCCTGATGTGGAAAAAGTCGAGGCCTACCCGTTGAGGCGCCAATGTAACCTGTGTGCCTAGGATCTTATGAGGCTAAAAGCTAGCTCCGTGGGTTCTGAGGCGCTCACAGGAATCTAACCAAAAGCTGTGAGAGGGCGCCACTTGCTTTAACTCACCAAGCAAGAAAGAAATTTATCAAAATCAAGGGAGTTAAATAAAAAGATTGTATATATGAGGGCTGAATGTGTATTTTTCAATAAATTGTTGTAAACACATGCAATAAAACGAGTTAAAAATAAAACGAGTTAAATTTTGTTTCTGGCTAAGTCGCTTAGCTCTAAAAATCTAACTATACTTTAACAAGTAGCCTTAGTCTAAACTACACATATAGTAAACAATCCTATGTTTAAGGAGCAGGAATAATCATCATATTGCGAGGAAAACCTCGAACAATACTTCAGAGACGGCCTATCTCTTTCTACTCCGGAGTAAGAAAAATTAAATTAAAAAAGAATGTACCTTACATAAGCATTACAGTACTTAATGCTAAATGCAGTTACTGGCAGTCCCACGACGACCACGGAGACCCCTTGTCACACTTCTAGTTAGTTCTAGAGGGGTGAGGTAAGAAAAAGACAATTATAGAATGTAGGTATATCATTTAAAGTAAAAAGAATACAGGAGAGCAACGGGAGGGGTCCTAACAGCTTCGCAACCGATTGCGCAATCAAATCCCATACATAAAATCGTAACTATCACTGCCCTGTCGTGTAGGTAGATAGACAGCAGGGCGGTTGTGGTCCTGGTTCGGGTCTTCGGCTGCAGCCTCGGCGGTGACGAATAGATGGCGGAAGTTGTCCGGTACCGGAGTGGTGAACCCTGGAATTCATAACATCTGACATTTTACATATTATGTCCAGATTCCATGGTTTTACTGCGACATTCCTCGGTTGATAAGCGGCCCAAAAGCGAAGCGGAACAATTGGTGATAGTGGGGCAGATGATGGTTGTGAGATTTTAGCGTAAAATAGTGATCAATGATGAGGCGTGCAATAATTTAATAAACTATGTAGTTATAAGGCGATAATGATTTATGTACATGGGGGTAGGTACCTAATTACGTCAGCCAAAATAGGTGTGACTAGGTAATTATCTAGTATTACATTTAACACTATTATTTACTATCACTAATTATGTTAAGTACCCAAATTGATTTACTAATCCAATTTGGTGTAAATTCTAAGTAGGAATAATTACCTAAATACCTTAAGTACACACTAAACTATAAGCCGATGAAGACCGCGCGCTGTCGTAACAATCAGTAAACATTGTGTACAAAATTAATTTACTTAGGTTATTTTAATTTATGCTCAATAGAATCGACAACGGCTAGGTATTCATGTGCTGATCCTATAATTTAATTACACAAGTACCTATATACTACGGCTAAAAGCTTATTAGGTAAAAATATACTATGCAACACTTACCCAATTTCGGGGAAACACTCACTTACAATTTACTTTTGAGTTTAGTCTTTCTTATTAATTAAGTATTAATTAATCATATAAAATCACTCGCGAGATACGATTGATAGGTAGGTAGTTTATCGTTCTGCGCGTGCGGCGGTCAAGCGTCCGACCTCAAGGCTAGTTTCGTGGGAATAAAATCACTGCTGTGTCGATGTGGCTCACCCGACGAACGGGTTAGCCTTCCTAACAAAAGAATTGCGAAACATATCGCGCCACCGGGGTTTGCTTGATGATTTATTTTTTATTATGTTTAGTGTAAATAGTATGTAGTTGTTATTTTAATGTTATTATTTAGTATTTAAGTTAATGTTTTAGGATAATTTTGTATTATATTTTGTTATTATTTTACTTTCTTTTATTTTCTTAAATTTAGTTTTTTAAGCTTTTCTTAGATATAAGGTGTAATTTTTAGAATTGTTACATACCCCCCTTTTTAGGTTAGGATTTTTCCTCAGGAAAATCCACTCAGCAACTTAGTGCAGCTTAAAATCTTTTACATGCCATGCGCGTAGTCTATTACCTGACATATCTTCGAGCTCGTAAACCAATTTAGATTTTTTATTTACAATCCGACATTTTATGAATTTCGGGGCCAATTTTTTTGTGAATTTATTGTCCTTGTCGCTCTGATAAAAGGTTCTTATCCAGACAATATCTCCTACGTTAAAGTCAATGTCTTTACGACGAAGGTTATAGGTAGTACAATTTCTGGAATGGGCTTTAATAAGTGCCAGTTGCACTTTATCAAAACTTTTGCCCAAACATCCCAAATTCTCAACATAAGCATCGCGTGAATTAAAAATTGTTTCGTCCACTATATCGGCGTCCACGTAGTGTGAGCCGCATATAACTAGTTCACGACCAAATACAAGGAATGAGGGGGTATAGCCAGTTACCTCACTGACTGCACTATTCATGGCGAATTGTATTTTGGGGATGTAGATGTCCCAAGATCTGTGATCGTTTTCAATTAAGGCGGAAACTGCAGTTATGATCGTTTTATTATATCGCTCTACTGAATTGATTTGTGGTGTGTAAAGTGGGGTGTAAAAAATATTAGGGATATTATAATATTGGAACAATTTCTTCATGGTGTTACTAATAAATTGTCTACCATTATCCATTAATATAGTACTAGGTATACCATGAATAAGAAACACATTTTCCTCTATTATTTTTGAAATAACCTCGGCAGTAGCTCGTCGAATAGGAAAAAGTAAAGAATATTTAGAAAAACAGCAATGGACGACTAATAAAAAGGTATTTTGCTTCCTAGAGACTGGCAAGGGTCCAACCAGATCAATGCTTATCATTTGAAATGGACGACTGCAGTCCTTTGGTCTGCCCATTGTACCTAAGGTAGCGTGATTAGGATACTTGTATGAGTTGCAAGTGTCACAATTTGAAATAAAATTGGAAACGTCTCGGTGCATGCCAGGCCAAAAGTGCTTTAATGCCAAGCGTTTATGAGTTTTAAAAATTCCGAAGTGTCCTGACGTGGCTTCGCAATGGTTTTGTGATATTATAGTGTGACGATGTTAAAGCGGTACTACCTCCTTCCACTCGAATTCCCTAGTGAGGGGGTTAAGAGACTTCATGTACCGGTACAGTTTACCATTGGAAACTTGGTAATTTAGAAATGACGTAGGTGAGTTTAGACAGCCGTTATATAGATTTAAATACCAGGGATCGTTAGTATTAAGCAAAGGCTTAGACTGGCTAACCGTAGATTGGTTAATAGCCGCCACAGGAACTGCACGAGATAAACTATCAGGTACCACATTTTCTGTTCCCTTACGGTGTTTTATCTCAAAGTTAAACGCGGACAATCGTACGCCCCAGCGGGCTAGCCGTCCCGTAGGGTTATTGAGATTCAAAAACCATTTGAGAGAGGAGTGGTCAGTGTAGACGGTAAATTTTTGTCCATTCTCCAAATAGCATCTCCAATGTTCAATAGCCGTCAGGACTGCCAGTGCCTCGCGCTCAGTGGCACTATAGTTACGTTCCTGCTTGGTCAACGATTTGCTCATGTACGCGATTACGTTTTCAGTGTCATCAAACTTTTGAGTCAATACTGCACCTAATCCGTGGTCACTCGCGTCTGTATGCACTTCAAACGGCTTAGTATAATCCGGGCATGAAAGTATAGGAGCTGATGAAAGTAGAACCTTCAGTTTTTTAAAGGCATCGTCTGCTTCTTGGGTCCAAACGAAGGGTGGGGCCTTTTTGCCTTGTGAGGTTAGTTTATTTAGTGGGGAGGCCAAGTTACTAAAATTTTGAATAAACCTGCGGTACCAAGAAGCAGTACCTAGGAAACGCCTGACCTCCTTCCGGTTAGCAGGGGTAGGGTAGTTAGTAATAGAAGCTACTTTATCATCATCGGCGTGAAGTCCGTTAACGTCAATTACATATCCTAAATATTTTAACTGAGTTCTAAAGAATTGACTTTTTTCAAGTTAATGGTCAGGTTGGCCATTTTTAGTTTATTTAATACACGCTTTAAGAGGGAAATATGCTGTTCGAAGGATTCTGAAACTATGATGGCGTCATCAACAAAGACAAACACTTTATTTTTATTTTTTTTATTAGACTATAGGCCAACGCTTGACCACAATCGCACCTGATGGAAAGCGACGATGAGGTCTAGGATGACACGCGTTTGCCTAGAAGATGCCTGTTCACTCTTGCCTTAAAGATAGCCAAGTTATAGTGGTCGGGAAAAACAGACCTCGGCAGGGAGTTCCACTTCTTAGCTGTCCGTATGATAAATGTGGAAGCGAATCGCTTCGTACGGGCAGGGGGCAAATCTACCACGTAAGGGTGAAAACTCTCGCCGCGCCTTGTCGTCCGGTGGTGGAATGGGCTGGGGGGGATCAAATTATGCAGAACCTCCGCACACTCCCCGAAATGAATCCGGTAGAAGACAGAGAGGCTTGCCACCCGTCTGCGGTGGTCGAGGCTCTGTAGGCTAGCCTCAGAGAGTTCGTCATCACCGATGAGTCTCTTCGCACGGCGCTCTATAGAGTATGTTCAAATTCAGGCCCATAAAACAAAAAATCGACTAATCTTTGTTGTGTGGCAGGAGCATTGGTTAGTCCAAAGGGCATAGATTTAAATTGAAACGTGCCCCGAGATGGAATATAAAAGGCGGTCTTACATCTATCTTCTTCCTGTATATTAATTTGCCAAAAACTTTTAGAAAGATCAATACTACTTAGATATTTAGCGTCGCGTAGATTGTCTAATATTTCCGAAACATAAGGTAAGCTATAAGCGTCTTTTTTAGTTATAGAATTTAATTTTCTGCTATCAAGACAAAACCTTAGTTCACCGGACTTTTTAGGTGTCAGTAAAACAGGAGAAGACCAGGGGCTCTCGCATGGCTCAACAACGTTATCCTTGAGCATTTCGTCGAGTTGCTCGACTAAAACTCTCTGCTTCTCAGGAGACATGCGGTAGTATCGTTGACGTATGGGGGCAGCATCCCCAGTGTCAATCTTGTGCGTAATCAAGGATGTACGACCTAGTCCACGCTCCTCGTAGGAAATGTCGCGAAATTGCGAAATTAATTGATCAGCTGTAGCTCGTTGATCATCCGGTAGATGTTCGTAGGAACACAGAGAAGGTTCAGAAATAGCTTCTGCTTTTAGTGTACTGTTAGTATCCTTGCAAAAAGAGATTGCATCTAGATGTTTAGGGAACAAATCAAACAGTTTCCAAAAATCTATACCTAGTATAAGTGGATGTTTAATACCAGGAACTACGCACGCCTGCATAATGTGTTTTTTTATGTAGAAAGTCTATAGGGAGAGATATAGTTCCCAGTGAGTTAAACTCTTCACCACCAGCAGTACTAAATTGGACGTGATTAGTAGTCTTTAGTTGCAATCCCATGCTAAGTATTTTTTTGTGAGAGTCGTTACCTAGTATTGTAACTGATGAGCCGGTATCTAATAATCCTGTTAAAACCATATCTAGGATCCTTATTTGTACATACGGTCTGGTTCTATCTGTGTGTGGTTTATTATCATTATCGATTGAGGCAACCGAGTTGAACATAGAGAAATTACGGACAAAATATAACCATTCTCTTCCTTCCATTCTCTACGTTGGTCACTCCAACCGGGTCTCGCTAGTTTTTTGGAGTCTCGCTTGAGGCCTCAGGATGGCAATCGGGACAATCTGAATACTTAACATCCTTTTTACCACATTTAAAACATATCAGGAACCTATCTTGCCTGCAAGTTCTTAAGGAGTGATTATCTGATCTACATCTTGGACAATACATTGATTTAAAAGTTTCAGAATTTATCGGAGCGACATCTAATTTTTGTTTTTGATTATTGTTATTACCAAAATTGATTTTTTTTTTCTTGATTATAGTGAGTAGGTTTGTTTGTAGCGTAGTTGTAAGATACGTTAGGTTTAGGTAAATTGTAATTTTTATGTTCAAATCTGACATTATTAGTATGCTTGTAAGAGAACTCGGGAGCAATAGTACTGCTAGAAGGTCTAGGTGGTTCTTGAAAATTAGAAAACCTGGCCTTAATATTTTCAAAATTTTTGCAAACACGTTTAAGATCCTCAATTGATTTAATATCGGGTGAAGCAGCCAAGGTGTTAGCATAACAAGGCCGTATATTATGAAGTAGGATTTCTAACTTCTCACTATCTGTCATTTGTTTATTGAGACGAGAGAACATACCATGCATAATGGAAACGTAAATTGAAATATTTTCATTTTCACCCTGAGTGCGCGACCTGATTTCAGCGGCCAGTCTGTAGTCGTAGTCGCTACTGCTGAAATCGTTTTTTAGTAAGGTACATAATTCAGACCAAGTAGTGACATTATCTTTATTATAGCGGAACCAGTGTAGTGCGTCGCCTTCAAATATTTCGTATGCCAGAGCAAGGATTTTTTCAAAAGGAATGCCCCTTGAGTAAACGAATTCTTCAATTTTCTGTATGAATGAATGAACACAAGTGTTTCCATTAAATTTAAGTTTGTTTATGTCAGATGACAGACTGCGCTCGCATGTTACAGATATACTAGAAGGATTTGAGATATCGCAAGAAGTAGGATTGTTGGGTTGCGCACCGCTTGGTTTTAATAAGGATAACTCTTTAAATTGAGTGTTAAAACTTGATGCACACACTTTATAAATGTCATTAACCTCTGTTGCGTTAATTATTCTTTTAAATCTGTGATTAATATGATGATAAATATGATGTAGTAGGTTTTCAGTTCTGTTATAAAGATTAGTATCAAAGAACTACGGCGGGATAAGACTTAACAATTACCCTTGATGAAAAAAATATGACAATATAGCTGATTAAAAGGACATTCATATTAAAATATTTTTATAATATGATAAAGCGGGAGTATCTCATAAAATCAGTTCAAACCACGCTTTAATCTTACTGTTTGTTGGCGACTGGCTGTCAACCTGTGCAACCATGGTGCAACCTAATTTTTTATCTATGCTTTTTCGAGGTGTCAAATGGTTGTCGTCTGACTATTATCAAATTGTTTTTATTTACCTATTTTCACGTAATTACTTTTTTGTGGTTTTTGTTCTCGTTTACAGGTGTAGTCTCTCATATTAATCGGCATTTACCACGTCATTCATTACCTACACTTAGAACATTTATTTTTTGTTAAAAAGAACTACTTTGTCAAGTTAATTCGTAGAATTCGAAATATATTTTTTTGGTGAATCAAAATACTTTTTTGATTTAATTTGATGAAACGAAACGTAGCGCGTTTGACGCTAGATAAAGACAGTGACAGCTAATCAAATAACGGTTTAAGTCATTTCTTAGGGACGTAGATAGGTATTTATTCTATTCTAACCTGTTTGGTTTGGCCTTTAATAAAAGTACTAATTGTGCTTGAATCTATTTATTTTAACACCAAGTAACTGTATATATAATAACACTGAGTAACAAAATAATTATCTCCAATCTAAGCCGCTAGTCTGCCTACTTTAGCAAAAATAAAAAAAAAAGCTTCTTACTACTTCTTAGGTTATGTTGTATATTTACAAGAATACCATTCCTTAAAATGTAAATAACGAGAATACCATCCTTTGACAGTAGGTCTAGGAAAGTCTGTGGTTGGCGGCGCTAGTTTCATTCGTATAGCCCCTTAGGCTTCTTTCATGGGCTTCTTTCAACCACAGACTATCCTAGACCTACTGTCAAAGGATGGTATTCTCGTTATTTACATTTTAAGGAATGGTATTCTTGTAAATATACAACATAACCTCTAAACAAAACATCGGTAATATAAGAAATTCCCGCTTTTACAAGAAAACAGTGATGCTGTTTTAGATTATTTACTTAATGAGCAATCCATTGATACCTAGGTCGTTAAGGGTAGCGGAGATTTTAGTTCAAGTCACCACTTATATGAAAACCGCCGATGTTCTTTAGTTTTAAGATTAGAAATATTGTTTTGAGATTTCAGCAGTGATTCTTTAACTTCTCTCACAACCATCATCTGCCCCACTATCACCAATTGTTCCGCTTCGCTTTTGGGCTGCTTATCAACCGCGGAATGTCGCAGTAAAACCATGGAATCTGGACATATGTAAAATGTCAGATGTTATGAATTCCAGGGTTCACCACTCCGGTACCGGACAACTTCCGCCATCTATTCGTCACCGCCAAGGCTGCAGCCGAAGACCCGAACCAGAACCACAACCGCCCTGCTGCCTATCTACCTACACGACAGGGCAGTGATAGTTACGATTTTATGTATGGGATTTGTGCAACCCGTTGCTCTCCTGTATTCTTTTTACTTTAAATTATATACCTACATTCTATAATTGTCTTTTTCTTACCTCACCCCTCTAGAACTAACTAGAAGTGTGACAATGGCGCCCAACGTGGGGCAGATGATGGTTGTGAGATTTTAGCGTAAAATAGTGATCAATGATGAGGCGTGCAATAATTTAATAAACTATGTAGTTATTATAAGGCGATAATGATTTATGTACATGGGGGTAGGTACCTAATTACGTCAGCCAAAATAGGTGTGACTAGGTAATTATCTATTATTACATTTAACACTATTATTTACTATCACTTATTATGTTAAGTACCCAAATTGATTTACTAATCCAATTTGGTGTAAATTCTAAGTAGGAATAATTACCTAAATACCTTAAGTACACACTAAACTATAAGCCGATGAAGACCGCGCGCTGTCGTAACAATCAGTAAACATTGTGTACAAAATTAATTTACTTAGGTTATTTTAATTTATGCTCAATAGAATCGACAACGGCTAGGTATTCATGTGTTGATCCTATAATTTAATTACACAAGTACCTATACACTACGGCTAAAAGCTTATTAGGTAAAAATATACTATGCAACACTTACCCAATTTCGGGGAAACACTCACTTACAATTTACTTTTGAGTTTAGTCTTTCTTATTAATTAAGTATTAATTAATCATATAAAATCACTCGCGAGATACGATTGATAGGTAGGTAGTTTATCGTTCTGCGCGTGCGGCGGTCAAGCGTCCGACCTCAAGGCTAGTTTCGTGGGAATAAAATCACTGCTGTGTCGATGTGGCTCACCCGACGAACGGGTTAGCCTTCCCAACAAAAGAATTGCGAAACATATCGCGCCACCGGGGTTTGCTTGATGATTTATTTTTTATTATGTTTAGTGTAAATAGTATGTAGTTGTTATTTTAATGTTATTATTTAGTATTTAAGTTAATGTTTTAGGATAATTTTGTATTATATTTTGTGATTATTTTACTTTCTTTTATTTTCTTAAATTTAGTTTTTTAAGCTTTTCTTAGATATAAGGTGTAATTTTTGGAATTGTTACACCCTCGCAAGTGTCAGCCACGCATGGTTTGCAACGGCAGACAGGTTATATTTCCCGGAGTGTTCCTTAACGGGCCCGACCAGTATCCATGCATAAAGGGGGCTTTATATGCCTGAAATGTGCACACAAAGGTAGCATTAGCACAGCTAGCAAACACAAGATGGTGCAGCTGTGGGAAGAAAGTGTTACATAACACTACACGTGGTGCAATGCGATAAACCAAAATCTTCAGCGCACAGTTGTTGATGCACAGTCTTAAAACGCAGTAAAGGCGATGAAGAAAAGGAAAATAGGAAATGATTTAAGCATGCTTACCCATGAAGAAGATTATGTATGTAGCATTCAGCCCATCAGTATTTTGTTTAAAAATATATATTTTCTATGACGACGTTACAATTAAAGCCTAAAACAATAGAGATTCGTTTAGCACACGCGAAAATCACTAAGAGAACACGAGGATTTGAGTTACGTAACAACCCAAGCCAACTTACCAATTTACGGCGTACAAGAAAAATAAAAAAAACGTTTAAAACTAGCAGGACTAGGACAGGACATCCTGCTATCCTCTCGCCACCTTGTTTGGAGGCATCCCCAAACGAATGTAATTTTCGAGTTTTCGACACTCTGAGATTTTATAATTTCAAAAATTGACTCCTGCGTCCCTTGCGAAATTGAAAAATGGCTGTCAGATCCCGAGAAACCACAAGGACATTTTTTTTTTTTAAGTCAAAGACAAACAAGAACGTACGGCCCAACAATGTCAAAACGATAATGTAATTCAATTATTAGTGAATTCTCATTAAAAAGACAATATTTAATTATGAAAATTAGAATATTTTTTTCATAGATAAACAGTTTAAACTGAAGAATTAATGATTTTATATCGAATAACAGGAAAGCGCTGAGAAACTGGGAAGGAAGTTACTACAATTGGCGCTAGATGGCGCTAGTGGTAGAAAAAGACACAGTTGACGTTGTTACGAGCCAATCATCCGCCCACATTTTAGCACGACCTTTGAGTAAACTTGTTACTTTCATGCGGATGTCATAATCACTAAATTGGTAAGTACTTTTAGCCTTAGAAATGTGATCACACCAGTCTCTAACCCCTACGTTACCATCGGGGTCGAATGATGGCAGGAAAATTTCCGTTATCTTGACCTTGTCACTATTTTGCTGGTTCAGTAGACGCTTACTCATAGATTTCATCATCATGATCATATTTGAGAAAAATTCAGATGGTACGTTACCGGACTGTGGCGGTAGCGTATGTGGTTGAGTGTTTACTGCAGGCTGCACTGCGGGCGGCACCGGAGCAGTAGCAGTCGTCGCGGCTGCCGATGGGATCCCATTCGGCTCGCTCGCAGCCGCCTCAGCATCAGGGTCGTTCATGTTGCATGACGCTTGAATATTCGGAGCAGTCAGGTAGCAGGATGGATATCTGAAACGTATAAAGATGACCGGGACAGAAAAGAGATCGCTGAGCGATCCCACTTCTGATGTCGAAGAAGAACCATGCTTGCAAGTTTTTAAAAAGTTAGGACAGGACCGGTGGCCTCCACACAGCCACCGGTAACTTACTAACCAGTTATCTATGAAGCTATGCTTTCGCAAAACTGAGAGAGTTCACACCTTATTTATTTTTCTACTGCTTTAGAGAACTAATTTCGGATGGAAAGAGAAATAAAAGAGTAAAATAAATTAACCAAAGTTTTATTTTTGACCAGAGTTTCTACTTACATTGGTTATCGGTCCAAAATCACAACACAGAATGAGCTTCGCGCTCCATATTTCGATCGCCTGCCCGCCATCTAGCCCGCCAAATCCAACTTCCGTTGATTTGTCGTCAGATGGCGTTGCAAGCGCTCAATCAGTTACTTAAATTTACATTAATTTGCGTCTAATTACTTACAAAGCAATTACAATATTCATTATTTATTTACTAAAGCTTTTTCTAAAATAATTCAAGCCAAGAAGCCAACTATAAGCAAATATAGGAACTTACTTTTAAAATATCGTCGTAACTTGTTAGTCAAAACAGCGAGTTATAAAACAATAAATAATTAAATCTCGTCCTAATAAATTCGATACACGTTTTAATAATATTTTTCTATTTTTAATTGTCAATAACAAAATAGACTTTAATTTAGAAAAATCTAAATACGGCAGTTCCGCCCGCAGCCGGAAACTACCAAGGAAAGCAAAGTATTAAATCAATTTAAACTTAATTTTCATCGAAATAAATCCGCTTCATGTTTTAGTAGTATTTATCAATTTTACAGCATCTATAACAAAGAAGAAAGAGATAGATTTTATTTTATTACAAATCCCAGTTAAACACTTCCGCCCGTGACGTGCTAAAGTAACTCGTTAGCCAAACGAGTGTTTTTAAAAATCATTTTGAATTAATTTATTACATAATTGTTTAGATAACGCTTTTAAATAATAAATCGTGATTTTAGATCAGTAATTTCAAAGTAAATTATAAGTAATTAAAATTTCGAAGGAAGTGTTTGCCGCGGTAAATACTATGGCGCGAGCGAAGGTATTTCCCGCGTCAAAACACTACCAACATAAGTATTCATAATAAATGAATGACTATGTTATTAATTACAATGCAGCAAGTAATATTTACTGATTTTAGGATAACATTTTAAACGATAATTATTTGTTATAAATTCCAATAATTTATGATCAATAATTGGTGGTGGTTATGTAGAAAATCAATGCGGCGACATATATAATATTATATACAATTTTAAAAAACTGTGTTTAATTGCAATGTTGTAAGAGACATGTTGCTGTGTTCCCGCCACAATATCAGTTGCAGATGGCGCAGTGATTCGTCTACCATGACCTGCCTATACATTTTTAAGATGTCACCTGTCAATACATATTTATGCTGACGGAAACGAACTAAAATATTAAATAATTCATCTTGTACTACGGGACCGCAATATTGAATATCGTTAAATGATTTTTGAGATGTAGTTTTAGCTGAAGCATCAAAAACAACACGAACACGTGTTGTTTCGCTATTTTCTCGAATTACTGCATGATGAGGCATGTAATAACCAAAAGGTGGGTCTTCAATTTGTGTTAAGTGCCCTAATTCTTCATATTCATGAATTAATTCGCAATACTCTTGCTTTAAGTGAGGATTGTTGTTAAGTTTTTTCTCAAGGTTCAAGAAACGTTTTTCTGCTATTTTATAAGAATCGCCAAGTGATTTTTCTGGCGACTCACTTAAGGGAATTTTTACAAAAAATCTCCCTTCGCTATCGCGTCTAGTAGTTGAAGTAAAATAAGTTTCACAGAACTCATCATCAGTGGAAATTATGGGATTCGAGGAAGGCAATTCTTCAAGATGCCAGAATTTGGTAAGTTTATCACTTATTTCACGAGTAAAGTGGCAATGGATATTATGTTTAGCGTGAATAGGACTAGGGTCGTTAAGAGGACCTGCCACCAACCAGCCTAATTTTATATTTTGAAGAATGGGCTGGTTGGGTCCCAACCTAATTTGATTTTGAGACATAATTTAAAAAAATATTTCAGCCCCCAATAGCAAATCAACAGATGAAGAATGAAAGAAATTAGGGTCTGCTAATTTAATGTTTTCGGGTAAGTTAAGTACTGAAATATTGATAGATGTATTAGGCAAAAGACCTGTTATCTCAGGAATAACTAAACACTTAAGATTTGCATTAAAAAAATTTGCTAAGGAACCAATAATTATTTCACAACATTCGGATATTTTAGTTTGAGTATTATTGATGCCAGATATACATAATGTATCTGTATTCCTACCTAATAGACCCATTTTATGTTTCAGGTTAGTAGTCATAAAGGAGGATTGACTGCCAGTGTTCGCTACTCGAACAAAGGTGGAAATAAAAGCTTGTTTAAAACTTTAGATATTCCTTTATATAAAAGATTTAGTTACAAATGTAGGTATAATAAATTACAAAGGACAGTGCTTAAGCGACCGAAACCGAATGTGAAGTGAAGTAATCTAGAGTAACATTTTTTAACTACTAGACGAACAAGAGACAATTAGCTTTTATAGACCTTAGCTTACTAAACTTAAGGCGCAATTACAAACGAACGGAGAGTCCCACTGCTGGGCCGTCAAGGTTAACTAGTTATGCAAGGAGAGTTACGATTGGTTAAGCAGCTCGTATGATGTATGAGGTGATTTTACAATATATCATAACTAAAACTATGAACCTCTAGCTAAGGCATCTACTAACAGCTATCTTACACAATACAACATTAACTTCTTCTTCTTCTTCGTACGGGCTTTTCCGCAATTAGGCTGCAAATGTGCCCATTTCGCGTGCGGAGGGTGACGTTGACCGGTCTTCATTCCAACCAGCCAAGTTCCTCCAGGAAACCTGCCAGTGCCTTCGCGCTGCTGAAGATTTCCCGGAGACTTCCTGGATTACCCAGGTAGTGGGCCCGGCAGCTGGCCACCCCTCTGCACTCCAGCAGGATGTGGGCGGCTGTCTCGTCCTTCTCCATGCATGCTCTGCATAGAGGGCTGTCTGTAACACCTAGGTTGAAAAGATGTTTGTTAAAGTTGCCATGACGTAGGCTCGACTTGTTAAGCTGCAGAAATTGCCTAGAGAGACGGGCGTCTAGTTGCGGTAGAGTTAGTTTCGCCTGTCTGCATTCCTCTAGACTGCTGCAGTAGCTGTTGTGTAGAATTTTGGTATGATTCAAGATTTTACCTTTCAGCCAGTTTTGGGGGAGAGGGAGTATGGGCTCCGGTCCTAACGGGGACATACTGGATCCTCTTCTTGCAAGTTCGTCAGCTGCATCATTACCTCTGCTGCCGCTGTGTCCTTTGATCCATTGTAGGAACAGTTCATTGTGGAGTCCCACCTCGTTTAGCATCTGGTGGCATTCCTTTATTAGGCCGGTCTTGATAGTGAAACTACTGAGGGCCTGCAGTACTGATTTGCTGTCCGAGAGGATTCTTATGATGTGGTTTTTTACCTTCCTCGCTGTGATCGCTTTTGCTGCCAGTAGAATGCCCATGCATTCTGCCTGAAAGACAGTATTATGTTCTCCTAGTGGTACTGCGATGTTTATGTTCAGATCTTCGGAGAAGACCCCGGTCCCCGTGCCTTTGTCAGGTTTTGAGCCGTCTGTGAAAATCATAAGCGACTTATGGGGAATCCGAGGGTCTTCTTCTTCGACCAGATGTATCTTGTACCTTTTGTCGAAGATGTGTACTGTCTCCACTCTGTCACATGGTGCTGCTAACATAGGAGTGTCAGCCCAATCTTCTATGAGGTTATTAAGATGCTTTACCTGTCTGAATTTGACGAGGCCTTGCTGTTTAAGTCTTAGTGCACTGAGAGCCGCTTCCTGTTGTACTATCAGGTGTAGTGGCTGTAGGTTGAGCATGATTTCCATCGCCGCTGTGGGAGTGGTTTTCATACAACCTGTCATGGCACAGCATGCCTGCCTCTGGAATCTTTGTAGCTTGTCTGCGCAGGTCGACTTAAGCGTCCTGGGCCACCAGACTACTGCTCCATAGGTTACCATTGGTCTAATGACAACAGTGTATAGCCATTTGAAAATCTTTGGTGATAGACCCCATCTCTTCCCTACCATCCGGCGGCATTGCCATAGGACTATAGTGGCAGATTTTAGTTTCTTTTCAACATGGCTGCTCCAGTTAAGTTTGCTGTCCAGGGTAAGCCCTAGGTACTTTACCTCATTTGACAGTTGTAGATCTGATCCAAAAAGTTTTGGTAGAGTGAAATTCCCCAGCTGGCGTTTGTTGGTGTTCAGAAATAAGTAAAACAATCTTTTAACCATAAGACAGACTTTTATTATTATTTAGCTAGCCTAATTACATCGCAGTTCACCGCACACAATAGCCATGACAGTTTGTAGAAACAGTGTTACCAACACAAGAAAAATAGAAAAATATTACATTGCTACCAACACCCCCTCTCAATGTAATACACCCTTACAATCATATATTTATTTAACTTAAAATTATTCACATAAACCACAGTTTTTAATAAATCTTAACAGTTAATTTTTATTTAATGCCTTTGTGAACATATCTGCGGTTTGCTCTTCAGTTTTAATATATTTTAACATTAATTTTCCACATTTAATCAAGTCTTTTATGTAATGATATCTAATATCAATATGTTTTAATCTTTTGACACTTTCAGTATTCGCTACCATTATGGCACTCTGATTGTCACAAAATATTGTGACAGGACACACATTTACAAAATTGAAATCTTTAAGCAAATTAATTAACCAACATGCTTCACTAGTAGCCATACTTATAGCTATGTACTCTGACTCGGTAGAAGATAGACTCACACTGGTCTGTTTTTTAGAAGACCATGAAATTAAGCAATCTGAAAACTTAAAACAGTAACCAGTTGTCGACCTTCTATCCTTTAAGTCACCTCCCCAATTTGCATCACAATATCCCACTAATAAGTCGCTATTACATTTGTAGACAAGTTTGTAATGTATTGTATGTTTTACATATCTTAGCACTCTCTTTAAGGCAGTTAATAAAACATTATTTGCATTATTTTGATGTCTACTCAAAATTGATACAGCAATACACAAATCAGGTCTTGTTCCTAATACAGCATATGACAAGCAACCTATAATTTTCCTACATTTATTTTCAATGTTTTTATCAATCACAGAATTTTATTTATTTATTTTAAACTTTATTGCACTCAAAGATTAATACAATAGGCGAACTTAATGCCAAGAGGCATTCTCTACCAGTCAACCTTTGGGTCATACAGAGAGAATGATGGTGCGGCGAAAGGAGGTTATGATTTCGCGGAGAAACTGAAAGTAATAGAAATGATTCAGTATTCTAAATTATGTATACTAATGAAATGCCTAATACTTAATACCTACATAAAATATACATACATAATGTAAATAAAATAATATTTATAAATAATAAATCATACAATATATATAAATAAAATAATATAATACCAAATATATATATAATTTTAAATAAAATAGATAGAATAACGTAAAGCAACTTAGTAATGTTAAAAATATTAAAAAGCAGATTGCGAAGAGGAGATATGTTCAAAGACCCTTTTTTTAAACGAGTGTTTGGTCAGCGAAGTTCTAATGGGAGGGGGCAAAAGGTTCCAAAGCCGTATAGCCTGCACGGTGAACGAGTTGGTAACGAACGAGGTGTGGTGTCGCGGGGTGTTAAGACGAAGGTTATCTGAAGAACGGAGAGAGCGGTCATGAGTTTGACATAAAAAACGGAACTGATCTTTGAGATAAGATGGAGAAAGTGGGTTGTGAAGAATATTGAATAAAAAGCAAAGGATACGACACTTCCTACGCTGACGTATGGGGAGCCATTTAAGGCGGTTTCGAAAAGAGGAGACGTGATCGTATTTACGAAGTCCAAAGACGAATCTGATGCAATTATTGAGAAGACGATCAAGTTTATTGGTGAGGACCTCAGAGAGATCAGGATAACAGACATCAGCGTAATCAATTATGGGGATTATCAGGGAGTAAACTAGCATGAGCTTGGTAGAAAAAGGGAGAAAGAATTTAAAGCGATACAGACTTCTCAGGCATGCCACCACCCTGCGGCTGACCTCAGCAATATGTGTAGTCCAGCTAAGCGTCGAGTCTAAGTAAAGGCCCAAATTACGCACAGATTGACAATACGGTATGATTTTGAGAAGAAGAAGAAACTAATCGATAGGTTTTAATAGGGTATTTGACTAATCTCGATATAGTAAAAAATATTTATACTTTTCCAAAATACTGGTAAATAAGAAACGATTGCCAAAATTTTCAATAAAAAATATAACGTCTAGCTGGTTTTATGAGCATTCAGAGTTTCATGGGCAAGTCCATTTTTAAAGTATTACAATTTAAAAATATATATATATCACTGAACTACCTGTACATTTTTCACCAACTTTTATTATAAAACCATTTACTTAAACGAAACATTTGATATAGCTACCAAACAAAATTTACTAGTCGCGCATACAGGATACGAGCATGTGGGGGGGGATATCCATGCCAACTGATAATTCCAATCTTGACTGAAGGCGTCTGTGAAAACCGAGCCACGATTTCTTGAGTTTATTGAGACGTACCTTGGCACCACAGCGATTGTTTTGAAGTGAACAGATCTATGTTTGGGGAGCTGAAATATCCTCGAGGTTGCTGGTGGTAGAAGGTGCCATTCTGGTATTGGTCGTCTCCGAGACAACCGATCTGCTATTAGGTTGTACCTTCCTGGAAGGTACTGAGCTGATAGTGTTATTTCCCACTGATCCAGCAGAATTAGCAGCTGATGGGTCAGAGCTAGGAGGCCTATCGACCTTGTTCCTCCCTCTTTGCGTATATATGCAATCAAGGTCCGATAGTCTGACTGAAGGAAAACATGAGAACCCCTCAATTTCTGTGCGTTGCTCTTTATTGCACAGAGTACTGTGTAAATCTCTTTCTTGTTGCTGTGCCATCGCTGTTGGCGTTTGTTCCAAGAGCCTGCTATGGGTGTTTGGTTTAATTGTGCTCCCCAGCCGATGTCTGACGCATCGGTGCTTAGAAAGTGCTGTATTTTGGGTAGGTTAATTGGAACAGCTGGTGAGTCCATAGCTCCGATCCACCATTTCATCGCCTTTAAAGCCGCGACCGAAATTGGAATGACCCTCCGGGGGTCGTTTTGGTATTTGAAAATTAAGATTTGCATGTGACGGCAATGAAGGCGACCTCTTGCTACAACCATGCAGGCAAAATTCAGGAGGCCTAAAAGTTGCTGCAACTGGCGAAGCTTGCAACTCTCCTGTTCTATCATCTTTCTTACGCATCTTATGATGCTCTGTTGCTTTTTTTACTGGCAGACACCTGAGGTTCTCGTGCGTCTTCCATTGTAACCCTAGTAACTCTATGTTCTGAGTCGGCACAAGGATAGATTTCTTGAAGTTGATTTGCCATCCCAGTGCTCTCAGGACTTCCACAGCCTCCGCGGCCTGGAGGGACAGAGCAGTCCTGCCCTGATGAGCTAGAAAGAAGTCGTCTAGGTAGACTAGAACCCGACAACCTCTCTTGCGAAGGATCTCCGCGACCCAGCAAGTGATAGCGGCGAATAACTGGGAGCTGACGTAAGACCAAATGGAAGGCAAGTCATCTGCAAGACTTCCCCCAAATAACTCAACCGTAGGAAGGGCCTGTGAGACGGAGCTATCGGCACGTGAAAATAGGCCTGTGACAGGTTGATTTTTATCAGCCAATCGCCCTGTTGTAAGAATTCCGGAACAGATGTTTGTGAGTTCAGGTGAAACGATTTTGCTGCTACGAATCTGTTCAAGCCTCTTAAGTCGATTATGGGTCTCATACTCCCATCGCTCTTTTTTCTTAGAAACATTCTTGAGAAGTGACTTGGTGTTATTGGGTGGAGTTTCTAAAATTTTTAATTTTTTTAGTTCTTCGATTTGGGTTGACATTTGGGCAGATGGTTTGGTAGCAAACTTGTGAATCACTCCTAAAGATGGGTAAACAAGAGGGGGCTTTTTTATAAAGGCGATTCGAGAAGCTGTTACAGCTCTCATAATAAATTGGTTGGCTCCGAGCTCCATCTACTTCTTTTGATAATCCACTAAGCAACCCCCTCTGAACTCCATCTGGTAGTCATTTAGCCTGACTTTTTGGTGTTCCTTCAGGTTGGGAATGAAAAGTAGATTTCTTCCCCTGGCCCTTTCCTTGTCTGTCATAATTTTTTGAGTTTCTTGGGTATTTCAATCTCTTTGGATTAAATGTTGAAGTTGATTGCCCAAGTTCCCCCTGTTTCCTCTTCAATGAAAACTTAGGTTCTTTAGGGAGTGCAGGGTTTAGCCATGTTTGCGGGCCCCCAAATGATTGTATTAAAGGCAGTAATTTTTCCTTATCAAAGAGATGTTCAACACTCGGTGGAATATTCCGGAGCGCTGCCTGAATAGGTTTGTTTGAGATTTGCTTCAGTATCCTTTCCAGTCTTGTTTCTACACATTCAGTTCTTTTCCCACAGATTACTTGTAGTGTCACCTCTATGTTTTTATATGTATCTGAATTACTGCCGAAGCTGTTAGAAATTTTTTCACATAAATTTCGTGCATTTAAGTCTTGGGGAGATTGAAAAGCCCAGTCTACAATGCTCTGTAGTCCAGATCTTAGTAGCTCTCTTTGTTCTAATACTGTATTTGATAATGCACCTACTACAGCCTCAGTTCCAGCCAAGAAATCCTTCTCTTTATAAAGGTGACAAAGTTCATCGTTCAACTTTAATTCTACAAAGCCAGGTGTTGCAGCGAATGTTTACAGGGATTTAGAGTATCTAATGTGTTTCCAGAGTGGATCCCCAAAGTGTTGCAATTCCTTAATTTGCCTCACTCTGTCGGGTGCGGCAGTTTTGGTCATTTTAGATCTATTAAAATCAGTCTCAATTTTGCCCAATTCTAGTGTTTTTTTTCTACCGACGTTAGGGTTGGTAATGAACCCTGTGGGTGCTTCATTACTATTATTCTGGGTAAGGTCAGATTGATATGAGCCGCCGAGACTCTGCATGCATAAATTCGAAAGATAACTTACCTGAGTTATCAAAGTATCGATGCGTGGATCAGTAGATCGGCAGTGTTTCCGTTTGTGTACTTGGTCTCTCACTTTCGGAGGATGTGGAAGACGAGCTTGAACTTGACGAGTTCTCCTCGCCCGCGCCGTTATTGGAGATCGTGTCATCCACTTCGGCGTTTGGCGCGGCCTCGTCACCGGCGTTTTGAACAGCCGGAATTACGATAGCCTCGTTCATGATTGTTAAGAAAAACTATAGTATGCAAATCACTGCACTATTTATAGACACTTTGATCACTTTCAGAGACTTTTAAAACTCAAATTAAGCAAACTAAACTTTTGAAAAACGATAATGGCGGCGAGTAACACACGCAATGACAACTTTGCTCTGCGAAGTTCGCGTCTAATGGTGACACTAGGGTGACAGATGGGTTTACGTTCCGAAATCAGTCACCAACGTATATAAAACCGTAAGTACAGGATAAATTATAAGGTGAATACACACTGCTTCTTCATAAGCGACGCTGTGTTTTCGACAGGCTCATAATAATAACATTTTCTAATTAACAACAATTTAATCATCATTGTTTTTTCTAATGGGAATATCTTTCCTTCTCGTGGTAAGTCTTGCTTCTCTCTCTAGGAGTGTCTCCACTTTGCTTGGGTGTTTTTCGAAAAGCTTGGAGAAAATCGGTAATAAAGAGATAGGCCTAAAGTTTTAACATCATTCCTGTTTCCCTTTTTGAAGATAGGTATGATTTTGGCGACTTTAAGTACGTCGGGAAAACGTTCTTCGCTAAGAAGCAATTGAATGTGTTGCTTAAAGGCAAGAATATCTTTATTTTGTTTCAGAATACTAATTGGAAACTCATTACACCCCGATGAATTTTTGCACGCCATTACACACCTACCACAAGTTTTTTTTTTTTTCAGGAGTAACTTTTTCCCATTGGAGCTCTTTTGACCACTTTTGGAGTGCATTTATTTAATAGTTTAATTGCGTCATTAGGATTGGTTTTACCAACTGTACTACCAGTGTCAAATTGTTTGGAAAAGATTTCTACTACATCTTGTGGATTATCTATTATACGGTTGTTATCCTTGAGTTTATACTGAACTTCCTGATTTGCTTTGCCTTTATTTTCTGTGTTTATTTACTTTTTTTCAAATGGCTTTAGCGGAGTTGCAAGATTTATTAAGTTCACTTTGCACGGAGTATTTTTTTGCATTTTTAACTAATTTGCGGTATAGACTCAAGTACTTAGCACGATATTCAATGATAGATTGATCATTTATCTGTCTATCAGCCGTATTTAAAAATCTTTTCATGAGACTTGACACTTTGAGTCCCTTGGTTATCCATCGTTTCGTATTCATTTTATTGAGGTTGACTTTTCGTCTTTGTACAGTATATGTTTCATTAACCCTAGATTACTAAGCTTCGTCGAATCGACGACGCGAATTCGAAAAAAGTGCCGTAACTTTTGAGTCGCGAGAGCGCGGTCGCATCTATTGCAGCTCCCGTGTAAGTTGACCTGTTGCCCCCGCGACAGACGGAAGTGTTTCTTGTGTAGGAGGCCTGTGTGCGCCGGACCAGCGACAATGGCTCGTCGCATCGACGAAGGTTAGTGTTAACGTTATATTTTGTACTTTTGTGTTTCTAATATTTTAAGTTTATTTTTTAGTTTTTACAACATAAAAGTAATGTATAATATTTTTTTATTTTAGATACGATTCTTCAACAATTATTAGCAGGTGATAGTGATGAAGAAAATTCATCAGAGAGTGAGAAGGAAGACCACATCGAGGTTGATCCCGCTTATGAGTCAGTTAGAGAGGATGAGGTTTCTTCTTTGACACAACATCCACCTCCAGGTCAAGACGTTCAAGTAAATGACCATGCATCTCCATCAATTGAAGATCAGATACCTGGAACTTCGGCACAGGAACGTAACGAACTGATTATTATACCATCCCGTAACATACTTCGCGGAAAAGATAAGCACAAATGGTCTTCGCTAAAATCAAGGTCACAAAGCCGAACAGCTGCAAGAAATATTGTGCACATTAGACCTGGACCTACTCGCATGTGCAAAAATGAATTAGATCCTTTGTGTTGCTTTTTGTCTTTTATTACAGATGATATGATAAGTCTAATTGTCACCTATACCAATGCTGAGATTGCACTAAAATCTGAAAAATACAAGAATGTAACTGCCACTCAGAGACCAACAGATGCTAGTGAGGTTAGAGCTCTTATCGGGATTCTTACGTTAACTGCAGCAATGAAGGATAATCATTTGCCATCAAAGGAGATATTTGATACTACTTTTTGTGGAAATAGATACCGTAGTACAATGTCAAATGAGAGATTTGATTTTCTAATAAATTGCCTTAGATTTGACGATAAGTCTACGCGCCAACAACGTAGACAGGCTGATGTATATGCTCCTTTTCGTGATCTGTGGAATCTTTTTATAGCTGCCTGTCAAGAAAACTACAAACCTGGTTCTTACCTTACTATTGATGAACAATTACTCGGCTTCAGGGGAAGATGCCCATTTCGAATTTATATCCCTAATAAGCCAAATAAATATGGCATTAAAATTGTTATGCTAGTAGATAATTCTACAAAATATATGGTAGACGCAGAGCCATATCTGGGTTCTTTTACTAAAACGGACGCACAGTGTTGCCTCGCCAAAGAAAATCCGGACAATATTATTTTGTTGGCGGGTTGTATTGAAAATAAGTTAATGTATGCTTAAAAAGTAATTTACACAAAATAAAAATAATTATATTAATAAAAAATATTTATTTTAAGTAAAAGAGAGTCTATACTTCATCCACGTCACTACTGTCGCTTATATCATGGTTGAATTTTAGTAGGTTTATTACTTTATGTGGTAAATTATTGCTTCTTCACATAGATAGCAAGTTTTTTTAGCTTCCCAAACTTGTTTATAAGGATGAATCTCACTTTATCGGCCTCTCTAATAATAACATACTGATGAACTGTCAAATCAGGATCTAAAAATGTACAAAGAGCCTCGTTTGGCGTTAAACGTCTATTTTGATCTGGCGAAGGTGATATTGAGGCATGTATGGCATTTGCTATATCGCCATGACCTTCCTGACGAAAATTAATAGACGCAGCAATAGGCTACTTGACCCATATCAATTTTTTCACAATAAATTAGTATTTCCAGTAGTATCTGACTTACGAAACCAAAATATATCGATTTCAGTTAGTGAAAGTCATAGATGGTTGCATATTTTCAATTTAAAAAATATTATTTTTACTTTTTATTGAGGAAGGCAGAAAACGCTACCGGCCATGTTGTGACGTCACTCTTCATGGAAAAAAAAAATAATGTCACTCTCTATACAAATGTGAATGACTAGGGAAGTCAAATTGATGGAAAATAATCGATTAAATAAATATCGATTATCTTGAAATAATATTGATTTTCTATTGTTTTCCTATATGCTTAAATTCTTATTCTAATATAAATGTAAGAGATTTATATTAACAGTAAATCATTTAATTGAAATCAAATAAAATTATAATTATGAAGAAAAAAATCCAGTTCAAAAGTAAAAATCAAAGCAAAAAACATTATTTTTAACTTTCAAGGTAAAAACGAATTAATCCAAATACTATTCTATTATTGATACAAATTCCCAGTATCAATAAACGTTTTATCAGATCATCACCATTGTTTTACTAATTCACTAGGTATTGATTGATGTGAATTTCTAAATCGATTATTTTTTACATCCCTAGATAACCTCATTTTATTTCGTCGTTTGACGTTTTACACTACTTACTATTATTCTATGTTTTACACTGATCGTGCGTAGTTTTTTGTCAAAATATTAGTAAAAAGTCCCTTATTCTATGCACGTTGTACTGTTTTCTCACATAAATTTATAAAAACATGGATGTTGGATTTGTGAAAGTGGAAAGTACCTACTAATTTGCTAAGAATCGTAACATTGATGATCGGCAATTTTTTGCCTTGAATCCCGATTTTGGCTCTCCCGAGCTTAGGAATGTTATGACTACAATGTAATACTATGTAAGTACATAACATACTGTAAAGGTTTTCCTGTAATTTTGTGCTTATTCACGACATAAGACGAAATCGAAGAAAACTTTTTCATTCGTTCTGTCCTTTTACTATTTGTAACTAATATTTTAATTTTTACTTATAGGTCTGCAAGGGAGTCGTATGGCGATGATGCCATTGGCTGTGTTCAACTTAAACGTAATCTGCACTGTGAAATGTAAAACATGTCCAGAGCACAAGGTATGCTCGAAGCAATATAAGTACAGTGACAGTACAGGTAGATGAAAAAAAAAAAGAAAATGTTATGTGTGCTCTTTGTGAAGATTGTCCTGCAGCTACCGGAGGCTGTAAACATGCACAACATTTTTAATATTGTTGCATCATCGCACTGAAGAGCCTACTTGCACATCAGTCGAGTGCTACTGGAAAAAATCAAGCCTACCAAAGGTTGGATCAACTTAAATGCAGAAGATATGTGCAAAAGAAAATGTAAGGCTGTAGTACCAAAAAATGTTTACCACAAGTTCAACTTCAAATGTTTTGTGAAAAGTGCATCGTTGTTGTTTTTGTGTTGCAAGCAGTGACTTTGAACTAAGTAAGCAAGTTACAATATTACCTGTTTCTTATAATGATTGGTAAATATATAAAACAGTTGATTGGACAGACTGGTCGTTTTATTTTGGAAACTAAATATTTCCCCTAAGCTAATATGAAAGTGTTACTATGTAAAATTGAAAATAAAATGCATTCACTTATATCATAATAATTTTATTTGATAAGAGAGTCCTGTAGATTTGAATATCTTCTGATACAGGCACTACTGCTGTTCTCTTGGACCCATGCTGTTGCATTGCAGGCTCATCTGATGTTAGGGGAAATTTATGTTTTCTATCGGTTTGGCAGTCAAATCGCGAAGGTATGCGATTGGGTTTCATTCGGATCCTTTTAACTGAACCCTTTATTTTAAATTGCCTGTAATTATCCATGTCATTCTCTAACTGAAATGTGTACAATACAAAAAATATAATTTAGTTTATTGTCTTTGTACATAACCTTAAAAGTCTCTGTAATACTGAATGAGTTACTTGTAAGTTCTTACGTCAAAGTGATCTTTGCAGAAATAAATTGTCCTGTACTTTGAGTAGAAAATGAAATGAGTCAGGCTCCCTTTTAGCAAGTTTTAGCCAGGTGTTACGCATGTTATTTCACTAGGTTATCTGTTCCATAACTTTTTCCTGGGGTCTTTATTTCGTTCGATCCATGTGTTTTTGCACTGTCGTACAATACAATAATGATAATTACTATACTTTTGGTATAAACTATAAAAGACATGGTTTTTAGTAAAAACTTTGCGGTTTCTGTTTTAGTAAATGTCAAATGATTGTTTTCGCTTATAATGACGTCACAGCACAGATAATTTATAGACTAAGATGGCTGACAGCGTTTTCGCCTGCCAGCTGTCTAGCACAACTTTAAATTTAAAATTTAATGTGTTTTAGGCCTTTAAAAAATTGCAACACATTTTTTTTCGTGTAAGATAACGATAATGAACCATATAAGACATAATAAAAAAAAGGGTCAACTAGCCTATTAAGCTAATTCCGAACCGTTAGCAATTTCACGCAAAAACTCGGGTTTCCTTCGATTACAGACTCAAAAGAGGAAGCTGGACGACCTAGTTTACAGTTTATACCTTTGTGTATAGTAAACTATTTTTTTTCATTCAACCATACATTATTTTGCGCATAAAAAACGTCTTTTTTACGAAAAACGTTAAAATGTAGTTTAAATTGTAGAAAATAGCATAAAAACTGTTTTTTTTTCAGTAATTATTGTTTAGTATGTCTTCCGTATGATATATTTCAGTAAATGTGCCGATTTTGTGTCCCAATTTTTGACTGAATCCTTAAATATTAAGTCGGCCAATTCCCGTCGAGAAACGTTCACACAATTTTATGCAAGGGTTAAATAAAAAATTTGTTCAACATCCGCAAAAATCCGTATAATTTTATTTGTTATTCCAAAAATTGATAAAGTGCCGAATATTTCTGTGTAATTTATAACGTGGAGTCGAGTGGAGAACATAAACATATTCCTTAATCATTTTGTAAAATCACAAAATTTGTTGATACCTAAAACAAATTATTTTATAATACTTCATGATTATTTTGGGACTATTTATAGTTTTAAACTTTAGAACATACCTTCTACTTCACAATGCATTTTGAATTTCAAGCATAACTTTAAACACAAATAAATTAAAAATATTTCAATAAGACACTTCTTTACTACGCGTAACTGTGACGAGCAAGTAGTGCAAGTTTAACGTTCTGTATCATAATATTGTTTATGATTTACCCTCAAAGTGTTACGCGATAAAATAGTGACATTATTAAAGATTATTCCTATGAGTTTATTTCACACCTACCTTACATTTTAAAAATTTGACTTTCGTCCGGCTTTGGCAACACTGTGGGACGGCTTGCCACTCGGGGAATATTTTGTGAAAAAATTGACACGTACTGTTCATGGCACTAATAGGAATGTAACTATGGACAATGGTTCACCTCGGTACCATTATCCAAAAGCTTACTAAAAGAACCGTACAAACTGACTTTAGTTGGAACTCTAAGAGCAAACAAACGAGAAATACCGACAGAGTTACAAAACGAGCGCACACGTAGAACTGGTACTGCTATTTTCTGCTATGACAATGAACTCACATTGCTTTCGTACAAGCCCAAACCTCAAAAATTAGTATTTTTACTTTCAACTTGCGATGAAGAAGGAACGATGGATGAGACTTCTAACAAGCCAACAATGGTTGAATTTTATAACCAAACCAAAGGTGGAGTAGATACGTTGGACCAAATGTGCTCCCTTGCTTCTTGCAGCCGCAAAACTCGACGTTGGCCTTTATGCAATTTTTACGGAATACTCAATATAGCATTCATAAATAGTTATATTGTATACGTAACTAACAATATGGAGGCAAATAAAAAACCTTTATCGAGGCGTGAATACTTAAAAAGTTTACATCACAAGTTAGTCGAGCCACATATGCAAAAACGAATACAAGTGCCCAGCCTTCAAACTGGTTTGCGCGATTCTATTACACAAATTTTGAATATGCCAGGAAGTAGTAGACCGAGTTTGACACTTGAGACTGAAGAAAGAGAAGCTGCAGGTCACTCTATCGCAAAAAAAAGAAAAATTTGTGCCATATGCCCGTCAGCAAAACGAAGAATAACGAAATCTACTTGCTACAAGTGCAATAAATCATTGTGTGGAGAACACAAACTTGATGTGTGTCACAAATGTCTTAGTTCATAGTTTTTTTTACCAAAATGTTGTTTTTTTGTTGATTCTATATGTTAATTTTAATTATTTTAGTTTTTTTACTGTATTCTTTTTTTTAATAAGTTAGCACTTAAAAAACAAGTACCTTTATTTGAAGCGAAAAATATGGTCTCATTAAAAAGGCTGATTACGTAACGAATATGTGATTTAAATTGTAACGTTGCACGTACATGTCTTATAAAATTAATTATTATTTTTTATTTAATTAAATTATTTATTAACAAATATTAATGTATTTACAATTTAATTTCTTTTTAATTCTGATTTAATAAAATAAAATACGTAATCAAATTAAATGTCAAATATTTACAAATTTATTTATTTTAAAAATATTTAACCTCATTTAATTTATTATATTTTACTTAAGTAAAATAAAAAGTTAAATGGGAATTTAATTATTTTACAAACCTAATTATTTTAAAAATTAATTAACAATTACTAACTAAACCTATTATTACATTATAAAATAAACTAATAAATAAAATACAAATATTCTGATCAATAAAATTATAATTAGCGTTCACTTGTCGGTTTCACTTTTCCACTATGCTAGGGAGTGCGCGACAGTACTCGCGCGCCGCCATTTGCCTTTTTACGTCTACGTCACAGATTGTACTGGACGCGGCCTGCGTCTGCGCACCCCACGTCAGTCCGCCGTTCGCCCTGTTACACTGAACCCGTGCCGGTCGCGCACACGCAAATATTACGTGTCGTCTCGCGCGCTGGCACAATTTAATATAATCATCTGGTGTTAGGCGGACTTATAATTTTACAACGCCAAACGAATTTTAAAAGCGTTTTATAAGAAATTTTGATATATTTTAAATTTTAACCGACTTATTTGAAGTGAGGATTCCGCACCCACGTATTGGTACGTAAATTGAAAGTGTTTTAAATGTTGAACGCTAAAGATTTTATTTGTGTTAGATATTTTAATAGGTGTTTTATTGTAGCTTAGCTTTCGCTATTTTGTAGCTCACGTAATTTTATTTCATTTAAATTTATTAACGTATTTCTTTCTACCTCCCATTTTTTCATTGTCATGGCTACATCATAAAAACTTAGTAACTATTCATTAAATCATCTAAAATTCATATTTCATCTTAATCATAACATCATTGAACCTACAGCTATGTTTTTGTAAAGTAGATTTTATCATTTTCTTCCACTGTGCTTATGTAACTCCGCTCTGCTTGTGAACACAACATACCTTCATTCTGCACCGGCTTTTGCCTATGGTCTTTTATCAGCAAAAGGGTGTTCACAAAAGGCGGAGTGAGCTGGAATATATTTCTAAGACTGTGATGTTCCACAGGGTGCGACGTTCTGACTTTAACGTGGCTGAAGTCACCAACCCTACTGGACGAACCAGGTCTTCCGTCCGTCAGCCGATCTTGCTGCTCCTCCTTGCCGTTGACCCGGGAGAAGACCACCTGCGGATGACCAGGGCAGTACCGGAACCCCGGCAGATTCAGACCGGGCCTTTACCACCCACGATCCTTGTTTTTTTAAAATAAATATATTTTTTGTTGACTTAGTCGTTCTCATAATTTACCTCCTAGTAGGGTACCTGGACGACTAAACGTCACAAAATAAATAAAAATGTTATAGTTTTCGTAATAAATGATTATAATAAAAAAAAATATGTAAAATAAATAAATATTTTATTTAATAAAACCTTTTAAACCTACTTTTTAGACAGCGTAGTCGAAACGACGAAGTTTAGTAATAAGCGTTGAAAAATAAGGTTAGTGATCTAGGGTTAAAAGTTCCCATAAATGTAGGCAGAAAGTGATCAGGGTCCCCAATATTTTCCTAATTCCCAATTTTTTGTCGGAAGATAGCGTGATTATCCGCACTGAAATTTCTCCGGTAACGCCAAGCAAATTCGTTCTTGTTATCTTTCTTGCTAGTTAAGGTTGTTGCGGTCTTACATACAAGAGCAATGTGACCATCAGATAATCCATTGTCATCAGATGAATAACTTAAAATGTCATTATCCGACATATTATACAAAATGTTTATTACAATGTTTTCCTCATACCACCTGCTACAGTCCAATACTCAAGATGAAGAAAATGTTAAAAGCTAAGAATGAGGTAAACCAGAGCAGATCAGTCCCCAGAGGCGGCACCTGTACACGAGTATGACGTATGTGTCAGCCATCATTTCACCCAACCATATCAGAGGGAATGTAATGACCCGCCACATAGCGCCACCACCTCAGGAACGTTTGAGCGTGCATGACCATTCCAATTCTCCTCATAAGATACAAAAAATAGTGTGTACATAATTAAATACTAATAAACTGTAGGGCGTGGTGTACAATAACAGGTTGATAGTATCTTGTCAATTATTATTAATCATTAATAGTAAATGTACTCAATTTGTATATAAAATTAAATTCAATGCTGCAATGCCTAAATGATTAAAATTTATAAAATAATAATTTCAGTATTAAAATACTGCAAGAAAATACAAATGTGCAGGCATGGGGATCATTATACCCATGAATCCTTATCGTTGAGATAATCTACAATTTTATAGTATCCTTTCTTTATTAAGCAGGCTTTTACATGTGTTTTAAACATTGACTTAAATATATGGACCGGGCCTATTGTCCTATACAAAAATCAGTTATACAAATACCATGCATGTCGACGTGGAATTCTCAAAACTATTGTTCTCTCTATCTAACTCAGCCTTGATTTCATAAGTGGAAAGAGATGACACTATTTCATTCAGCTCTTTAATCGGAAAAATTGTCATTTGACTACCACGTTAATGCCTAATGCGGCCAGGCAGCCATGTTTAGTTACCGTTTTCTGAAGTACATGAAGTGTCAACTCACCGTTTCTTCCGACAAAAATAACTAATAATTTCTTTTCTTTTGAGAACTTGTTGTCCACATTACACAGGATATTGAAGAAACATTTAATCATTATGCCCAAGTGTAGTGTTATAGGATGTGGCTCAAGGAAAAGCGAAAATCAGCAAAGATTAACATTGCACCGGTATGTTATATTTTTTTCTAATTATTATAAAATGTTCATTATATTTATAGAAACTTTGAATGTTTTACACTTTTGTTTCCCCGTGTGATTCTATCCGTGTGTTTTCAGTCCATGATTATGCTTCATTTTGAATATTTTTATGTTATAAAAATTCTTGAGATTTATACTAGGGTTGTAGTAAAAACATCGATAATATTTTACGATGAAGATAAACCTTTTATGCTAAGCGATGAATTTCACTTTGGGGAGTATTGTAATAATTTGATTTTGATCACATATCGTAAACTCGTCAATTTGAGATTATTATTAATGATACCGGTATTACATACCTACTGCTACGACCTCCCGTTTTTATTCACTGAGCTACCATTGCCCTACCTCTATTATTAAGAGTAGATAATATCATTATAATCTTATCAATAATACCATAATTTTCTTACTTACAGATCTCTTTCTACAAACTGCGACGAACTGAACTCAGGAAGATAATATCACTACAAGCTCTACTACCTACTACCACCTAAATTGTAAATTGAAGTACATATCTGTATACCTAGTTGTAGTGGACGAGGTGGAGGAAAGAAAACTCGGTATAAGAGAGTAAAGAAATACTTATTTAGCGGTCACAGACCAAACTATTCAAATAATTAAAATTACGAATTAGATGTGCGCGTTAGGTGTTCCTTGTATGCAGTGGCGATCCCGATGTCCGTTGAGTCGATTTCCGCGACGTCATCGGCGCCTCCCATTGGTCCGCTTGTGCGATATCACGTTATGAAGCACCAATGAGAGCGGACGCATATAACGGATAAAATTCGTTGATTGGTTCTATGATCCTGGTGTTGCCGCAACAGTAGTTAAGTTTAATTTTGCAATAAAAAGATCTATATTATCTATTACATATTAAGAGCATAATTATTACCTACTTCAAGAAGACTTGTAAACTTTGTGCAATAAAGAGTACCTATCTATTTATATTTTGATTTTCATTTAACCAGTAACTCAAGCTTCTAATCAATCAATTTTACGAATGTCATTTTAGGCTTTCAAATAAGGATTTGAGACGAGTTCTGTCAAAACAACTTCCTTCGGTCTCAAACAAAGGATGGTCACTTCAAATTACGAAATGACGTTCTCAATCGTTTGGTTGAGTCTCAAAATTACTTCAATACTCAATGCTTTATTTGCGTTTCACTTCAAATTAGACCCCCAGTCAGTATCGACTTGACAAATTATGATATCGATAAAGCATTATCAACAGAGCAGCACTAAAATAGCTGTCAGTCCGCCATTTTATGTTCTAAACCGGCACGTTTTTTTTTGTAGGTATTTCTGCTCCATATATTTCCTATCTCATTGGTTTTAAATAACAACGGCGGGATAAGACTTAACAATTACCCTTGATGAAAAAAATATGACAATATAGCTGATTAAAAGGACATTTATATAAAAATATTTTTATAATATGATAAAGCGGGAGTATCTCATAAAATCAGTTCAAACCACGCATTAATCTTACTGTTTGTTGGCGACTGGCTGTCAATTTTTTTTTTTGGTGACCCAGGAGAAATGCCTATTTTTTATCTATGCTTTTTCGAGGTGTCAAATGGTTGTCGTCTGAAATTGTTTCTATTTACCTATTTTCACGTAATTAGTTTTTTTGTGGTTTTTGTTCTCGTTAACAGTCTCTCATATTAATCGCCATTTACCACGTCATTCATTACACTTAGAACATTTATTTTTTGTTAAAAAGAACTACTTTTTCAACTTAATTATCTTTCATAGAATTTGAAATATATTTTTTTGGTGAATCAAAATACTTTTTTGATGAAACGAAACGTAGCGCGTTTGACGCTAGATAAAGACAGTGACAGCTAATCAAATAACGGTTTAAGTCATTTCTTAGTGACGTAGATAGGTATTTATTCTATTCTAACCTGTTTGGTTTGGCCTTTAATAAAAGTACTAATTGTGCTTGAGTCTATTTATTTTAACACCAAGTAACTGTATTTATAATAACACTGAGTAACAAAATAATTATCTCCAATCTAAGCCGCTAGTCTGCCTACTTCAGCAATAATAAAAAAAAAAAGCTTCTTACTTAAGGGGCTATACGAATGAAACTAGCGCCGCCAACCTATTTACACTGATTGTGGCGAAAATATGATATTTTTGAAGAAAATAAAACATTACAGACTTAGATCCAAGTAAATTGGATTTTTCAAGATGCAAAACAATATTTCTAACACGCGACAAGTAACAATAATGTTAATTATTATTGCTAAAATCGGCCACTTTTATAGGTTGGCGGCGCTAGTTTCATTCGTATAGCCCCTTAAGTAAGAAGCTTTTTTTTATTAGCCCCTTATGCTTCTTTCATGGGCTTCTTTTAACCACAGACTATCCTAGACCTACTGTCAAAGGATGGTATTCTCGTTATTTACATTTTATTAAATTAAGGAATGGTATTCTTGTAAATATACAACATAACCTCTAAACAAAACATCGGTAATATAAGAAATTCCCGCTTTTACAAGAAAACAGTGATGCTGTTTTAGATTATTTACTTAATGAGCAATCCATTGATACCTAAGTCGTTAAGGGTAGCGGAGCCTTTAGTTCAAGTCACCACTTCTATGAAAACCGCCGATGTTCTTTAAATGGCTTGGAATACTTTCCAAAGTCTGTTTAAATATTTGATGTATATTAAACGCTAACAACGTAGCTAGTTCTTTTTTCTCATTATAAGGCAAATAAAAAGTTTTGCCAGTCACTATTAAATTATATTTAATAAATTCATTTGTGTCAAAAAACACAAAGTTGTCGCTATGACTATTAACTTAGTTAAATAATGTGGTATTCAGTAAGTGAATACTATTATTTTGTTCTGTTACATATTGTTTGGAGGAAGGCAAAGCACAAATAACAATTTTTTTGACATTAATCCCTTTCAAAATTAAGAACCCTCTAATTATTTCTTTTTTACTTATATTGACCATCAGGACTTACCATCAGGTGACCCGCTTGCTCGTTTGCCTTCCTATAATATAAAAAAAAAAAAAAATTGAGTCCGTTCCCCATCATCAATATATCAAATCAAATCAATCAAATCAAAATCACTTTATTCAATTTAAGTCCTTTACAGAACATTTATGAATGTCAAATTTTATAATCTACTGCTGATTCGGAAGGTCAATTTCTACCGAGAAGATAATAATTGTGTTTTTATTGTAATCACAATTTACCACACTGTCTATTATTTGAGTAAATGAAGCATTTGGCATGCAATAATCTGATACTTTACAGTGAAGTATTTTGTGTAAAAGGGGACCATAGCCAACTCCTATGCAGTCTGAGAATACTAGCACTTTGTTGTTTGTATTAACAGTACCAGTATTAGGCATTGTTGATTTCGGTATGACGGTATCCACCTCTAGCCGGATGTTTGAAACATCTATTACCTGGTTCTGGGCGGCAGAGCTGCCATCCTGGCTGCACTCACCTTGGTCTGTGCCGCTGTTTATAGTGGGAACCTGGGGCTCGTCCGCACCCAGACCGCAGCTGCATTGGTCCATGTATCTGCTTGCGGCGAGGATGTGCTCATTTATCTGCCGCTGGGCAGAGGTGTAATACCGGTCATACGTTCCAATGACCTTTCCAGACGCCTGAGCTGAGCCTGCAGTTCTTTAGCATCAGACTCGTACCTTAGCCTACTTTCATTCAATTTTATACTATACAATTCTAAACTATCAATTAAATCGATCCGCTCCTTTCTTAAAAGTAAGTTTTGGTGAAAACATTTTTTCCTTCTAATCAATTTATTGGTTTTCCTAATGTATTTATTTATTTTAATATATTTTTTAATTTTATTTCTACTACTTAACCTGGCATAATTATTATTTAAAGAATAATTATTAAGATTTCGCGTCCAATAGGGGCAGCAAGTGACCCGATCAACTCCTCATAAAGGCTGTGAGTATGTAAAGCCTCTTGACATTGTTTGTCCTCTTCGTACGATTTGATGGTCCTATTGGCGTCACACAGCTCCACTTTGAGGTCATGAATCCGTGTGAGTGCCTGCTCGTATGTGTTCCGGCATTCATCAAAACTGCTGACTATTGAGAGTAGGTGGTCACGTTGAACAGTGACATCCACAAGCTGGGTATGAATATCTGCCATTTCCGTTTTTAATTGGGTATTTGAGTTAATTATTTTCATAGACTCCTCCTCATTCTCCTCACGTTCCCTAAGTAGTTGATTATTGTCCTCCCATTGTTCCTTTATTTCCTCAAGGGCACGTCTTAATTTCAATTCCAATTATTGAGTGGTGGCCTTGCGAGTCATCATTTTGGTAATGTGCACCAATACTCAATCCTGGAATTATTTATAAAGACAGGTGTATAGCAATTATTTAGCTAAGAGTAAATGGTCAAAAAGAGAAAAAAATAATAATTATCGACAACAATATCTTCTAGTTATGGGGGATAAAAAACAGTTAAAATATATTTCCGACCTGTTGTTTATGCAATCAAGCATACGATTTAGAATGCGCAAATTTATCGCAACAGATATTCATGAACACGATGACAACAGAACATAAAAGCAGATGGAGATGCCCCCTATGTCTTTCTAAAGTTGCAAAAACAAATAATGCAAATACTCCTGTGCGCCAAAGCTTCGATGGTGTAGGCTTTGTTGATACTCGTAATATGAGCCGACAACAAAGACGGAAAGCAATTTCGCCAGTACGTGATGATGACTCAATAGTATCATATCTGGGGGAAACTTTACACGAAGATAATGAGGCAAAACAACATTTTGAGGATAACAGCCCCAATAAGTCACCCACGCAAAATCATACTCTTATAACTTTGGATCAAATAGCAATATAATACAGGAGAACCTCGTGCAAAATAATAAATCCATTCTCTTAGCAATTCAAGACACGATCTAAAAAGAAATTGCAAAAACTCTGAAAGACTTGAAAACCGAGTTCATTCAAAATATAGAGAAGATTCAGATAATACAAACTGATATGGAAGAAAAAATTATGGATATCGAAGAAAAAATTAAACAAATAGAAAATAAAAAATACAAATTAAATGAAGAGTACAAAAACATACAAAAAAGCTTCCAGGAAATTAGTTTCAGCTCGAAGCCATCCCTAAGTTTATCACCTAATAGCCACGAGAACATTGAGAAATATATCGTTCTGCATGGATTAAACCCTGTCTATAATGAGACGGAAAATGAACTAATCGATCGAGTTGCTTATGTATTGTACGAAATTTTAAACATAAACATTATCCAATATATAGATGAAATAACTTTAATAGGCAGGCAGGGAAAGGGTCCTCTGAAAATCGAGATAACGAACAAAAGAGCAAGAAAATACATCGTTCAAAATTATACCTATTTTAGGGAAAGTGGTTTGGCAGTAACCGAATTTCTTAATGAATCAGCCTTACGAGAGAGACGTGAATTGAAAAAAGCAATGATTAGCGCTAGGAAAAATGGTCAACACGCCATCATAAGGAACAATAAATTGATTATAAATGGGAAAGAATCAGTGGATTGCTTGATTGACGGAGAGAAAAATACGACTAGCCCGAAACCTCCCACAAGAAATCAAGACAATCCAACTAATTATACGTCTACAAATACCAACCCTAACAAAGATTTGAACAAAAGTAACAATTTGAACACGAAGAAAAATCACTCCTTTCGCAAATAATTTTAGAATTCTATACCAAAACATGCAGAGCGTAAATAATAAAACCCACTTACTCGAAGACTTTACAGAGGCAAACCAGGATTTCGGTACTATATGTTTGACTGAAACATGGCTAAATAAAGAAAAGCTCAGACTGTTCAACTTACCTAGATATTAAATAGCATCCTATTTCTGTCGTGAAACCAGAAAAGAAACTGAAGGCGGAGGAGTGTGCATACTAACCAAAGAAAACATAGAAATAAAAATTAGAACTGATATAGAAATATTAGCTGTAGAACATATTTTTGAAATTTGTGCTGTAGAAACAACCTACTAATTATAAACTTATACTGGCCAAATCCAAAAAAGAACACAGAAATGGTATTTAAACGTCTAGAAAGCCTATTAAAACTCACTTCACAAAAAGACAAATCAAAATTCATTCAAATAGGGGGGGACTTTAATATATATATTTTTTTTATGTGATAGGCAGCAGACGAGCAGGCGGATCACCTGATGGTAAGCAATTGCCGCCGCTCATGGACACTTGCAACACCAGTGGAGTTACAAGTGCGCTGCCAACCTTTTATCCCCTTCCCCCCGGGTGGGCCTCCGGTACCCTCACTCACTCGGCGAAACACAGCACAGGGGCTGCTTCACGCCGGTTTTCTGTTTGGCAGTGGTATCACTCCGGTCGAGCCGGTCCATTCATGCCGAAGCGTGGCTCTCCCACAGTTAAATATTTTAGATATTTTTTGACTAATAATACAATAAAATCTACCTTAAAAAACCTAATGCTTTCGTATAATTTTAACCAAACAGTTATAAATCCAACAAGAGTCACTCCAAGTAGCTCGACATGTATAGATCTCCTTTTCGTTAACTTCAAATTAAATAGGCAAGAAGTTAGTATCCAGGAATTCGGCTTTTCTGATCACAAGGGAATTGTTTTTACAATACCCGTATCTTTACAATCTCCTCAAAAGTATTCAATAAATAAAAGGAAATTTAATGACACAAATATAAATAACTTCAAAAACGAACTCAAAATAATAAACTGGAAGGAGGTATTAATCAACAAATAATCATAATGATAACTATAATGCGTTCAATAAAGTCATCCAAAAACTATTAAATAAATGTATGCCTAAAGTCCACTCCAAAATAAATACTGAATCATATAGTTCTTTAAATTTTCGCGTTGCATTATAACTATTATTATTATAGACGGGAATTAACGCGACGTAATTTTTTAAGCACATAATTATGTACTTTGCTTGACGTTTCGGCTGCGTTACAACAGCCGTGGTCACAAACGAACTGGCGGTGCGCGGCGACGTCTGCTGGGGCCCGGCGGTGGATCTTCCGATACCCTCACAGTTTCACTTATAAAATCACCACTGGATACAATGTCAGTGAAGCCACTCCGACACACCACGCTCACAGTATCGGTGTTTATTCGCGTTTCCAACGGCCTAGTACGGGGTTTGCATTTGTTAATCACTGGATTCCATGTAGGTGAAATTTTGAATCCGTCATCCCGATTGAAATTTTTATATTTCTTGATTTCAATCGCTTCACGTACCATCCTCGTGTGATAGTGCCGATCAGTGGAGAGGATTTTTGGGTCATGTAGCTCCATCCAATTATTAACTCCCATTTCCAGAAGATGTTCCGCTACCGCTGATTTATTCGCCTGTCGATTTTTAATTGCTGCGATATGTTCCTTGACACGTTCGGCGATTGATCGCTTAGTTTGTCCGATGTAAGAACTACCGCAGCTGCAATCGATTTTATAAACACCTGGAGTCTGGAACGGTATTATATCCTTTGGTGACCGCAGCTGTTTAGATATTCGACATAACGGAGAATATACAGTCTTAATGGAGAAATTCTTGAGTACTGTTCCAATTTTGTCCGTTATGCCTTTGATGTAAGGTAAAAATGCTGCCTGGCGGTTTACCTCAGGATATCTTTCCTTTTTCTTCTGCCTTTTCAACATCCGCGGCATATTGTATCCGTTTTGCTTGAGTACCTCCTGAACATGACTAAGCTCAGACTGAAGATGTTCAGGGTCGCAGAGGTTATGAGCTCTATTGGTCAATGAAGATACAACCGCTTGCAGATGCCGAGGATGATGATGCGAAGAAGCGTGTAGGTATCGGTCCGTGTGCGTGGGTTTTCGGTAAACTCCATGTGATAATGTACCGTCATCCTTTACTCTAAATATCGCAGCAATTAAAAATCGACAGGCGAATAAATCAGCGGTAGCGGAACATCTTCTGGAAATGGGAGTTAATCATTGGATGGAGCTACATGACCCAAAAATCCTCTCCACTGATCGGCACTATCACACGTGGATGGTACGTGAAGAAATTGAAAAAAAAAAAAAAAAAAAAATAAAAAGTTCTTTATTTCTTCATACCTTAAGTCGCTTACTTAATTTACATCGGCTGGTGCTTCCTTTTAAGCTTGACAAAGCCTGTGTCAGGAGGCACCGCTCTTCAATAACTATAACTAACTATATTATTAAGGTGGTTCAACAATAGGTAGGTAACTAGGTATGTAATGTACTTACTTATAAATTAAATTAAATTAAATTAGTGCTACTACAAAGTAATTCGAACATCGTGATTCGGTACATCTGGATGCAAATAGCAAATAGATGCAGTTATATCATTCAAAACAAGTAAGGTATGATACTGATTGCTTACTGATTTATCACACATAAATATCTATGTTCTATTCTTTTTAACTTTAACTAACTATATTATTAAGGTGGTTCAACAATAGCAACAATAGGTAGGTAACTAGGTATGTAATCTATTTACTTATAAATTAAATTAAATTAGTGCTACTACAAAGTAGTAAAATGTACAGTACTGCACATTGGGAAAAATAACCCCAGGAAGACCTATTTTGTGAATTCTACACGGATACAGAGTGTATCTAAACAGAAAGATCTTGGAATCACTATTACCCATAACCTAAAATGGGATGAACATATTTTAGAAATTACCAAAAAGGATAATTCTCTTATTTACATTATCAGGAAATCCTTCTCATACATAGATAAAGAACTATTCTTGAAACTCTATAAGACTTATGTCCGCCCACTACTGGAATATGGATTTCAGATATGGAATCCATATTTTAAAAAGGACATTGAGTTACTGGAAAAAGTGCAAAGAAGAGCTACAAAGATGGTAATCAGCATTCGGAACCTGACATACGAGGAGCGGCTCAGGGCTTTGGGTCTCACTACACTGGAGGTGAGAAGAGAACGAGGCGACCTGATTGAGACATATAAGATACTAACAGGATACTACGACGTGAATGATCTGAATGGGATTTTCACTATGAATGGGAACAAAAATTTGAGAGGGCACTCACTAAGGATAATACGCACTCGAAGTGCGAGCAATCCCAGATATCACTTTTTGCCAAACCGCGTCGTAAGTGCGTGGAACAATCTTCCTGAAACTGTGATAAGTGCTCCTACAGTGAACTCTTTTAAAAATAGACTGGACAGTTTAACTTACAAACAGACTACACAAGTGCAGTGATATACACGCATCAGCATTTTTGCTGCTAGTGTATTAATAATAAAAAAAAAAAAAAAGTAATTTGAACATCGTGATTCGGTACAGCTGGATGCAAATAGATGCAGTTATATCATTTAAAACAAGTAAGGTTTACTGATTGCTTACTAATTTATCACACATAAATATCTCTATTCTATTCTATTTAACTTTAACTAACTATATTATTAAGGTGGTTCAACAATAGCAACAATAGGTAGGTAACTAGGTATGTAATCTACTCACTTATAAATTAAACTAAATTAAATTAGTGCTACCACAAAGTAATTCGAACATCGTGATTCGGTACAGCTGGATGCAAATAGATGCAGTTATATAATTTAAACCAAGTAAGGTATACTGATTGCATACTGATTTATCACACATAAATATCTCTATTCTATTCCACATACATAATTATTATAAAGGCGAAAGCTTGTAGTGTGTGTATATACATATACACACTCATATAGTCACTGTATGAGTGTGTATATGTATATGTTACTACTTCACGATCCTAGCAACACCGCGGGACACAGCGAGTATTAGAGATTTTTAAGTAACAGCGCGTCAGTTGTGTCACGCGGAGCCGCGGAGATGCAAGAGTGCGTATGTGTGCGTGCGCCGCCCTGCGCAGCGAGCATGATTCACTCTTCGCCAGCCCGGCGCCGTGCGATACTCCGAGATCAGTGGTTGCGAGCGCGTGCGCACAGACTACGGGTTTGCATCCGCGGCGCGCAAATTATTATCAGTACGCGAATACGCACCACATAGCTGTACATCAATACTGACACACATAATACTCCCTATTAACGTATACACAAATACGTTAATAGGGAGCATTATTCTACTGTAGAATTATCCTTTAACTATTATTCATTAAGTAATTTTTAACTATTCTTAAGTTCCCTCCTCTAAAAGTTTTTCGATTTCGGTGTAATTTTTTGTTTCTAGCCACATTTGTATATGTCTCTTACATTCGTAATAGGGCCTATTATATATATCTAATTCTTTATTTATTTGATTGTATATACGTCTTGATCTGTTTATATATTGACGACTAACGAACTTAGTTTTACTTATAGGTAGTCGAAACACAATATCCTTCCTTCTTTTGTTGTTAACACTAGCATCATATGGCGTACTTTTATGTTTTTTAAGGGTTATATGAAGTATATATAATTTTCTGACTGAAAGTAAACCAGACAAACGATAGAGGTTTTCGGTGTCAAATGTAATTTGTTTAAAATACATAATTTTAATCAGATTGCGTTGTGCACGTTCCACTTCTATGAAACGTGTTTTCGCAGCACCACCCCAGACGGGTATGCAGTACACTATAATAGATTGTACCAGTGATACATATATCTCGTTTAAGAGGTTCCTAGCTGGTACTTCTGCACTATCAGCTTCTTTTGGCAGCACGTGTCTTAGGGTTTTAAAAATCCACGTGAGCTTTCGGATTCGTTGAACAACATGCTCAACGTGTGCATACCAAGAAAGCCGCTGGTCCATCATAATGCCTAGATATTTTGTTTGAGAGACCTTTTGTATAATAGGGCAGCTACAAATGTCGCTACTAACTACATGGTTGCAGCTATGTATTTTTATATTGTAGTCATTGGTGGGTTGTGTGTGTGAAATCAAGATATATAAAAATTTCAATCGGGATGACGGATTCAAAATTTCACCTACATGGAATCCAGTGATTAACAAATGCAAACCCCGTACTAGGCCGTTGGAAACGCGAATAAACACCGATACTGTGAGCGTGGTGTGTCGGAGTGGCTTCACTGACATTGTATCCAGTGGTGATTTTATAAGTGAAACTGTGAGGGTATCGGAAGGTCCACCGCCGGGCCCCAGCAGACGTCGCCGCGCACCGCCAGTTCGCTTGTGACCACGGCTGTTGTAACGCAGCCGAAACGTCAAGCAGTAAGTACATAATTATGTGCTTAAAAAATTACGTCGCGTTAATTCCCGTCTATAATAATAATAAATACTGAATCAACAAAACCATATCTAACGCCAGGCCTTAAAAAATCATGCAGAAATAAAAGATTATTAAAATTATTAACAACACAAACAAAAAGTAAAATACTACATAACTATTACAAAACGTATACAAAAACGTTAAGAAAAGCTTTCCTTATGTCAAAAAAGATACTTAATACACATAAATACACAACTTCATTAAATAAAAGCCATGTGGCAAATTATACATAATACAACCAATCGAAAATCGAGAATATCAAAACAAAATATCGTTATTAAACATAAGCAAACGTTATAAAAATGCCCGATAAAAATTGCCAACTGCTTCAATAACTATTTCACTGAAATAAGCAACACCGAAAATCAAACTGGCAATAGCGCTAAAAATATGTTTCCAAATACAAAAGATAACTCTCTCTATTTACAACCTGTTGACTTAAAAGAAACATCCTACTTACTATATACGTACGAAGTCGCGGGCGGCCGCTAGTATGATATAATTAAAAAACTCAAAAACAAAACTAGTTTCGGGATGGTAACCTATCTTACTGTTAACCCTCTTGTCTGAATATGGTCTAATTGTAGATCTATTCTTTTCAGGTAGGTACGACAGGATATCCAGTGAAACAATTTATGTTCTGATAGTCAGTATAATGACATCTCATTATTTAGTACATTTCACATACTCTGTATCTTCCACTAATCACAAACCTATAACACTTCATAACAACATAATAAAAAGTATAAAGTAAAAAGTATCAGCCTATATACTGTCCCACTGCAGGGCCAAGGCCTCCATCATAGAAATCAAGTTATCGCTACTATGATGGGATTAGGCTTAATCACCACGCTTGCCTAATGCGGATTGGTGATCACAAACCCGAGCTATGTTCGTAAAATTCGAAACATACTTTTGCTCGACCCGGGAATCGAACCCGGGACCCCGAGATCACGGCCCGGTACTTAAACCACTAGACCAGCGGGGCGCTAATACATAATAAACAACATAATAAACACTATTTAAACATTATTTAATAGCTAAGAAATGGGAACGCGTTCAACACTCCTCATTACGAGAGCAATCACAGCGAGTAATGGCGGGCCTTTTTCATGACAGATGACATTTTACTTTTTTTTATTTTTGACAGACGCGTTCCGTTTCCCGAGATAAGGTAACAGACGGCCATTCTGTCGAAAGGAATGTCCCCATTCCTATAAAATCCGTTCGGCCATCCGTTTACTGTGTATGCCCTCACGCACAGCTACTGGCACCTCAAATAACAACATCACATACACACATACTACATGAAGTAAGATAAGATGAGAAAGAAAATCTAAACATTTGGTAACAGGAACTGCACAAGCGACTTATACCTATTTGTAATTATGTCATGACAGTAAGTAATATGTTAAGACATTTATTACAGTTACTTTACTTACATCTATTAGTATTTAATATTTGTTTCAGTTTACAGATAAGTTAGTAAATTTTTATTTCTGTAATTTCGGATTAACCTAGTTCAAACCATTTTTCTCATAGTATTATTACATTTTAATTTAACTGTAACCTAGTTCTATAAATATAATTAACTGTACTATTCTTTTTTTTTTAATTGATTCTTTGTTATTTCTATCTATAGTCAGCAAGAGTTCAATACAAGAGAGTTGACCTGACTTTACATGAATGGACATGATCTTCCTTTAACTTACATAAACATCCTAAAGATAGAATTGTAACAAAACTAATAGATAAGAGTGGAGAGACAACTTTAATTAATTTTACGATCAATTTTAGTATACATTACAGTAGTTTAGTCTAATCCAATTTCCCCACGAAAATATTATCACTGGAGAAACGATTTGCAAAAGCGCCAAACCCCACTAGCAAACATCACATATGTATATACCTGTACCTAACTTTCACGAACTCACACTAACCCACAATACACAGAATAAAATATACTTATAATATAATAGACAGTATTGGCAGAAGGATATACACATCCATATACATACTCATAGGTACCTGATTCACATACAGATTCAGGATGTATAATATAATAATTATGATGATATTCATCATTTTTACTCTCCATTATGTCATCTTGCGTTTACATTTCATACACTGCTAATATATCATTTTTAGTATGACTACCGTACCGCGGGAAAGACCTAGCGGCCTATTCTAATATACCAAGATAACTATCGCTACAACACCTATATAAACATAAATCAATATTATCTGATTCAGTATGATTCTAGGACTACCAATAGTGGAACTTGTACAATATATATATATATAATTATTTTTACTTTATTGAGGTACTTATGTTTCTTCTTATAAAATATTATGGTGGTGTATCGTTCTAGTAGAATTATTTATGGTACACTAGTCTTAGACATTGTAAAAGGAAATTATTTTATTAGATAAAGCAACATCAACACATATTCTCTACTACTGTGATCTCATGTAACTAATATGTCCTATCGTGCTAAATCTTATCAAAGTACCCGTTAATTCATCTAGCCCTTCGTTATTATAACTTATGAGATGGGTATTCTGATCGAAAATCTTGTTTGGGCTTCAATCGACCTGGTAGAAATCATTATTTTAAGAGTATCTTTACATAAGTTGATTATTCAATTTTCAGACAAATCATGAAACTTATGTCCTATTTACCTTATAACATGTATGAAATACACAATATTATAAAGATACAACAAGGCTCCAGTATTATTTACCTTACATTAATAATTATAAGTTTCAAACATTTGAACACCTAACAATAATAAATAGATACCTGCTCTTTATTGCACAAAATTATTACAGAACTTAATGCTAATATTGGCATATATATTACATATTGTTCGCTTATTGGTCTAAAGTACTATCTATAACATTTATTTCGTACATCTATCTATACTGACAGGTAAGTAGTATAAAATCAATAGTTTATTACTTAATTATTACCTCAAGTTGTGTTTAGGTATACATCTACATGTTTATTAGTAAATATGGTTTCATGGCCACTAGTACATTAATAACATAGTGTACTTCTGTACATATTTCGGCCCCGCACATATTATTTTCAAGCATAGAATTTTACAATTGATAATATCGCAATGTTTACTGACGACTGCGTCATTTTTAGTTATACCTCAAGAGAAATTCATTGCCTCTATGTCTAATACTTTGGGGACGACCAGCACAAATAAATAGTGAATTACCTAGAGTTACTTCCCAAATAAGCTCCCATCATAAAACTTAAGATAACATTCTCTTTTACTTACTTCTAGTCTGCACCCCTTGAACCATTTGCAGTCTTTACTATCGTTACACCCCGTGAGTTATCCTGGCTGTGATATTTTGTATGGTTCAATTATCTTATACCTTAAATTCTTAAATAAATAAATAAATTTGCACAACATCTTATACATTGACCTGACTCCATACTAAGCAGCTTAAGCACTTGTGCTACATCAGACAACAGAGAAATATTAGAAGAAATCAACTCTCCGAATCAGCGGTAGCGTACATTATACTTGACATTCATAAATATTCTGTATGGACTTAAAAGTGAACAGAGAATATTTCTATCTCTATACTATGTCTATACATAAACCAGTATTTTTTTGAACTTTTGTAAACTGATTTCAGGATTCCCTATAAATATTTACATAACATTCTGATTGTTTTCACTACCTACAGTGTATATATTAAATATGAGGAAATACTTTCCAAACAATAAATTGTGTTAGCATCTGATAATACAATGTTTCGTTACTTGTCGAGCTTCTTTGGCGTCGCCATATCTTTATGAGCCGTTCGTTATTACAGTTTAAACAATTCTACACATAATTAATAGACCTGATGAGTTCTTGTATTATTATGTTATATCATACCTATAATATTATTATTTTGGGTATTGATCATGTATCAGTGTGACTTTTAGCAAATAAATAAATGATTATGTTACATATCGATACCTTAAATCTCAAAGGGCGTAATCACCAAATCATCACTTTTCAGGAGAGCCGAAACAAAAAAGAAATCTAAGAATTAAATTCATAACTTTTAAACTAATAATGCCATATAAATGAAATTTGGATGTAATTATCGAGTATCGAGAGCTTTATAACACAGTTATATGGTATTCAAAATACAACCAATGTTTGCCAAACTGATTTGTGATTACGCCAAAAAAATATTGACAATTTGGCATTTACGACCTAAAAAAAAGGCTGTTCTGCAATAAGTTATGGTATAATGGCGTTTACGACTTGAAAAAAAGGCTATTCTGCTCTATGCTATGGTGTAACAGCCTAGTTAACTTATAGAAAATGCATTTTAAAAAGCTATTTTCGGTTTTTTATAAGTAAAAACACTTCGAGAAAGATACAAATTAAGAGACAAATACGGGTAGTTTCATTATTACAAAATTTATAGCAAGTACAGAAATGAAAACGATTTTATTATTTCAATTATACAAACGCAATCATTTTAGTTTGAAATTCAAACGAAAGTTAATGATTTCTATAATTTTGTTTTGTTTTTAAATTAGTATAAACAATATCTGCATCGACAGGACTTTTACTTAGAGCTTAAATTTTAATAAGTCTTCTACCAGTACTGTGCAAAGAAGTAAACGTTTATTTTTAAAAATGTTAAAGCTAGGATTGATCTACATAAGATTTAAGCGCTAGCAAAACTCCCGCCACTTTGTTTATGTTTCAGGTTTTGCGTGCTATTAACAATCTTTAATAGGAGTACTGTTGGGCAAAAGAAATAAAAGACGTCAACTTCACTATATTAACAAGAATTTAATCACAGACATCGATACAATTCGGTTCGACGAGGGGAAATGAGTGGTATATTCTGCTCATTTTCGTATTTCCTCATTTTCGTCTAGGATACTGACACTAGAGTAATTCTTCTTACGTATGGGTAGTAAAAGTACTTGCTAATTGCATGTCTGAGCGTTTTTATTTTAGAATTTATAGAAACCGGACTAAACGCGATATTCATTATGCAGTATTACTACCACTTACTTTATTTATTTTGTTTAAATTCTTAAAGTAACTCGAGTCGTAAACGCCACTGTCCGCCACTGACACATATCTGTCCTATACGCCTTATTCGATAGTCAGTATTTTTCACATCATTATAATTTTAACTGGTGTATCGACCGAAACCTTAATAATGAATTTTTTATAGGTATTTACGACTAAAATTCTTGAATTATCGACGGTAAACACGTGGGCTGTAATCACCACTTTTTTGCGAATTTTAAAACTTTGATAATACAGATCGATAGAGAAAAAAAAAATGGAGTAAGATAGCATTCAAAAGTCATTTTGGCCAAAATGGTGATTACGCCCTTTGAGATTTAAGGTATCGATATATTATGTACAAAACACTATTTGTTACTGAATAATGCATGAACCACTAAAATTTAAGTTCTTAATAGGTTTTCAAACCGAACTACACGGTGACCACAAGATAATTACAACGTACAGGACTTATCTGGAAGTCTGTGAGTGTTCCTTTTTATTAAAATATAGTTTTTTTTTTGTTTTTCTGATTTAAGTTGATTTACTGATGAAGTAAACGTCAAAGATATTGAAAATGATCGTCAAGCTTGATATTATCTGTTCATAGCCCTCAGTCATGATCTATCAGGCCGGTAGCTTAGAATAAAATAATATTCAAGAACTGTATTATCTACTTATGAACCAAGTCTGCTCCTAAGACTTTTATAACGGCAAACGACAATCATACATAGTCCTTAACTGGGAGACATTTGTACAGCATAGATTATATCATATTATCACCACATAACGTTATGTATACTAATGTCAAACACTCGCTGCCATAAAATGTGGGTCTAGTACAGCGATTAGGTCTAAAATAAACTTTCGATACAAATAAGTTTTAATACTATAAATATTTTTATAGTACCTAGGTACAAAACATTCTAGCTGATTTAGTTAAAGAATCGATTTGACCACAAGTCACCCAAAATATAATGCAGGTAAATAAGCAGATCAAATTAATAATACTTTTGAATAAAACAGTAGATAACAAGAGGTGTTATTCTACTTTTTTTTTTTTTTTTTTGGACTTGAGTATTGGTTAATCATGTTACCTATATAGTTGTCATATTCTATTGATTCTACTGTTTCTGATTCCTGCATAATCTATTTCTTTGATTATAATAAGCATTCCCCAGAACCAATATAGTACAATACTAAACATTAAATATAAGTACACGCTTCAACCTACAATACACAAATACAATTTCTCACTTTTAAAGAGACTTAGCTAGAGCCTTCTCAATTGTCACCGTATTCTTCATGTTTGCCAATTTGTGCAATCTGAAGTCTTCCATTTCCGCCAACGGCCCTCAGCCCATGACGTTGGTTGTCACAAAACTTTTCGTTGTAGCCTTGTAATCATTCAATTATGTATTTGTAGCCTTGTAATCATTCAATTTTGTATATGTAGCCTTGTAATCATTCAATTTTATATATGTAGCCTTGTAATCATTCAATTTTGTATATGTAGCCTTGTAATCATTCAATTTTGTATATGTAGCCTTGTAATCATTCAATTTTGTATATGTAGCATTGTAATCATTCAATTTTGTATATGTAGCCTTGTAATCATTCAATTTTGTATATGTAGCCTTGTAATCATTCAATTTTGTATATGTAGCCTTGTAATCATTCAATTTTGTATATGTAACCTTGTAATCATTCAATTATGTATGTGTATGTATATGTGTATGTATATGTGTATGTGTAGCCTTGTAATCATTCAATTTTGTATTTGTAGCCTTGTAATTTAAGTCCTTTGACTTTGCAACTGTAGCCTTGTAACTGAAGTCCTTTGACTTCACAACTGTAGTCTTGTAACAAATCTTTCAACTTCGTAACTGCAGCCTTGGTAGTCCACCTTAGGACACTCTTCTTTTCAAATACATTTATTCTGTAAGGAACATCATCATTAGTTTTAAGCCATATACATAATATAAATAAATCACCACGGAGCTTATCTCCATGTTCAACATCTATAGTCACATGGATCAATAAGTATACAATGCAACTTCATTCAAATATGAACCTTATAGTCGTGGCATAAGAGTCAAGGTGTTTATATTTTATTGCAGGCGACTGTAGGACATAAACACAGATTTATACTAACTATACAGTAACACTTTAGATGAGATTGAGTGAGAATGAGACCCATTGACTATTCACAGAACTAGTTCAAGTTATGAGCTCTACTTTCATCTCCAAGATTTGTAAAAATAATAATAATGGCATGTTCATTATCTACTTTACGAAAAGCTCTGGTGTGCAGATATAACCTTATGCCAGTTATAATTCTTCTTAAAATGAAAAGTGTAACTTCGAGTAACGTTAGACATCTAGTAGGAATATCACACAATATACCTATATGATTATTTGGATCTAGGATTCCTGTTATATTGCCTTCCATGTTAAGGCGTCTTCAAATCTACACTGCAAGAATCTGAATTCTCGGCATATAGTATAAAACATGAATATTAAGCATGACATACTATAAAATCATAATGGTTTCAACAAGTATTCTTAACCTTTCAACCGCCTCAGAGCAGATCAGCTTTAACACCTATTCAATGATTATGCCATAAATCAGTAGGATTTGTTTTTTTTTTTTTTTTATTATTATTATTTTTTAAATTTTTTTTTTTTATGTTGATTTTTGCCGGATCCAACCTTAAGCAGTTAAAATGTTAAGTGCCACTGAATGACAATGAGATTTAGCATTGGTCTTAAAGAGCAGCATGCTACTGGCTGGCAGCATGCTACTGGAGCAGCATACATTCTTTGAATGACCCTTCAATAATTAAAATTGATTTATGTTGACTTCCCTTTTTTTTGGAATTATCGTACTGTTGGACAAACAAAATCGACTGCCTAGACATCACTAGGCATACCCCATCCCTAACGTCATATGACAGTAGAACTGTCATTCACTTCATTTAGAGATAGATTCGCGCGCTCTGGCGCTCTGTGATTGTGATATTAATTTATTCGAGTAAAACTGTGTAATATCATTTAAAATGCGTTTCATTGTTATTAGTACATACATACATACATACATTGAGATACCATTACATACATTGTTCTGGTCCCAAACTAAGCTAACCAAGTATTGCTTCTAATTATAAATAAATAAATAAAATAGAAACTTCTTTCTTGACTCTGGAATTTAACCCGGGGAATTGAATCATGATCCAGTACTTAAACCACTGGGCCACTTACTGTTATTATGTTTCCAATATTCTATACACAATACTTTGTTTGTTTCATAATTTTCCATACCGTGGTGGTGAAATTATCTTTCAGAACTATTTGGATATTTTTCCCAGTATGATCAACATACTCACTAAAATATAAGCATGTACTGAACCACCATGGTCCATCCCCTTTGATATTCAATAATAACATAACATTGATATCATGAAATATTTAAAATATACAGAATCAATGCTAGGTATATTAGAATAAATAAAATTTGTTAATTCATCTCTGCTCTAGATACCAGGTTATGGTGTCTGTATTTCATGTATGTACATCTATTGCATTTGTAACCACCAACTTGGAATACCCAGCTGGTTTACTCATATACCAGGTATGGTAACAACAAAGGAATAATCAACATCAAAATAGTAAATCATAAATAATATGCCATTACATACATAAACAGTATTATACACAGAAGCATATAAAAGAGGATTTCTTAGCCCAAAGACAAAAAACATGTTATCTATATTATTGTTTTTTTTTTAATAATCTTCAATAATATGGTAAGTATTTCTTTCAACCACGAATGCACAACAATAAAATATTTATTTGGTAAGTAAGGTATAAATACCATCCTTACTAGTGATAAGATATTATCACATAGAAGTGAATTTTTTTCATGCTTAAATAATTACCTAAATAGTTTTTGACTTTAAATTCAGAGAAGGTTGGAGTTGCAGGAGCCTTACACAGTAATATTGTTAGTAGCAAGCAATTCTGATATAGTATATCACTTTTTAGCATTTATTATGTATGATCGATCATCCTAAATGGTTTAACTTTATTAGTATTTGTTACATTGCTTGAAACTCACTATTATTGATATAAATCATAATACATACCTTTGGTTCCATCAAAATACATAATTAGTTACCAGTACTTTAATGGTAGTTGACCAGTTCTTGCATACATGGCATCCAGATAGGTACGGTTTGATAGAAGTAGTGGTGATAAAATCCTTATTTGTTCCTATTAGTTCCCATAGTTTTGTAGTTTCCGATGTGGTTGCTGGCAATATTTCCAAATGAATCTCCTCCACATACACACCAACTACCTTCTAACCCAGAAAGTACCTAACTTATGTTATTAGATTTTGATCAGCAGTAACCATTGGTTAACCCTGCTATATTCCATCTGCTGGAGATCGCGGTCATCCAGGTTTTGTGAGTGATCAGATAGCCTGATGACCTTCTCTCTCATTTCACTTGTGTTTTAGGTAGTATTCAACACAATTTTTCCATATTGTGTCACAAGTTGGGACTCACAACGCACGAGATAGGTTATTCTCTTTCACGTTGACTTTCTTTGTTATTATCTTCTTATTGTGGACGGTAGGCCACTTCTGATTGTTAATCCTCTTGTTTGAATATGGTCTAATTGTAGATCTATTCTTGTCAGGTAGGTACGACAGGATATCCAGTGAAACAATTTATGTTCTGATAGTCAGTATAATGACATCTCATTATTTAGTACATTTCACATACTCTGTATCTTCCACTAATCACAAACCTATAACACTTCATAACAACATAATAAACACTATTTAAACACTATTTAATAGCTAAGAAATGGGAACGCGTTCAACACTCCTCATTACGAGAGCAATCACAGCGAGTAATGGCGGGCCTTTTTCATGACAGATGACATTTTACTTTTTTTTATTTTTGACAGACGCGTTCCGTTTCCCGAGATAAGGTAACATTACTTTCGAAACTTCATTATTCGAATTTCATAACTTCGAAAACGGTATATCGAAGTTTTGAATTGAAGATATATTTTTTTAAGTAAAATCCCACCTGAACCCTCCGAGGAATTTTTTAAGTGCAATATTTACTTAAGAATAAATTGCAAAGAATTGCTATACCAAAAATAAAGATATATTTTTTGACAAAACATTGTATGCAATAAATTTATTTTACATATGTTTTATTTTCCAGAAAAACTAATAGCCGATTTTCAAAAGCTCTTTTTTCATTCTACAGATGTATTACTTACAATATTTTTTTATTCTAGACATACCTATTAAAGGTCGAAGTAACCTTTCTCCTATTATTGCAAACGAGAAATAGGTTTATTTAGTGTTTAATTTTACGCTACAAAATGTATTGACAGAAGCAAATCGCTGCAAAACCGACTCCACGTAGTCTTGTCTGCCCTACCCCTAGAGTGTAATTCAAACCCGCGTAGGCGCGGAAGGGCGAGGCGGCCCGCGAGCTGAGGAGCAGGTGGTTTTTGCCCGCCACCGCGGCTGAGGCTGGCCGGCGAAGCCAATTAAACCGTATCAGAAAAACGCGTTAGAAATAAATTATACCTACAAATCACACATATTAGAACTGTAAAATCAACTACTATGCTAGGCATTGAAATAGACATGCATCTCACCTGGAAACCCTATATCAAAAAATTATCTAGTAGATTAGTCAAATAATAACTGCTCACAAAGGTAACAATGTTTCGAATTATTAAATGAGTCTTGCTCTTGGGACGTCAGGGGTGCCATAGGAAGTGTTTGTTTTAGTTTGGCGATATCTTCACCGAGAAGCTCTAGAAACTTGTTAACGCAGTCCTGCCCGCGGTGTGAAACATACTTATTACGGGAGCTGTCATGCGTACATACTATATAATAAGCAAATGCAGATGGTACGTGTTGTTGTAAAACTTTAGTGCTATTCGAATCCAGCCCATCACTTTGGGATTTGGGTTGTATTAAAGATTCAAAATCAGCATATATCACAAAAGGCATATCTTGCATTCTTTCGAAATGTTTAAATTGAATAACGGTGCCTTTATTAGGTAACACTGTTTGTACACCGCTGCAAATATGATCATTCAATTTACCTTTGTCCTGAAAAAATATCATACAGTCCTCACAGAGATGGACCTGTCCATGGTGCTTAGTTAATTGAGACCTAAGCAATCTACTAAAATTTTTAATTAAATTATTTTTCTAAAAGTAATAAGTTTATATGATGTTTTTTTCGTTGCTGAGTCTTATACAAAGGCCCAACAACTTTTGACTTATTTGCTAGACCATAAATATTTACACTTATTAGTTTGTTATTCTTTTCTAATATTTTAAAATCTGACAACCCCACAGGAAAGCTCATATCTTTAGTATTTAAAACTTTTTCATATGATGGATATGAGGAAGTTCGATGAGCATTATTTTTAGCTGGAAACAAGCTTGCCATTACAGACCATAAGAAGCAGAATGCATCGTTATTTTGAATATTTACACACGCGCGTTTTGATTTTATACATTTTGGTAACTCAATAAATCTAGAAGCTCTTAAAGGGTTTTATACTTGTTAATGTTGACTTCTAAGTACAAATTACGTAAAAACGCCCAACCACTATCTTTTTCCTCAAATTCATCAATTTTAGCTATAATAGAATGCAATATTTTAGAATAAATCTCGTTGAAATCATAGTTATTATGAAAAACTACGTTTTCAGTAGCAAAAGATTTTCTTTCGCTTGTAACATTTTGAAGTAAAGTGAATTCAGCGAAAAACTCAAAATTAACTTTAATTGACTGGTAAGTAGCTTGTCTAGCAGCTATTAATTCTCGTACACGAGAGCGCAGACTGCGCAAAAACGTGGCAGGCGGACACGCATAGGCTGCGTCATCAGCTTCCGCACCTACTTGTCGAAGCCTGTAAGAAGCAATCCTATTTCGGAATGCACTTCCTATTTTCTCAACACCATCATCAACATCAATAGAAAAGTTATCTTTATGGATACTACTTCGTAAATGAGCTGAGAAAGCGCTACTTTTAACAGAAATATCGCAAACTGTACAATATATGGTCTTATTTGCCATTATGCCTAGGATAGGATCCTAAGACCCTAATTATAATGTAAAATGTATCTATCTATGTGAGAACAAGTTAATTTAAAGTCGATTTTTATAAAGACTTATTTAATAAAAGAAAAATAAAATAAAAGAAAATAAAAAGTCTTAATACCTATAAACTGAATAAAAGTAACCTAACTTACATAAAATTAACCTAACTTAAAAAATATAAACTTTATTTTTTGGAAGAAAAGAATTTCCCCTCTGTCTTGCATTGGCCCCTACAGCGTTTTATGACGTCCTTGAGAGGAGCCAATTCAATAGCGTCGGACTGTCCCTGATATTTTAAAGACAGAATCGCGTGTTCCCACCGGTCCTTTGGGTCTATATTTAAAATATCAGGGACTTGGTAATTTTTATGTCGACGAAGATGTCCCCGTCGAGGTTGGCAGTCCGTCGCACCACTCCGTCAGCCACTCTCCGCGTCAGCACCGACTGGAGTCGCTGGTCCGGGGCCTGCCTGACGACAGCTTCGTCGTCGCTGTCGGAGTCGAACTGCCACGTTGATGGGGACTTCTGTGTTGGCTTCTTAGTTCTTTTGATAGGTTTTTTCTTGTTACTGAAAACAAAAAATATTATTTGAAACATTATGCATAAAATAAACCGTCTGTGAAATTAGTACTCTTATACATTAACTTTAAAACGGGTCGAAGTTTAAAGGTGTAATTAAACAAAACCGAATATTTTTGATTGCTACGTAATTAAAACTGGATGTAGACTGTTAACATTGTTCTCAACTAAAGAGAATACGACGGGGACAAGTGAATAGTAAAAGTCAAATAGTCAGTAAAGAAATTAGATTGAAAGTTGAAGTAAAATACTCACTTGGTTTTAGGAGTGGTGGCTGCGTCTTCGTCTTCGGATCCAAAGATCTCATCGATCTGACGACGCTTCTGCGCTGCCCGTTTAGTTTTGTATTCGGATTCAGACCTGAAAATAAAGACAAATATTAAAAACGTATAATTACTCACTTATCCTTGCAATTACATGACATAATGCATAGATGCATACATTACATGCTATAATTTATCTATAAAACGTAATTCTATAATTTTAATAATACCTACATTTAGTGCTAGAGACTGATAAACTAAGTTAAGAAATAAATACAGTGCCATCCATAGTTTCTAAGTTATTGCAACACCCTATCAGGGTCATGTACATATTGCTAGTCAGCACTAATTAGAATATTTAGTTTTAAGACCACAATGTTACATGTGCAATTAAATAAATAAATAAAAAAAAAAAATGTTGAAAAAATTACCGAGAAATACAAATTTAATTAACTATGTAAAAAATAAACTTACGAACATTATTTCGAACGCTCGGATTCTCGTGGTGGCGGCTGGTGGAGATGGTGGGCAGACCGCGAGCTACACCGAGAGGCACGATGGTGTCGAAGGGAGCGTTGGCAGCAGGTGAGCAGTGAGGCGAGGTCACAGAAGGAGAGTGTACGGATACACGATTTACAGTGGTTTATATTCCATTTTTGTTCAGAGGTTGATAACCATGAATAAATGTCGTCAAACAATAGTAATCGTATGTAAAATGTGAACGATAGAAATTGGTTTCAATTTCAACAGTTTGCGACCTCTTCCTTTTGGTGAGGTTCGTAAATGATGGTGAAGACCTTGGGTTTTAACACTATATTTGGATAATGCAAGATTACAGAGTTTGTACTGAATAAATGTATAACTAGATATATGGGAGTCGCGTGTGCCTCCGCTGGGGTCTGCCGACCGAATGGGACGTCGTGCATGGACGCACCCGCACCGCTCGCACCAAACCGGTCCCTCCGCTCGCTAGTTGCTTGTGCGTTAACATGTTCCCGCCCTTGGAACATTCTGTTCCAAATGTTCCAATATTGGAAGAGGGCAGAGCCGATTGAAGGCTCTTCTCATGGTTCCTGATGTAGTGTGAACGTCAGCCACCCGATTGACACCATCGCTGCCGGGGAAGACAGCCGTCACTCGACCGAGCAGCCATCTGTTGGGTGGTAGGCGATCTTCCTTTATGATCACCATGTCGCCTAATCGTGGTTGTCCTCCATCCTTGCGCCATTTGCATCGCTTCTGCAATTCTGGGGGTCTAATTTGAAGTCACTTTGAGACTCAACCAAACGATTGAGAATGCCATTTCCTAATTTGAAGTGACCATTCTTTCGTTTGAGACCGATGGAAGTTGTTTTGACAGGACTTGTCTCAAACCCTAATTTGAAAGCATTTAATGACATTCGTAAAATTGAATTTGACAGCTCAAGTCTCGGGGTTTTATGTCAAATTTTACGATAACTCGAAAGGTGTCGTACTTCGGTTGAAGTGTTGAACATTTCATACTTAAGTACATCGGAAGATTAGAAATTATATTAAACTAGTCATATAAAAGTTACGATAAGAGTTTACTAGCAAATTAGGTACATAACAAATACCTGTAAAGTTAGTTTAAAGGAAATAATAGGTAAATAAATAATAGTTTTTGTGTCTAGAAGAAAATGGTCATGATGTATCTATTACCTACTTAATAATTTGTGATTTTTTGCAGTGAAACGGCTGGTAGACTTTTGAGAGATTCCTTTTGCCATTGTGACGATATGGTGCCGTAGGTACTTAGTTGTGGTTGTGGGATGCATCTGGTCGAGGTATGTACCTACTACCTTACCTACTTCTATTTCTACTTATATAGGTAACTTACTTAAATATTCCTTAATAAAGACAATATTTTACAGATCCATAAAGGACTCAACTACTATGCATCTAAGTAGGTACCTACAATGTAAACACACAGCAATAAAAGTATTTTGTTTGTTGTTTGTTTGAAAGTTATGGAATAGAAAATCATGAGCCATCCAAATTATGTTCATAGTTAAAGTCACAAAATTCCAATGAAAAAAATTGTTTAGGTACCAAGAGTAAATAATGAACTAAAAAATTTAATTAATAGATCTCCGGTAGTGCATTTTTTGGTTGATACTTATTACTTATTTGGTTGATATGTATTTATTTATGTTTACAGATTTTATGAGCGATGATGGCTTTTTTTTTTTTTTTTTTTATGTGATAGGTAGCAGGCGAGCAGGCGGATCACCTGATGGTAAGCAATTGCCGCCGCCCATGGACACTTGCAACACCAGTGGAGTTATTATGACAGATGGATGTATAGATTACACCCACGCATGGGCGTGGGGTCCATGGGGACACACCTAACACCACCAGTGGTCAGTCACCAGTCACTACTATAGAAAATAAATAAAATAATAATTGTTGTATGAACATATTGCGATTGTCAATATTTTTTTTCTATTCTATGCTGAACACAAAGATTATGTACCTACATACCTAATTTCTAACTTTCTAATAAATTATTTCTAAACAATTAAATTGTTTTATTTTGCCAAGCCTGATGAGGCTGATACCTCAGCTTTTTTGTACCTAGTATTGGAATTCCTATATTTAAAACACCCCATTAGTTTAGTGGTTTAAGTACTGGGCCATAATCTTCGGGTCCCGGGTTCGATTCCCAGGTCAAGCATAGCACGGGTTTGTGATCACTAATCTTCATTAGGCAAGTGTGGTGATTAAGCCCAATCCCATCATAGTAGCGTAGACTTGATTTCTATGATAGAGCCCTTTGCCCTGCAGTGGGACAGTATATAGGCTGATACCTACTAAAGTATCAGTAGTAAAGAATTTTCAATTACTTAATTATAAATATTGTAAAATATAATTAGGTAATTAAAAATTTCTCAAAGCAATAGCATATCATAATGCACGAACACTAACATCACAAGACAAGAAGCTAACTTACTGTTCAAATGAAAAACATAACATAAATAGATACTCTTTATTGCACAAAGTTTACAAGTCTTCTTAAGCTAGGTAATAAATTTTGCTAATATACAATAGCTTGTAGTGACATCTTCCTGTGTTCAGTTTGTCGCAGGTTGTAGAGAGAGATCTGTAATGAAGAAAATTATGGTATTATTGATAAAATTATAATGATAATATCTACTCTAGTCTGTAATAATAGGGCAGTGGTCGCTCAGTGTATAAGAATGGGAAGTTGTGGTTTGAATCGGACATAAATAAGAATACCAGCTCATATTGGACAGTATCTGAAATGTTCAACAATAGATCAGTTTGTCTGGTACCTACCTCTATTTAAGGGCAGCAAAGGTCAGATGGCAGTTGCTCGATGGTAATTATCAAACAATCCGGAATCATTCTCTAAGCATACCATGAGTTCTAGACTGACAGTTTTGTATGCATCTGGGATTCATACGCTAAGTATAGAAAGAGATCGCTATACCTACATACTCTATAACAATGGATCAAAAATTTATATTACCTACCAAATAATTTAGATAACTTTCTTTCACTGCGGCTTAGGTGTGCTGTAGTATAGGTAATATCAGACAGTAGTAGATAGTAGGTAGGTAGATTTCATCAGTGTACAAGCTCCAATTTGGGACTGTATACTGGCAGATACATTAATTTCCTCTTCGCCTTTTATTTTTAGTCAGCCCAGACCTAAAAGAGTAAGTAAGTACATTATTATAACATAAAATATAACCATGTAACATCTACTTTTATGCACCAAAAGGGTAGAAACTAAATTAGACAAAACTTTACATGCTCGGAACGATGGAAAATACTTAAACGATACATAACTTTTGATACAACAATCCAACAAGCACCAGTTAACCAACTCATTCCATAGCATGTAGGTTACGTAGGTACTAGATCTCCAAACCACCGAGGAATTTTTGCAATCCTTAAGTATCTTCACCTTTATGTACTTTTCAACAAATTTATCTCAAAATCCAAATAAATTATAAATTGCAAAGAAAACAAAATATTTTTCTTAAAATTGATCAGCTGTCATTTTTCGTTTCTCTTTACACTTACAGCTTTGTTGAGCAAAGAAAACAAACGCCAAACAGCCAAAAAAACTAAATTCTAAAAATTATGACAAAATTTTATGTTTTCACTACATAAAATCCTTCTTTCAAACACATTAAACAACAATCTATTTATATAAACAGCCAAATATTTTTTATATAATAAAAATTTCATTGTTTATAAAATTCAATTGCTTCAATTGATCAAATATGTGTAGCCGCCATAACATAATCTTTCGGCGGCACTTTCAATTGATTTCAAAACTCTATGGTCTCCGATCGTAAATGAGTGTCCGTCTCAAAGACATTTCGTTATCGCAAAACAAATTACGTTTGGTTGACTCTCAGCTCAACCGAACGAAAGTATTTGCCAACTTCAAATTAGACCCCCTAAAACGTACTCGATATAATAACGGTTCCAGAAGTGTGTCTTTAGTAGTTGCGTTCTGGCATATCTCGTCAGACTGTTGATGTGACCATCATGTACCTGGGGAGCAGGCGACATCGTTAATGTACGACCAATCAAAAAATGCGCAGGGGATAGAGGGATTAAATCGGAAGGATCATTTGAAAGTGGAGTGAGAGGTCTAGAATTTAATATAGCTTCGATTTCGACTAGAACTGAATTTAATTCTTCGTAAGTTAGATGAGTCATTGATAAAACTCTTCGTAAATGATGCTTAATAGATTTTACTGACCCTTCGGCTAAACCATTAAAATGGGGACTGTAAGCTGGGCTAAATTTAAAAATAATTCCCTTCTCAGCTGTATATGAAATTATGTTATCGCAATTATTTTTTATAAATTTAGAAATTTCATTGGATGCGCCAACGAAGTTCGTGCCGTTATCTGAGAATATAATGGCGGGCTTGCCTCTGCGAGCAATGAATCTGTTCAGCGCTGACAGAAAACCTTGTGACGATAAGTCGGTGACAAGCTCGATGTGTACTGCACGAACTGCCAAACAAACAAATATACATATATACATATGTATGATTTTTGAAGTCTACAACCGCGGCCCTTCCTGTCGGCTATCAGAACTGGTCCCGCGTTATCCACCGCTGTATTGCTGAATGGATAATCTGCGTGCAGCCTCTCTGCCGGCAGATTGCCCATTATTGGTTGATATGTTTTACCTGCGAATCTACAACATAGTAAACAATTTCGTGTTATTTTTCGAGTTAAATTACGACCGTTAATTATCCAAAATTTGTGTCTTAGATTCGCAAGTTACAGCTGTGGGCCTGCATGTAATAATATAATGTGATAGTGTTGTACGAGTAATTTTGTAACATTGTGGGAGGCGTGCAGCAGTATTGGATGTTTTGTATTTGAATCATAATTCGAATTAGATAATCGTCCCCCGACTCTCATTATGTCGGTCTCATCTATGAACGGGTTTAAGCTCAATAGTCGGTCTTTGGAATGCAAGGTTTGACCTTTACTCAATAGTGTGTATTGTTTACAAAATATATCTTGCTGTACTATTCTACAAAGTGTTTGTGTGGCAAGTTCAAGCTCCGATGTCATTAAAGGACCCGTGATTTTATTATTTAAATGTTTACAATTATATTTGAATCTATTTAGATAAGCTGTAATTCGTTGTAATTTTCTGTAATTTGAATATTTATTTGTGAAATCATTTTCATGTGGTTCGATAGCGGATAAATGACATTGGAACTTTATTTCTGGTAAATCATCGATGTGTACGTTTTGAGGTTGTGTAGGTATTGATACTTCTTTTTGATGGAGGAAATGAGGACCTCCCCACCACAAAGTGGAGTTTTTAAGTTGGCAAGCATTTAAGCCTCGAGAACCTATATCGGCGGGGTTGGATCCTGTGGGAACATAATTCCATGAAGATGGTTCTGAGTTTTGTGTTATTTGTTTGATCCTATTGTACACAAATTGCTTAAGTTTAATTTTATTACATGTTTTGATCCAACCAAGTACAATGGTTGAATCACACCAAAAATGTTTTGAATCAATTTTCAATCGCAACGAGTTTTCAACCTTTTTACACAAATGAGTAGCTAACAGGGCACCTAGTAATTCGAGTCTGGGTGTTGTAAGTTTTTGTTTTAATGGAGCCACCCTGCTTTTGGCAAATATTAAATGAACTAAGACGTTACCATTATTTGATACTGAGCATAGGTATACACAGGCTGAATACGCTTTGATTGATGCATCACTAAATGTATGTAACTCAACTTTTATTACTTTGTCGATAATTATATAACGAGGTATTGTAATATTGTTCAACTCAGGTAGGTATTGAATAAAGTACTTCCATTGAGATTGAATCTCTGCAGGTAACTCATCGTCCCATGCTATACCTTTCGCCCAAAGTGTTTGCAATATCAACTTGGCTTGTAGCAAACAAGAATTAATTAGACCTAATGGGTCGAAAACTTGTGCAATTGATGTTAAAATCGAACGTTTGCTGATTTGTGATGTATGTTCGTGTGATTGTGATGATGAGAATAATAAGGCATCCTCTTTGCAAGCCCATTTTAATCCTAAAGTCTTTGTGTGTTCGTTTTTACTTAAGTTTACAAGATTGTTGTCATTTTCACCTACGATTTCATTAAGTATATGTGGAATGTTTGTATGCCATTTGCGTAAATGAAAATGAGCTCCTTTCAACTCTTGAATTACTCCCTTGCATATTTGAATTAGATTTTTTTCGTCAGAATGACCCGTGACTAAATCGTCCGCATAGAAATCGTGTAGGATTGTTTCACCTACACTTTTGTCTACACATTCACGGCCAAGTTGTATTAGACATCTAAATGCTAAAAATGGTGATGCAGACATTCCATATGTAATTGTGTTTAATTTGTATTGTTTGATTTGTTGTGTAGGGCGACCTGCGCCATAAAATCTGCTGTAAGCTGCGTTGATCTTCGGTAATTAATATTTGACGATACATTTTTTCAATGTCCGCAGTTACGACAAACTTATGCTGGCGAAATCTGATCAATATGCTAACTAAGTCATCTTGTATAGTAGGGCCTGTGTGTAGAATGTCATTTAGTGACTTGCCAGTACTGGTGACTAGAGAGGCATCGAAAACGGTCCTCAAACGAGTCGTCAGACTGTCTTCGCGCAACACCCCATGATGGGGTAAAAAGTATGAAACTTCTGTGTCTTTTGGGTTTGTGTTTTCTGTCATGTGACCTAGTGATTCGTATTCGCTCATGAATGATTTGTAATTTTGTTTGAATGTGGGATTGCGTTTGAATTTACGTTCTAATGCTTGAAATCTCATTAGAGCTTGGTTATAAGAATCTCCTAGACAGTTAGGGGATTCCTTTAGAGGTAGGGTGACCATGAATCTACCGTCCGCTTGCCGGACAGTAGTTTTTGTAAAAAATGCTTCGCACTCACTCTCACCTATTGAGGAGGCTTGTTGAGTGGTGCCTATCGACTCCAATTTGAAAAACTGATCTAGCCTAACTTCGAGCTCAGTGTCGTGAAGAAAATTGCAATGGACTGTATTTTGTGTATGTTTTGTCTATGAGTTTCCGACATAGCCAGAAACTATCCAACCAAGCATTGTTTCAGCCAGGATTGGTTTGTTTTTACCTAACGGTATTCGTTTATTAGATAAAACCTGCCAAAACAGGTTTTGACCGCGTGGTCCCCACGCTGCGACCTCATCGCCTGCGTTCCATCGGTTGCGTCGCTGTTTGGCGCTCCAAAAGCGCATCCGGCTCGAACCTTGGTGAGGTTCGTAAATGATGGTGAAGACCTTGGGTTTTAACACTATATTTGGATAATGCAAGATTACAGAGTTTGTACTGAATAAATGTATAACTAGATATATGGGAGTCGCGTGTGCCTCCGCTGGGGTCTGCCGACCGAATGGGACGTCGTGCGTGGACGCACCCGCACCGCTCGCACCAAACCGGTCCCTCCGCTCGCTAGTTGCTTGTGCGTTAACACCTTTTTTAAAACCTCAGCAATTCTACATCATAGTTGACAAGATTTTAGTTTCACACGGTAAAGTAAATTGAAATTATAAATTCAGTACCTAAGGAGATTATATTTCATTATATTGTACATTTCTTGGTATCGGACGGTGGATATGCTAAGGCTGTATGTACATTGGGAGTAAAGTTAGACTATTAAAGGTTTTTGTATTATTTAGTTGCCTTGCTCATAATATTATATTTATTGAATAGAACATACAATAAAAGACAAAAAACAGTGTTCCGATATTTATTGCGGAAAATGTATTGTTTTATCAATCATTTATGAATACTACACATGGCAGTACCTTTAAATCTCTAATATTTTAAACAGTATTTGCTATGATATTACAATTTGTTGTTTTTTCGTATTTAAATAACTTCATAAAGTAATAAATTTATACCATGACTATGTGTACACAGCCTTGTGGTTTCCCATGCACCATTCTGACGACAACGCTTGAACGGTATGTTACAAAAATAAGGGAGGGTATTCAGTGAGTAATATTATATTGACTTTATGACATCTTGTTATAATTTGACTATTAGGATACATTTTCGTAAAGTTACCGGACAACTCATTTAGCGCATTTGTTAAGGACGCCAGTTGAGACCTAAAGGTTGCGAGTTCGATTCCCAAACTATCACAAAAGATGATGATCGAAAAACCCGGGTAATCCATGATACAAAGGTGTTTGGGGAGTCGCCTGACTATGTATGTAACGTTGTCTCAATTTATTTTTAGGGTTCCGTAGCCAAAATGGCAAAAACGGAACCCTTATAGTTTCGTCATGTCCGTCTGTCCGTCTGTCCGTCTGTCCGTCTGTCACAGCCGATTTACTCGGAAACTATAAGTACTACAGTGATGAAATTTGATGGGAATATGTGTTGTATGAACCGCTACAAAAATATGACACTAAATAGTAAAAAAAAGAATTGGGGGTGGGGCCCCCCATACATGTAACTGAGGGATGAAATTTTTTTTTTCGATGTACATACCCGTGTGGGGTATCAATGGAAAGGTCTTTTAAAATGATATAAAGTTTTCTAAAAAACATTTTTCTTAAAGTGAACGGTTTTTGAGATATCAGCTCTCAAAGTCGTAAAAAGTATGTCCCCCCCCCTCTATTTTTATAACTACGGGGTATAAAATTCTAAAAAAAATAGAGGTGATGCATGCTAATTAACTCTTTCAACGATTTTTGGTTTGATCAAAGTATCTCTTATAGTTTTTGAGATAGGTTGATTTAACTGTAATTTTGGTTAAGTTATTGTGCTTACACTGAAAACGATGGCTGAACCTTATAAGATAGATCAAAAAATATACTACAGTATTGTACCAGGTGTATAAATTGACATAATAAGTTTATTATATTTGCTGCTACGGAACCCTTTGTGCGCGAGCCCGACTCGCACTTGGCCGGTTTTTCTTTTTTCTGTTATTTTTTGCTTAAAATAAAATAATTCTAATATTGAACGCAAACATGTAACCACTCGTTTAAAACTAGGGTTGTCAACTATATAGTAATGTTAGTAAAAGCATGGTGATTTAAAGCGTTGATTGAGATGTTGAAGAGTTATGGGTTCGGTCTCCGCATCAACACAATACTTACCAACAACCGAAACGGTATTTGCGGTGGGTCTGGGTTTTGTGGCATCTTTATTTCTAGTACGTTTATCATCACAAGAAAAAAATTGAGACAGGAATAATGAATGTAAAGTTGTTTTAATTTGTTTGATAGTAAGATGTTGGGTCTTGTGGTACCCTAATACAATCAATGTTTGCACATTTATCATTATTTGTGACTTCGATTTCTTGGCAAAATCTTAAAGATTTATCAACATGGTAAGTTTGTTTTACATTGGGGTTTATACCTGCACTACCTCTGTGTAATTGCATTTTGTTTATAATTGTGTTGTTTTATTGTTTCAGGATACGCAAATTACGGAATTGGGCCGTCGGGTAGGATTTTTAAAAAAGGTAGATTTATAATTATTATATAGTTTATTAATTTAAATATGTATTACATAAGTTTCTTAATTCAATTACAATTAATTTGATCGCGATGATCAGACTTAGGACTAAGTACGTCTGGTTGCTTCCGCGATTGAAGCTTGAAGACCACGAAGAACTGTCCAAAAGTTTCCCATCGCCGAAAACTGTCCGTTCAGCATTTTCCATGGAATGATTTCCCAACCGGGCCAGTTGCACCGATGAATCAGTTCACAGTATGTACATATGTAGTGACGTAGGCGTGACGTAGACGAGGCTTGCACTCGTAACACCTCCCCTCTTAGATGAGCAACTATTTGCGAAGGTTGAGAGCAAATGTTGCGGCTTTTTTATCTGCAGTAGATGCTGTGGATACTGCTGAAGCCATTTCGATTTCTTGAGATTGTAAGGAAACGATTTGCTTTCGGTTCAATTGCCGCTTCATGTAATATGCGAGGCTAAAGAGTGCAAGTGCACTTAACAACACGATGACGTAGGTAGGTATCGTTGTGTGGTATAAGCTGGATAAGTTCTCGGAGTTGATATCGACAGGTGGGTCCATAAGTACTTGATGTTGAATATTGTGCAATTTATTCAAATCGGTCGTTGTGAAATTGTAATGCGGTAGCTGTTTCTTTGAATCTGCTGACATTGGGATTGATTCTGGGAATGTCATAATTTCAACAGGTTGTCCACGGGATTTGTCATCGCTGTTAACGATTGTGAATTCAGGTGTGCGAATGCTGCAATTTCTTGGAATCGTTGCTAAGTAGCTACCTTTTAGGATTTCGTAATTTTCCTGTCTGCATGAAGATTTGATTCTTATCTCGCTAGGTAGTGATAAGACGTAATGCTGGCTGTCGAGTTCCAGGAGTGCTTCCTTCAGGAGCGAAATAGATGTGGGATGGCAGTCCGCTGTATGCTGGATGATAAATAAGGTTGAAGACGCAGTCACTGTGTGTCCGGATCTGATGGCCAAGCTGCTGCTTACATATGTACCAGGTGTCAATCTTCGGGCATTCAGCCTCCATGTACGCAAATTCCTGGGAATTGGAAGCCATATATGGGAATGGAGGAAGGATAACTTCGGAGTTTTTATTCGGGACAGGACAAAGTTTATATAAGTCATAACTTTGAAGGGACATTATAGGAAACTTTAAGACGATTACGATTTTCTTATCAATAAAATAAGAACCTAATGAAATTAAATCGTAGTAAAACCTAATATCCAAATTCAGTAATGAGCTGGGGTTATAGAGCTCTTTCAATTTGCTTAACATACTTCTTAAATTGCCTACTGATAAAATAGAATGGTGCATTACATTTGTGCGACTAAAAGCTATAATGTTACTTATCCTATTTATCTCAAATGAAAGTTCCTGAACGTTTTCAGAAACGATGCTAAATAATTGAGAAATTTGAGAGAACTGCAGAATAAGGTCCTTATCACTAAGGACTGTGCTACTGATTAAATTAATTGCCTTGTACAATTTGCCTTGATTTGAGGTCAAATTATTTAGAATTTGAGTTTGTTGGAGAGTCATTTCTTTATATAAACTGATATGCTTGTTGAATTTTAAAGAAATATCTTGATCATTATTTTGCAAAATGTTAAGAGCATTTTCGAATCTCAGAGCGTCCTCATTGTCAAGGTTACCGGATATACTTTTGATAAAAGATCCTAAGGGATTAAAAAGGCCTCTCTTGGCTCTTCTCGGTTCAAAAGTTTCTAATTCTAAAGCAGTCTTATTAAGTTTGTTAAACAGATGCAAAATTTGATGTCTGAATATGGAGTAATTTTTATTGGATAATTTATTAGATAAATCAGTCAGTTGAACTTGTAATATATCGATTTGTCGTGAAATCATATCGATGTCAATTTCCTGGAGGAATGTATGGTCATGGGAGATTATTTTAGTTGAGCCAAGTTTAAAAGGAAGGATTCCAGGTCCGTCAGATAAGTCGTCAAGTCGAATCGCATCAAGGGTCAGTGGACCTGCTTGTGCTTGGTCGAGGTCCATCGTGAGCAGGAGGGTCCTGTAACAATGTCGTGTCGTTATTTTTCTTATCTCGTTTCAGTCGAGTCTTGGCTATCGGTCCGCGTTTTCGGGACGTATAAATGTGTATTGGTAGGTTGGTCACTACTTTATCTTGTGTATAGCGAGGAGCAGTTTTCTGTCTACTAGCTATAGGGTTTTTAACGTATACCGTTTGGTCTTGATTATAATTTGCTAAAGGTTCTCTGTCTAAGTTACGGCGTTCCATAATCGCTACACGTTCAGCATATGACGTATTGTGTATGATGTTGTACACTGTGTCCATTTTACTACGGTGTTCTTGTAAGTATTGTTGTAAGAGTCGTTCCGTCAAGTCTAAGTCAGTGGGGTTTCTGGGGTCAAAATGTCCAGTTATCAGGTCAAATGGTCGGCATTTTGTAAGGCTGTGTATGGAGCTGTTATATGCAATGATGGCATATGGTAATAAGTTAGAGGTGGGCTCGTTTTTGTGCTGTAATTTTAGTAAGCGGATATGCTCCAACAGGGTGCTATGGAAACGTTCTATCATACCATTTTCGTTGGGTGCATGAGCTGCTATTTTATGGTGTTGGACCTTATGTAATTTCAGGAATTCAAGAACGACTTGGTTTACGAATTCTGTACCTTGGTCTGTCACTACACACATTGGGAACCCGTGGTGAGTGGAAAACGTTAAAAGGGCTTTAACTATATTTGGGGCAGTGCAATCTGGTAATCGGTATACTTGTGCATATTTTGAAAAGGAGTCGATTATAGTGAGGTACTTATCTTGTTCTATAGTAAGAACATCGACATGGGCCGTTTGATACGGTTTTTGAGGCGGGGGTACGATTTGAAATTTAGGTTTTACAGGGTCGCGATCATATTTGGCGCGATTACATATATCACAGTGATTTATATATTTAGTTATACTCTCTTTTAGTTTGGGCCAGAAATAGCGTTGAGATAATGCAAGGTATGTCTCATTAATGCCTCTGTGATTGGTTTTTCCTTCATGATACTTTGATATTATATCCTGTTGATTCAGGAAGTCACAGATGTCCTGAATTTCATTTTTTACTAGTACTAGGTTAACTGCAGCGTTTTTTAAGGTTCTTTGTAAAATAGGTACTATATCATACATTTTATTCAGAGGTTGCACGAGGATTGCGGTACGCAGTTTTGGGTCAATGTGATTTTTTACAACGCTTATGATGTCTTGTTCAAAATTGCTTTCCGAAATTTGAATTACAGTTTTCCGGAATGTTTCAAAAGGGATTGTCGTTTTGGGCTTGACGTTACAAGGATTAGTATTACTTTTATAATTAATTGTCTTTTAAACTTATTTAGGGGATCTTCTGAAACCGGTAACTCGAGTACGGGATGTTCAATGCTGGTGTGGGCGGTTTCTTCTTCAAAGTCAAGGTAAGTCGTCATAGTTTTGAGGTATGGGGCTGTCAAGTGCTCTCATGCTTGGTGCTGTGTCAGTTGAATTCTCGCTGATCAGAGGTCTGTCATCGGGAGCAGTAACTGTAGAGGAGGATGACGAATCGCTGATTTGTATCACTGATGGAGATGACGAAGAGTCACTGATGTTAACAACTACAGAGCTCAATTCTTCGTTATGCAGTTCGACACGAGAAAGAGCGTCCGCGTTGGTATTGGCTTTGCCTTTTTTGTAGATTATGGTAAAATTATATTCTGCTAATTTTAATCTCCATCTTGTCAAGCGGGAATTAGGTTCTCTTAGGTTAAGCAGCCATTGAAGGGGTTTGTGGTCGGTCACAACTTTGAATTTACGGCCAAATAAGTAGGGTCTGAAATATTTGGTTGCCCAGACTATGGCAAGCAATTCCTTTTCAATAGTAGAGTAATTCAGTTCACTGTCGTTGAGAGTTCTGGATGCGTATGCAACAGGTCTGTCAGATCCTATAGAACCTTGAGACAAAACGGCTCCTAAGGCGACGTTGGAGGCATCAGTAGTCAAAATGAAGTCTTTAGAGAGGTCTGGGTACTGAAGTATCGGGTCGTTTACTAAAAGAGTCTTACAGTGTTCGAAGCATTGTACATAGTCAGGGGTCAGTGAAATTTTGGCTCCTTTTTTGAGACACGCCGTAAGCGGTTTTGTTAAGCGGGCAAAATCGGGAATAAAGCGCCTGTAATACCCTATAAGGCCTAAAAATCCTTTAATTTGTTTTGTGGTTTTTGGGATAGGGTACTTCAGTATGGCTGAAATTTTATCCGGGTTAGGTTTGACTCCTTGCGGGGTAATGATATGCCCTAAATAAGGAGTTTCATGTTTTAGGAACTCTGATTTGTCCATTTGGACTTTGAAGTTGGAGTTTCGAAGCCTATCGAAGATTTTTCGGAGGTTTATCATGTGCTCTTGCAAGGATGTTGAAAATACAAGGATATCGTCAAGGTAAACGATGCAAATAACGTTTTGGAGGCCTCTTAGAACACTATCCATGACGCGTTGGAATGTGGATGGACTATTCTTGAGACCCATAGGCATACGAAGAAATTCAAAGTGTCCTTGACCGTCTGCAACGCTAAATCCCGTCTTGTGAATATCGGATGGGTGCATTTCGACTTGGTAAAAGCCGCTAGCAAGGTCAAGTGTCGTAAAGTACTGACACTTGCCCAGTTTGTCCAAAATGTCAGTCAAATTTGGAATGGGATACTTGTCGTCTATAGTCTTTTCGTTGAGTTTCCTAAAGTCTACAACTAGTCTCCATTTGGTCTTTCCAGAAGCGTCTGCCTTTTTGGGCACGACCCAAATAGGGGCACTCCAAGCAGAAGTCGAAGGTCGTATGATACCTTGGTCAAGCATTTTTTTTATTTGCGACTGGACTTCTTGTCTGTGTACGAAGGGGTATCTGTAAGTCTTACTGTGAACAGGTATCTCGTCAGTAGTTGTAATTCGATGCTTAATTTGATTTGTGAATGTCAAAGGTTCGTCGTCAAGATAAAATATGTCCGAATATTCCCTGCATAATGTAAGTAAGTTGGCTCTTTCCTCGGCGTTCATGTGATCCGTCCGCAACCGCGATAACACTTCCTGGTAACGCTCGGAGTCTTGAGTCATACAGTTCGGAGAATTGGGAATGTCAATCTGTTCGTTAAACAATTGCACGTGCAAAGGTTCGGGTAAGGTAAAAATTACATCATTATGAGATGGATTTAAAATTTCTACATAGGCTTGACCGTTCAAGGCTGACGAATAACACTCGGTGACGTAACAACCGCATATGGTACTGGGTTCGATAAAAATATCACCATCAGAAATATCAATTGGAATTTTAATCATTTGAGTAGATTGCGCGGGAATTATAGTTTCAAATAAATTAAAACTGCCAGATTTATACATAAGAATCGGGTTTTCCGCGAATTGTGTTTTTAATACACGAGAGCTAAGGTCAATTTTAGATTTCCATTGCTCTAAGAGATCAAGGCCAATTAAACCATCGAAATATTCGTGGAAACGATAAATGTAGAATTTAATATGTTTTTTATCATTAAATTCGGAAAAGCAGGGCAAAGTTACGGAATAATCATTTTTTGTCGTTGCATGTATGTTAGAAACAACGAAAGGGTCATAATTCACTTCAAATTGCGAAAAAAAAATTTCCACGGCTTCAGGGCTAATAAACGATTTGTTAGCACCTGTATCTATAAGAAGTTTTAACGGGGGGTCACGGATTTGTATGAACGGTAATTGTCTTTGGTCTTGCAGATGTAACTCTATTCTGGGGATATCTGGTCCGGGGCCTGTAAAAAATTTTGCTGTTCGTGGGAGTCACTCATGTCATCAGGCTGATAATAACTGTCAGGTTCAGTCATGTTCACGTACGCTTGTTGGTCATAGTCAGACTGCAAATCGTAAGCGTCAGGGTCCACGAAGTGTTCGTTGAAGTTAATTTGAGGGCGCGTATTCTGATGTGTAGGGGGCAATGCGCGTGCTACGGGATGACTAACACCACTCATCGGTGTTGGAAAGTTTCGGTAATTTTGGGGGAAATTATTTCTAGGCGGGATCTTAAAACCGGTGGACATGTTCGTTGGCAAGGCTCTCATCATTTGTTGAGTCCTTGAAGGTCCTTGCTGCCGTATAAAATTTTGATGTCCTTGAGTAGGCCTAAAACCGCTGTAGGGGTAGTGGCTGTTCGGTGCAAAGCTATTATTCGGTGCAAAGTTATTCGGTACGAAATTATTAGGGAAATTATTTGGTCTAACTGGACGCATAGGGAATACATAATTAAACTGTCTGGATGACGCGGGCAATTCATGCGAATTAAAAGGTGAGTAATTGAACTGGCTATAATTAGCCGGTTTCTTGGAATTCGGTGCGCTCGATTTATTTTGCAGGTAAATAACATTTAACTCCTCTTGGGCAAACTCTAATGCCTTTTGCAATGAATCGGGACGCATGCACCTAACACGTGAGCCTAAAGGCTCGGCTAGGCCTCTAGTGTAAGTTTGGAGGGCTAATTTTTTGTAAAGCTCGCGTTTAGCTTCGACTGTAGTACTAACCCGTTCGTGTAACTGCACATAAGTTATAATTATACTTAATAAGTTTTGAACGCGCTCATAAAATATTTGCGGGGTATCGGAACCTTGACTTAGCATAGACATATCCGTGTACAGAGCGGACTCATCTCTGTGATCTGAAAAGCTATTAATTAATGCATTTCTGATACCGTTCCAGTCCTGGGGAATGCCATTTGTTGCTAGTGTTTTAGCGGCATGTCCGGTTATTTTATTTAATATGCCATTTAATAAGGCGGAGTTATTTAAATCATTTCCCGGGGCTGGATCGACATATTTTAAAATAAGCTGGTCACAAATGTCTAAAAATCGTATTAGGACGTTAGAATTTCCATCAAACTCAGGTACTAGCCTTAAGGCTTTCCAAATGTTCTCTGTCTGATCTGGAACTGGCATCTGAAGTGGCTGCTCGTTGGCCATGTCTTCTTCGATGCTCTCTAAACTGGATAAGTCGATATCACGATGGAATCTTAATTCCCTAGAATTTGATCGGATATTGCGCCGTTGATTCGGCCCAATATCTCTATCTCTCCTCGGATAGAAAATGGTGAAGCTATATTATAATACTTTTATACGAATAATTTTATTAATCCTTTACCTAACTAACTGGTCTTACGGTTAACAGGAAAGGTGCCACTGGCAACCAATAAGACTTTAAGTAAATTTACTTTTAACTATAAAATAACTACTAAGTAAGTTCTACAGGAACCAGGAAAGGGACCGCTGGCGACCAATAGGAATTGCGTAACTTATTAAATACGACTCACAGGAGCAGGATACTCAGCATGCTGTGGAGCTGGTGGGCCATCCATTTCTGGATAAGCGCCGTCCTTGTAGTTGCTCTCCTCTCCATCCGACGACCGCTTCGCGTAGATTCGTAGAGATAGTCGACGCGTCGACGAAACGACTATCAGGCGCGGTTCGATTTGTGATACGCGCGTGACTCGACTATCCTACCGACTGCGCCAATTACGGAATTGGGCCGTCGGGTAGGATTTTTAAAAAAGGTAGATTTATAATTATTATATAGTTTATTAATTTAAATATGTATTACATAAGTTTCTTAATTCAATTACAATTAATTTGATCGCGATGATCAGACTTAGGACTAAGTACGTCTGGTTGCTTCCGCGATTGAAGCTTGAAGACCACGAAGAACTGTCCAAAAGTTTCCCATCGCCGAAAACTGTCCGTTCAGCATTTTCCATGGAATGATTTCCCAACCGGGCCAGTTGCACCGATGAATCAGTTCACAGTATGTACATATGTAGTGACGTAGGCGTGACGTAGACGAGGCTTGCACTCGTAACACGCATGACAACGCTTTGACCGTGACCTCACCTCCCTCTTCACCTGTGATATTTTCGCAGTATGCACAGGATCCTTTGGAAGGGTTCAGCGAGATGTTCCCGCCGTGGGATTTGTCATCCCAATCGCAGAAGCGCCTGAAGCCAAGTGCTGAACCTTCAACTCGACCAATTTATGACCGCAGCACACCTTCACCATCACTGTTCCATCAACATACCCATGCTGCCCGCCGCCGAATCTTTGCCGAAGAACACGAGGACTGCCCACCAATACCACTTACATGCTGCAAGACATCGAAAAGAGTCTCTAAGAAAAGATCTTTCAAGCGATGTCACGGTCCACCTCCGTCATTTGTGGTTCAAAGCGCATCGACCAGTGGACGACGTTTGATAAAGATTCAAATTATTGACATAAGTGATACGCGTGTGCCTAGTGAATCGGAAGAGGAAAACACTTTGTTGAGTGCTCAGTATGTTGTGCAAGATCATTCTGATCAAATTATGGATCAAACCGAAAGTGTTATAAGTAATATTTCAAAAAAAACTTGTGGGTACAGTTACTTCATGTAATTTATAGATCCATGAATTAAGCCATAATTTGTATATTAAACTTTCTCTAGTAGACTCAATGCATGATTATTTCTCATTTATTTTCATGCAGTTCTACTGAGATACATGCATATTCGAGTATATTTCAAATGATATCGCAACTAGGTTAACGCTGAGATTATGAAGTGTAGTCATTATTTAGAATCCCATTATTTTTTGTATATTTAGATAAGTTAGCATTCTGGGCACGCTGAATCGTGAGGCAGATAACTCTCCATTGTTAATATTTTCATTTCAATATTTTTTAGCAATTGTGTTTCTTCCTTCTTTTTGAGTGTGTATTTTTAAGTTATGAACCTACTGTAAAATATTATGTTTATAAATAAAACTTACTAGTAGACAAATAAAAAAAATATTATTTAATGAATAACATGTTGTTTCATTCAAAAAACAAATTATTTAAAACTTTCGTTTGAAATCTGTGTATTGATAAATTATTACGAATTAAATAAAACACACTCATTAAATTCATAAAAAATATATTTATTAATTTATCAAATATTAAATAATAACATTATTCTCTAAACACCATTTTCTTATACATATTACATTTTTTAGTGCACAGTATTTCATGTGAGTAAAACAATTAATTGAAAACATATCTTTACAACTAGCGGCCGCCCGCGACTTCGTCCGCGTGGAAAAGTAACTTTTTACCCCCCTTTTAACCCCTTACAACCCCCTTAATATTATTATGTTGATACAACTTAAACAAATTATTTCGACCAAATTTTGTACCATAAAAACGGTCATTGTGACTAAACCTTAAAAGATAGACATATGCCGTCGCGGACTTTTTTTTAGATCATATATAGAGGAATAATTCTTTCATACATATTTTTTGTGTATCTTGAACCGTTTTCGCAGCGCACGCAAAGAAAGCCTTCAAAAATGAATAATTTTCCCCGTTTTTTACACATTTACCGCTCTGTCTTTGCTCCTATTGGTCATAGCGTAATGTTATTTAGCCTATAGCCTTCCTCAATAAATGGACTATCCAAATCCAAAATTATTCAAATCGCACCAGTAGTTTCGGAGATTAGCGCGTTCAAACAAACAAACAAACTCTTCAGCTTTATTATATTAGTATAGAAGTATAGATTATTATATTAGTATAGATAGAGGCTAGCTAGAGTATTTAAATTAGGTATACCTTTACAAGTTATATCAAAAACATCTTCATGATCGCATAATTCTTGCACCCACTTTACTTTCTCTTCGCCCTTTACATAAATGGTTCGCTGAACTAAGTATGGTGTTATCAACAACTTCCGGGGTCGCTACGTCACAGCCTACTAGCGCGCCCTACTAGCGGATGGCGGGAAGTCTGCTACCGCCACCATATTTATATCGCGTTTAATTATCAGTTATATAATATAGATCTAAATAATAAATACTAAATATATATGTTTTATATTTATAGTTAATTTATATTGAATGAGAAATATTTATGTCTAATTTTATTGCAAAAGCCTAAAATGGAAAGTTACTGTTTTGACTATTTTAGTACAACGAATCCATACTAATCCATACTAATCCATACTCCATACTAATATTATAAATGCGAAAGTAACTCTGTCTGTCTGTCTGTCTGTCTGTCTGTCTGTCTGTCTGTCTGTCTGTCTGTCTGTCTGTCTGTCTGTCTGTCTGTCTGTCTGTCTGTCTGTCTGTCTGTCTGTCTGTCTGTCTGTCTGTCTGTCTGTCTGTCTGTCTGTCTGTCTGTCTGTCTGTCTGTCTGTCTGTCTGTCTGTCTGTCTGTCTGTCTGTCTGTCTGTCTGTCTGTCTGTCTGTCTGTCTGTCTGTCTGTTACTCTTTCACGCCAAAACTACTGAACGGATTTAAATGAAATTTGGTATACAGATGGTCGAGACCCTGAGAAAGGACATAGGCTACTTTTTATTGCGAAAAGGGGGTTGTACGGGGTTAAAAGGGGGGTAAAAAGTTACTTTTCCACGCGGACGAAGTCGCGGGCGGCCGCTAGTTTTTGTATAAAAGTGCGGTGTCAGTTAAATTATTCGTTCATTTTGATGTGAAATTATTACGTAGGGCGAAGCTCTGCCCGAATAAATCGTGATTAAGTACCAACGACTACGTTATTTGGCCACCCTGACTCACTCTCTGTAACATTTCAGAAGTGGGATCAGCCAAAATGTCCGGCCCATATAGTGGCGGCCTGGGTCAACGAAAACGAAAGACACAGCGAGTCCTCTGTATCCGATGATGAACTGTTCGTCGAAAAGCAGCAGAAAAATGAATTTTTTTTTGTTTGCCGCTTGTTTCGTCGATGGATGCTGAATTAATACCTAGTTTCGACCAGAAGACAAAAAAAGCTACGCTGTTGGATGGCTGCACAAGATAGATCAGCTTGGCGATGTTTACGGGTGGAGTCACGAAGATCGCCAGTACATCATGCAGTTACGCTTGCGGGGATCGGCGAGGGACTGGTACAGTGATCTGGATGGCTACCTATGATCTAGACTAGCCAGGTTGGAAACATGCATTGCAATCTGCTTTACCTCGCTCAACTGATTTCGTGGACCGGTTGGAAGAAATGCTGACCAGAGCAAAAGAAGATTCAGAAACGATGACTAAACGACTAGACTAGCTTACTATCACTACTAAAAAAGTGCAATATCGTCGGAGAGCATGCAATTTCTTGCATTATTCGTGGGCTACCTCCGGAATTAAGGGCCAATGCAAAGGCTTACAAATGCGACGCGCCAGAGGAACTTTACTTCGGCTACTTATCATCGCTCGAGAATATCAAACGGGTCGAGGCAACGTACACCGCAAGAAAATCTACGTGGAGAAGAGGCGACCGGACAGTATCAAGTGCAACTGTTCTTCAACGCGTGCAGTTACCGAAGACGTGGTACGCGTGCTGGCGGCCGGGCCGCGAGGCTCGGGACTGCAGGAGCCTGCAGCGCTGCGAGGTGTGCCAACGAGCCGGCCACACCGCGGCTACGTGCTGGTTCGGCGCCAGTTCATCGCGACAACAACCACCACAAAAGGTCAGAAGTATTTTACATTAACTTATGATATCTATTTGGATTTGTACAAAAAGCCTGTGACAATCCATAGGCATCCGTTGATAGCATACATAGCAACAGGTAGTAAACTAAATGTACTTACATCTTATCTGCCGAGAAAATGCTAAATTGCAAATTCAGCCCTCCGATGTTATAATGAGAGGGTTTGGAGGATCACATTCACTTTCATTGGGCTCTTGTATAGTCACGGTCGAGGTCGATGGATTATTTTTAAAGTGTAGTGTCGAAATAACGAATAGCGATCTACCAGATATAGATATAATACTCGGACAGCCGATGAATGTGAGTTTAGTTACCACCGCGACGTCAGTTAATTTTGTGCCTACCCATTATTTATCGGATATATTGCTGAATGGAAACGATTTTGTTTCTAAGTATTCCGTGTTTTAAAATATGATACCGTGATTCCAAAGCAAAGTTATGTAATGCTGAAGTTTTTGTAGATAACGAGTTCAACACGAGTGAGTGCACATTTTTGACCCGTGCTGTGTGTTTTGAGCTAGGCGCTATGTTGTATGTGATTCCCCAAGCAATTATTTATCCGAACCAGTGTCTATTGAAGATTATTAATTTGGGAACAAATGATATCATATGGGCGGTTAATCGATTAATAACTAGGGCGGAACTGGTATCTCCTAGACGGAAAAACCAGGCGAGTGATGTTTTGATGTTAAATGAGCGTGATCAAGACAACTATATTATAATATCCTTGTCAGATATAAACGTAGGTGAACTGAGTCAGGGCGACAACGCGAAATTATTAGATTTGTTAAATAGGTTTTCTCATTTATTTGCTCGAGATACCTCTGATTTAGGTTGCACTAACTTAATAGAAATGCGGATTCATACTTCTACAGATCAGCCGGTACATTGTAAGCCATATAGACTTTCTTTTAAGGAAAACGAAATTGTTCATGAGAAAATTTACGATCTCTTAAAGCCTAGTATAATTAGGGAGTCTACGTCTGACTACGCCAGTCCTGTTGTTTTAGTGAAAAAGAAAGGTGGTGACTACAGGATGCGTGTAGACTATAGGGCATTAAATGCACGATGCTAATTTAAAAAAACGCTAACTAGAAAGGGAGTAGAGTGGCAGTGGGCCCCTGAACAGGAACAAGCGTTCCAAACTTTAAAACAACGCTTGATTAAACGACCGATATTATGCATCTACAATAAAGACGCCAGGACGGAGGTCCACACAGACGCCAGTAAACTAGGGCTAGGCGGCATACTTACGCAGGAACAGTCAGATGGTAGTTTAAAGCCTGTGTCGTATTTGTAGTAGAGTCACTAGTAACGAAGAGAAGGTATATCACAGCTACGAATTAGAGACTCTTGCTGTAGTATAGTCCCTCCGGCGTTTCCGAATTTACTTGACGGGAATTCCTGTAAAAGTCATCACTGATTGCGCTGCCCTAACGCAATATTCTTGTTAAAAAGGATTTGATACCTTGTATAGCCCGTTGGTGGCTTACGATTCAAGATTTTGAATCTAGAAATTGAATACAGACCAGGAGAGCGTATGAAGCATGTCGATGCCTTAAGCAGGAATCCCTCGCCAAGTACGGTGCTTAGGATAGATAATGTAGACTGGTTATTAACTTTGCAAATACAAGATGAGAGCATCCAAAATCTCTTGACACAGCTTAGGGAGCCAAATACAAATTCTGATATTTGAAATAAATATGTTCTAAAGTGGGAGTGTTGTATCGGAAAACGTTAGCCGGAGAACGGTTTGTAATTCCAAAGTTAGCGAAATACGGACTTTTACAAAAGATGCATGACCAGATAGGTCATCCAGGATTTGACAGGTGCCCAAAACGACGAGGTTTATACGGAAATACATTAATTCTTGTTTGCAATGCGCATTGATAAGAATATGAGTCTTATGAAAAGTAGGTTTGATCGCAAAAAAAAAAATGTTTTCAAATACAGTGTAGGTCTGCTCGTACTGTGGAAAAGGTGGGGTAGCCAGGGACGCCACGGCTAAAGTAACGAGGAAACTCGACGGATTGTATACTGGTCCATACAAGATATGTAAAGCTGATCATTCTTTAGATCGTTATACAATAGTCAGTATAAAGGGCATGAAGGGCTACAGGCGGTTCAGTGCCATAGTACGAGGCGAAATGTTGCGACCATATAAAACCACCGTTTCTGACGATGATAGTTAAGGCAGCGATCACGAGGTAGATCGAGATGATTTGATAGATCTTTTAGAAGGCTAGTGATGCGTGAATTAATCCTGTGAGTATAATTCTCTCATATATATCCTATCGACCGATGTACTCGTAATAATTGTCATATCCACCTACGTCGTAGTACGTACGTCTATACACCTCAAATTGATATGATTTATGTGGCAGAAATTGTTTTATAAATATGATTGGTTAGACAGAAATTGTACAGCAGGATGAACCTATTTAGGCATATAATAATTATGTATATAGATTAACATATTGGCATATCAAGTTACGGTATTAGATGGAAGAAGAAAACATACTGCGCCGACCTCAGATAACCTGGAAACAGGGCAGGGAAATGATGATGATGATGATATAAAGTTACGGTATTATTTTTCCACTTATTTGTTGACTATATCTGTACTATGCAAAGTCGTATATGGTTAATATGTATGGAAGATTATAATATAAATATTATTTAATTTACTTGCATGAAAAATAACACCAGCCTAAGTACCATAAAGCATATACCATATCGTCACTGGAAAGGCAACTTTTCTGCTGCAAACAAAATGTCGATTTTGAGTTATTTATATATTCGGAATCAGCGATTTTTTCTGCGTCGTTCTGTCTGGGTCCCATTACGATCAGAGCAAGTTTTTGGCGTTAAGAAAACCGAAAAAAAGGTGATTTTTCGTATTTCCAGTTTGGCACAATTTCTTGTATAAAACAAACATGACACGTTTTTAGCTCTAGTGGGCAGCCTACTTTCTGAGTGTAATTATTTTGTGCTATGGGGTTGAATACTGTCACGGTATGACCTTTTTATGAAAATTACCTATAGACATCAACATATCGGGTCAGTCTTGCCACTGCCTACCGTGACAGAAACTTATTAATCTTATAATCTTGACAATTCTTGTCTTGCTGAGTTTTGCAACTATACAATACCAGGATTGTGTACAGTTTTGGCTACACTAATTTCTTTTCACACTTGAATAGTATTCATTAACATCGGGATTAATTGAGAAAGATGAATTGGGTCTAGTTTACGGGTCACGTTTGGATTTTCAACAGTTGGCAAATTCAATTTTAGGTAGGTAGATACTCTTTATTTTATTTTAGATAGTGGCCCGCCCTCACTTCGCTTCGGGACCGTAATTCAAAAATGAGCCAATAGATGACGCTGTGCCCAAGTACATCGCGCAAGCGTTTCGTGTTTCGGTTTACCTATAAGCCTTGTCGTTGTCTATAGAAGTTATCTCTTTAAATAGTATAGATAGATAGAAGATACTCTTAATTGCACAAAGTTTTCCTTAGGTACAAATCTTGCTAGTACCATCCCATCTCCTCGCGTATCTTAGTAGCCGTCGATGAGCGTTAGACACTCGTAACAAAGATTTAAATCTTTGCTCGTAACACCAAGTTCCCCCGATTGGTCCGTCACAGTACGTGTATGTAATTAGTGTAACTGTGGGAGAGCCACGCTTCGGCATGAAACGGCCGGCTCGACCGGAGCGATACCACTGCCTCACAGAA